>JAPFBL010000269.1:305000-497561 GCA_026182355.1 Hermatobates lingyangjiaoensis
AGTGACAATAGGGCGAGTCAATATGCCCTAATGGGTACAAATAGGACATGTTTGTACCATGTACCATTTGTACCAAGAACCATGGTAGTCTTGGCCATGGTTCTTGCCACCAAACAAAATTGAACTGATAAATTTATTTCATAGTTTTTACAAATTCATATATCCTAAATACTTATAGTTTTCATATATCCTAGTGTAACTATATTATACAAATGTAATATAACAAATGGAACATGTGAAAATATTACAATAAACTTCCTCCAAGTAGGGGTCCTACTTTGAAGGAAAGAAAACCAAGGTAGTCTTGTATGATTCAGTTTAATTTTATTTCTTATATACATACTACTGAAACATACTTTTTTTTACCTCCTCTTCTGTTTCATTGAGTCACATCCTCTTCCACTTGCCCTGATTTTTTTTCCTGTCTTTTAATATAAGTCAAGGGTACTTTAATGTGTCCGGTTGCTATTTTTTTCGTCTTGTGCTGATTTTTTTGCCGGTCCACCCACCCTTTCAATTCCTTCGTTTCCAGCATGTGCTCTTACCTATAAGACTAAAAATTTTCCATTGCTCTAGTTTTCTTAACTTCCACAAAACTATACTTCTAATTCACATAAGGGGATATTGAGGATTTTGGTCATAAAACATACAACTCCTGATCATCAGCCGACGTTTCGCCAAAAGTGACGTGTCGTTTGTTTTCTGTTGGATGGTGTCCGATGATGTATTTATCTTGATTTACTTATGTCGTTTAATAATTTTTTTTTTAGCCTCGAAAATGCCAAACAACTTTTGGCGAAACGTCGGCTGATGATCAGGAGTTGTATGTTTTATGACCAAAATCCTCAATAACCCCTTATGTGAATTTGAAATATCAGTGGTCGAGAAACTATATCAATATACTTTTAATGTTTTTAATAGTTGTGTTATGATCTGTGTAATCTCTTATTGCTGCTAGTGCCACTGGACTATCTGTTCTTAAGATTGCTAGTGTTCTATCACCGAGCTCCTGCTCTAACAACCAGTGCAGTCCTCTTTACACAGCTTTAAATCTATATATAAATTCTCCTCGTGGCTCTGTATGTATGTATGTATGTATGTATGTATGTATGTATGTTTGTACCTTATGGATTCGGCCTACAATGGACCTTTTTCAAATATTCTTTTGCAAGGCACTTTCTATAGGTCTTGGGGAGGTTTTAGGCTATTAAACTCTGGGGGGCAGCCTAACCCAGGCCCCCTAGGGCCCAAAAACCTCAAAAATTTGCCAATTTTTAGTTTTTGCATTTTTTCTCAAGAAATATGGCGTCTACGGCCTTAATGCATAAAATATGAAATGTTGGAAATAAAAATTGAGCTCAAAGTTATATAATGATTTTTTGCTCTAGGATGCTTCTTTCATAGCCTAGGTACCACTATTCTCCTGAAAATGTTAAAAAACGTCCAAGGGACTGTAGATCATGAATGAAGAATCGTAAGACAAAAATGCATAAAATAATATTGAACCCAATTTTCATTTCGATCATTTCAAATTTTATACTTAAAACTTCTAGACCCGGGCAACGCCGGGTATTTCTGCTTGTAGTACTAACTATAGAAACAGTCATCTGCCAGCCACTTGGACAATTCATAACCTACTACTCCAGTACAGCTAACAATTTGCTTTATTTATAACAGCTGCTTTATTTATGGGTTTCTATTAAACTATACAAGGCAAAGATATTGTCTATTAATCAACCATTCTAGCTCATAAATTCCTTATTTTTTTAAAAAAATACCTTCAATTTCTCACTAATTTAACTGTTATATTTCTCAGCGGGATTAATTTCTAGAAACACTTAGGTATAGTTATCAGGTAACAAGTTTGGTATTATTTATAAAACTATAGCTTCTGATTTATCAGCCTTTGCAGCATTTATTTCTTCATTATTTCAAAGTTTTTTTTTTTATTAACTAATGAAAAATGTTTTGAAGAACTAGATATTGATTCTCTAATAGATCAATAAATAAAAGTTTTCTACGAGATCTTGAACAAATGACAGAAATTCTGTGTCATCAATATTAATTTTTTTCAAATAACAGAAAAATCTTTACTAATTGGGTTTGATTAATCCCTCCATCTTTGAGATTAGCAAAACTTAAAGCATGTATTAAAACTGATGTCTCAATTTCATTTTATGTTTTATATTTTGTGTAAATAAATAACACATTTATTTTGGACAACGTTAATTACAAATTTTATTGATTAGTTATATGAACCACGATTAAATGAATAGGGATGTTAGCCATACTACTGTTTCTACCCCTGTATTCTAGTGTTTTATTATATTTAGGCTTTCTGTTTTCTATGCATGTTAAGATGTTTTATTTTTTAATTGTTTTAGTTAGTTTGCAAATATATGTTTCTACCCAGTATATTCCAGTGTTTTGTGTTATTGTAGGGTAAAAATCTAATGAAATGGTCTCCACATATAAAAATTTTAATGATATAAACAACGCGTTTCGAAGACGTAGTGTTCTTCCTACGTGTTCGAAAGAAGAACACTAGGAAGAACACTACGTGTTCCAAATGCGTTGTTTATATCATTAAAATTTTTATATGTGGAGACCATTTCATTAGATTTTTACCCTACAATGAGTAAATACCACATAATAACTGATTGCACTACATTAGAGTTTTGTGTTATGTTTAGGTTTTTCAATTTTTATTCTTATTTATTTATTGAGGATGATTATAGTACTACATCCTAAGAACTATTGTACTTACCCTCCTTCTGTACTATAGTACCCCAGTTAGCTTCAACGCCTCCAAGAAGCTCAGCACTGTTTTCTATTCTTATAACCATATTTCAATTTTTGCATGTTTTTCTTAATTTGCAAAATTAAAATTTCGAAAATTACGTCTCCGCAAAAAAAAAATAAAAAAAGAAGTTTAGTATGAAAACTAACAACACGTTTCGAACACTTAGTGTTCTTTTTCAGGTTTACATCTGCACTCTTGAGATGTAAGTATTTGGAGATTTTGAAATCTTCAAATATGGGTAATACCACCCTATATCAGACTGCATAAGTAATGTTTTTCTTAATTTCCTGATATATATTCTTTTTTCTACTGTAACCTAATTTTACCAGTCATATGCATAACATTCCTATAACTTTTTTATAACATTTCTTTTACAACCATTTGTTACTTTCTTCTTTTTGATTTTTAAATTTTCGTTTTTACTTCACAAGGGCTGAAGTCATACCCTTGATGTCTGATGACATAAAGGTTATGACTTCGGCGAATTTATTATAATTCTTTTCTTTTTGTTCTAGTTTTTTTTATTTTAATAATAAATATAATAGAATATGGTAAAAAGAATACAATTTTTACAATATTGTAAGATTAGGATCATTAGTTATCAACAAGTACGAAGTATAGGAAAAATACAAAAAATATCCAGTTTTGAAGACTATTATATTTCACGCATTTAAAACAAAATAGTGTTTTTTAAATTGTGCCAAAATACTTTTAAAAGTTTCAGCAAATAGTGTTTGGAACAGTATTAGTAATATTTATTAAATTGATAAAATACTCAATAGATTTATCTGAAATTTTATTTTTAAACTGTTAATATGTTTCTATAACGTGAATGTTAGTGATCGTGTTAAAACACAAAATGAAGTTTAAGTTTTTAAAATTCTAATTTAGTTGTTGATGATTAGGCTTAAATTAAAAACTTCTGATTTTAAGCTGATGATTTACCGAAATTTGTTCGGCAAAAAACAATGTATTGAAATAAATTACTATACTATAAAGAGCTGTCAAAAAAATATCTACACTGAATATCAAAAAGCAGAATAGAAAAACACAATAAGCACCTGCACAAAAAAAGAAAAAGGATTTATTTATAGAAATTACCGATTTCTACATCTATCCATGTAGATATTTATATTAAGAACTATTAATTGATAAATTAATAATTTATTAATTAATATAATAAAATATGTATTTTAAAGGGAGTTTAAGCATGTAAATAGCATAAAATTATAATTCTTCTTGAGAAGATTATAAAGGAAATAATCTCTATTTCCTAGAATAACTTTTATGAAAAAAAATGCGTTCCCTCATCACGATGAATTAGATGCTAAGAAGCTATTAGTATACTCGTATCATTGCGATCTCTCCTCAACCAGAACTCAGCGGGTTTTTGTTTAAGCTGTCGAACCATTTTACTTGGAACACTTCAAAACTGTTTCAAAAGAGCTTAAATAAAGTCATAACTATAGAAAGCAAAGCAGATGAAGTAGATTCCCGGAATTTAATAAAGTAACTTCATTACTGCTAACTGAATGCTTTTTTTTTTAAACATGTTATTAAAATATCACTATTCTTAAACACATTATAGTAATATCAAATTCCATCAAAAATGACCAAATTATATTTCAAACCCTGTTATACAGGGAAAACTGGTAATGTATATAAAATAGAAATTAAACTAGTCAAGGATAGTATTATAAGAGTATAGTATTCACAACATTTGTCAATACAAACAACTCAAGTATAGTACTGACATTATTTGTTAATACAAACAACTCAAGTATAGTTATACAAGAGTATAGTATTCATCATATGGCAATACAAACAACTCAAGTATAGTGTTATAAGTGTATAGTATTGACATCATTTGTCAATAAAAACAACTCAAGTATATGATTAACACTATTTATTAATACAAACAACTCAAATATAGTATTATAAGTGTATAGTACTGACATCATTTTTACAATACAAACAACTCAAGTATGGTATTACAAGAGTATAGTACAACTCAATTATTAGTATATTACAACTCAAGAGTATAGTATTAACATTGTTTGTCGATACAAACAACTCAAGTATGGTATTGACATCATTTGTCAATACAAACAACTCAATATTAGAAGAGTATAGTATTCATCATTTGGCAATAAAAACAACTCAAGTATATTATTGCAATAGTATAGTATTGCCATTATTTGTCAATACAAACAACTCAAGTATAGTATTGACATAATTTGTTAATACAAACAATTCAATATTACAAGAGTATAGTATTCGTCATTTGGCAATACAAACAACTCAAGTATAGTGTTATAAGTGTATAGTATTGACATTATTTGTCAATACAAACAACTCAAGTATAGTATTGACATAATTTGTTAATACAAACAATTCAATATTACAAGAGTATAGTATTCATCATTTGGCAATAAAAACAACTCAAGTATATTATTGCAATAGTATAGTATTGCCATTATTTGTCAATACAAACAACTCAAGTATAGTATTGACATCATTTGTCAATACAAACAACTCAATATTAGAAGAGTATAGTATTCATCATTTGGCAATAAAAACAACTCAATCAAGTATATATATTGCAATATCAAGTATAGTGACATATTGTTAATACAAACAATTCAATATTACAAGAGTATTACATCATTGTAATACAAACAACTCAAGTATAGTATAGTATTGACATCATTCGTTAATACAAACAATTCAAGTATAGTGTTATAAGTGTGTAGTATTGACATCATTTGTCAATATAAACAACTCAAGTATAGTGTTATAAGTGTATAGTATTGACATTATTTGTCAATACAAACAACTCAAGTATAGTATTGACATCATTCGTTAATACAAACAATTCAAGTATTACAAGAGTATATGACATTCATCATTTCAATACAAACAATCAAGTATAGTATTGCAATAGTATGAGTATTGTAATACAAACAATTCAGTTATTGACATCATAATACAAACAACTCAAGTATAGTAATACAAGAGTATTGACATCATTTGTCTAATACAAACAACTCAAGTATGATTGTAGATCAAGAATATAGTACATCATTTGTTAATAAAAACAATTCAAGTATATGAATAAGAGTATTGCATTATTATGTCTAATACAAACAATTCAAGTATAGTATTGACATCATTTGTCAATACAAATCAAGTCATAGTAATAGTATTGACATCATTCGTTAATACAAACAACTCAAGTATAGTATTGACATCATTTGTCAATACAAACAACTCAAGTATAGTATTGACATCATTCGTTAATACAAACAATTCAAGTATAGTAATACAAGAGTATTGACATCATTTGTTAATACAAACAATTCAAGTATAGTAATACAAGAGTATTGACATCATTTGTTAATACAAACAATTCAAGTATAGTAATACAAGAGTATTGACATCATTTGTTAATAACAAACATATTCGAAGTATAGTAATACAAGAGTATTGACATCATTTGTTAATACAAACAATTCAAGTATAGTAATACAAGAGTATTGACATCATTTGTTAATACAAACAATTCAAGTATAGTAATACAAGAGTATTGACATCATTTGTTAATACAAACAATTCAAGTATAGTAATACAAGAGTATTGACATCATTTGTTAATACAAACAATTCAAGTATAGTAATACAAGAGTATTGACATCATTTGTTAATACAAACAATTCAAGTATAGTAATACAAGAGTATTGACATCATTTGTCAATATAATAAGAAAAACAATGTAAGGATTGGTAAGATCTAAAGAAATAGTTTACAACAAGTTATTAATAAACGTAACATTATTGAGGCAGCATTAATTAAGCGCAGTTTTGATTGTCTGACTGATATTAGTCGTGCTATATTCAAATTAGATAAGTTTGTTGTTGATAAGATACTCCAAGTGCTGTCTTAATAGTTCCCCTTGGCTAAGGCTCTTGTAATATTCTGCTTGATTGAAGACGCTAACTCGCCCCCATCTCTTCATATATCTAACTCTTCATCTTTTTTTTTCTTCGGAATTTACTTTCTCTTTATTCATTTGATTACTTTTTTTGTTTTTAGTTTTTTGACGAGATACCTTATAAGTCTGAATTATATATAATTAATGTAGTAGTCATATATGTTGATAGTGACATCTCACTTTACTACATATATATACATCTCAATTTTTGTATCAGACGTTTCTGTAAGCATATATTATTAAAAATAAAACCATAATCTGCGGAAACTTGTTTCTTGTTAAGTTTCTCTGTTTTTCTGAATAACGTTTTTGTATTTGTAACTAAATTAAATAACTTACTACTTCCTGTTTTAACCCTTTCTTAGAGCCTATATATATATATCAATGATCAAACCACAATAAGAAATGAAAATACAATACTAAGATCTTTCAACCTTAACAAGCAGTCTTCGTCAGAGTCAAAATCCCTCTACATATATATATATATATATCTCAATTTTTGTGATGATCTCAATACAAAAACCCAAAAATCAATTGGGTTTTTGACTCTGACGAAGACCGCTTGTTACAATTGAAAGATCTTAGTCTTGTTTTCCCATTTCTTACTGTGGTTTCATCATTGATTGTTATTTCACGTGTTTATGTGAAATCTTTATATATATATATATATATATATATGATCACAGCACAATATGAAATGGGAAAGAAGACTAAAATCTTTCAACTGTAACAAGCGGTATTCGTCAGAGTCAAAAACCCAATTGTGTTGACTCTGACTAAGTAAGATTATTGGCAGAAAACATGAGCCTAACTTTACAGTGAAATCCTGTTCCTTTTTATTTCTTTTTTTTTTTTTTTTGTAGTTGGGTGTTGGTTTTCTCTATTATCTGCTACGGATATTGATTTTATTTTACTTGATACTCTCATTTGACTTCTACGAAAAGTAGCCTTTGTCTTCATGTCAACGGGTGTAGAGGTTGCACAGTCCCTCTTCATTAAAAGGTGTTGACACTCGACTCCAACTTCTTCACATAGATACTCCTTCGAGTCATTGGTTTCGTTGAATTTACATTTCCTCTGCTGTTTGTTCTACCGATTGTTTATATTACTATTGATGGATTGCTAGTTGAAGGTAGAAAAGTTTACACTGTTGATCTGGTGGTGGTATTTGTGACATGTTTCAACGATTCTCTGGTTATATTCAGGCATAGAAACCAATATATATATTATATATATATATATAATATATATATATATATATAAAGATTTCACATAAACACGTGAAACAACAATCAATGATCAAACCACAATAAGAAATGGGAAAACAAGACTAAGATCTTTCAACCGTAAAAAGCGGTCTTCGTCAGAGTCAAAAACCCTACTCAAGTTGGGTTTTTGACTCTGACGAAGACCGCTTGTTACGGTTGAAAGATCTTAGTCTTGTTTTCCCATATCTTATTGTGGTTTGATCATTGATATATATATATATATATACTCGTATATCACTATCACTATTTATCGTCAGTTATGTATTATTTAAAAAATAATATGTAAGAGTAACAGGAGTTTTGGACTTCTCTATACAATAAAGGTCGTTTTAAAGTCATGTGTTACTGTGAAACATCGGAAAAAGAATTGTCCTTCTTGTAAGTTTATATAGCGATAATTATTAATACATTTCTTGTGTAAAATTCTTGTGAACAACTGATGAAACTCAACTAAGAACATTGTGTGTTGAAAATGCGTTGTTTTTTCATACATGGAATCTTACATGAAAATTTCTTTCATTTTAATGTTAACTATCGCTTGTAAACCAGTCCTGATGAATTGTTCATTTTATGAATTATTTATTTACAGATAAGCTCGACTATGTTGACAATTGGCTGCATGTTGACAAGATAGATACATTCATATGTACTCAAATATGCTAATTAAGTTCCAACAGTGATGAATTTATGCAGAGAGAATATGTTAATGCGAGATAAGTTGAGTTTCAGGATGCAGTCATTGTTTTAACAAGCAGGCGAAATCTGAATCTAATGACCGACGTTCATCTATTACCCTACCTTTTATCCCTAATAATTCTTGCTTATTCAACGCAACTGTTCTTTACAATTCAGTTTTATTCTACAATTTTTATTATATATTTTTTTTATATTAGTTATGCTATAATCCTATTAAAATATGTAACAAATATAAAATACTGTTAATTCATTCATATCATTACAAAAAGTTCATTTTCTCAAAAGAGTTGATGAATTTTATCAAAAAGTATATTTTAACATTCACGTAAAAAAAGCAAGTACTATGGCAATTGCATTATAAAATTTTAGTAGAACTACAAATAGTTAATTTCTAAAAGATTTATTTATTAAATCATTAGTTGTGCAATCCGTAATTGTGTGGTATTTACTCATTCTGAGGTAAAATGGATAAACCAACAAAAGTCACCACACAAATGAAGTTTTATTCAACGCGTTTCGAACACTTTGTGTTCATCATCAGGAAGACACTATAATAAATAATTATATAAAATTTAAATTTAAATATAAAAATAATGTTGTAACTAATTAGATATAATTTGTATATAGTGTCTTCCTGATGATGAACACAAAGTGTTCGAAACGCGTTGAATAAAACTTCATTTGTGTGGAGACTTTTGTTGGTTTATCCATTTTACCTCAGAATTTATTTATTATTTATATATTATCCAACGGTCCCTTTGGGAGTTGAGACAGTCATATTCGGTGAATAATGTCTAAAAGACAATTATGTATATTTATTAGAAATATATCATTATAATAATATTAAGTATAAATAATATAGAAATGTATTATTTCTACAAGTTGAACACCATAATAAATATTGTAGCATTTTTAGATATGATCAACTCTACTAAGTACATAATAAGATTAAAAAAATAGATCTTTAAACTTTCAAAAAAACTAACATAAATCATCAAGACGTGAATAATCAATATATGTACTACCATAAGAAAATCGGAAAAATGCGTAACTTTTCAATCAAAACAAGTGGTTTTCGTCAAAGTCCCACTCTACTTCACTGACGAAGCACAAGCATTGATGATTGATGATACGAGGTGTGTAAATAAAGTAGTGAGACTGATTTTTTTTAAATATCTATTCAAATATAATTACAATGTGATATTGTCACCTTCAAAATAGTTCCCTTCGGAAGCCACACAGCGCTGGAGACGGTCCTTCCAACCATTGTAGCATTACTGGAACTCGGATTCTGGAATGGCCTTCAGCTGGTCGGTTACAGCAGTTTGTATGTTTTGTAGTGTCCCGAAATGAGTTCCCTTGAGGTGATTTTTCAATCTCGGGAAGAGGAAAAAGTCACAAGGACTCAAATCTGGTGAATAAGGAGGCTGAGGAGCAACAGGAATGTTTTTACTGGCCAAAAACTCGTTTATTGAGATGGCAGTGTGACAGGGCGCGTTGTCGTGATGGAACACCCACTTGTCTTTGATGTTTGGCCGCACACGAAGGACTCTTCAAAATGTGATGAACGGAGGTGTGATTCAAATTCAACTGTTCCCCGATCATTCTGACTGTCAAGCGTCGATCTGAACGCACAAGGTTCCGTACTCTGTTGACATTTTCATCGGTGTTTGCACTTGAAGGCCTTCCGCTTCGTGGTTCATCTTCAATCGACTCTCTTCCTTCTGAAAATTCCTTAAACCACCGAAAAACCTGTGCCCTTGATAAAACACGTTCTCCATAGGCCTCCTGAAGTTTTTCAAAAGTTTCGGTTGCATTATGTCCAAGTCTGAAGCAAAATTTGATTGCACACCGCAATGAGGTCACTCATTTTTAAAACGCTCAAGAAAAAACCATTTCACGAAAACCAACGCTACGGACAAACAAATGACTGTGGCGAGTTCAGATTCATACTAGAGGCGTATCACACGTGCACCTGACGCTACTCAAGGCCACGCGTCTCCAGCGTTGCCAGATCGAAAGCGACGTTGCCAGTCTCACTACTTTATTTATACACCTCGTATGACGAGATTATGACGTTTATCATTAAAAGGTCTTGTGTTATTAAGTTAGAGAATTTGTTTCAGTGCTTTTTAATGTATTATATATACTATAAGCTGATATTGTATGGAGTGAACAAAAGAAATGTTGTTAATTAAATTAAGTTATTTCAGGTGAGCTAATTTTATATGCCTTCAAAGAAATATGTCAAAAAAAATTAAACATCTACAGGGTAGGCAGAAGGTAGACATAGGTCAGGTTAGGTCTCAGTGGTAGTCTCACAAGAGAACACACGTAGGCCGAGCATTGACCCTTTGTGATACCACACAATGAAGTTTAATTCTACAGTGGGAGTCCTAAATTTTGCCTAACTCAAATGCATTTAAAAGTAGACATAACAAGTACATTAGTGTGTTTGTCGCACGCTAAAATGTAATTCTTTGTATAGTCCAACTG
This sequence comes from Hermatobates lingyangjiaoensis, assembly GCA_026182355.1. NCBI lineage: Eukaryota > Metazoa > Arthropoda > Insecta > Hemiptera > Hermatobatidae > Hermatobates > Hermatobates lingyangjiaoensis. The sequence goes on from JAPFBL010000269.1 coordinate 316,254, forward strand.
AACTGGTGTGAAACCAATTGAACACATTAAAGAATTAGTAAACGTTTTATCAAAACTACTTCAATGCCCAAGGGTGATTTCATTGGAATTAAAATAAAATTTTATTAAGATTTTTTTATTTATCTTTCAAAGTTCTTTGAGTCAAATCACTTGGTTTGCTCTTTAACCCTCCTCTAACCACCTTTTCATAGCAATGTTGTTGCATACAAAGATGACTGTTCACTAGTATCTAGTCATATTAAATTTTAAAAACAAATAGAACCTAATTGTTGTAATTTTAAATCTAATACTACTCTTTCAATACTGTATAAGCTTGAATTATTCGTTGAAAGGCATGCCTACTACAAAATTTTAAGTTTAATAATTAAGCAGAGAAATGACTTAAAATTAGCAGCTATTTTGTCATAATGAAATAATATTGCATTTGCCATACTCCAATATCAGCTAGAAGTAATTAAACACACCAAGAACAATATGTCTGGTATTATGCTTTGTTGAAGGGTATCATATACTGATAGATTCCAAGTATCTCGCTAGACACAATCGTTCACTGCAAAATAATTAATAGTGAAATATAGGTTTTTTTTTGGCGTTTGCTTGTACATTTTTAAGTATTTTATTGTTTATACTAACAATAAAAAATCATGAAAATCTTTTCCTCAAATTTCTTCTATTAAACCTTAAAAGATGAATTCTTTTTGACTTGATTGAGAAAAAAAAATGTTTAAGTCAATGTACACAAATTTGAAAAGTACAGAAAATAGTCCATTAGTACAAGTTAAATTTTTAGTTTTATATAATATATATTGCGTATAATATATATAATATAATATATAACGTATATTATTCTTTTAATTATAGTTTTAATAATTATAACTATAGATATTGTACATTACTTCCGAAATTACCTGTGTTACCTTTTTTGGGTAATCAGAATTTTTCGGAATTTTTCGAGCTAAGATTTTTAGGTCGATATTTTTTACAAAAATATATATTTTTGTAGTTAGCAGTTCATCATCTGCTTAAATTAACATTTTATTTCATAAAAATCGTTTTTCAAGTGTTTTCAAAATCTAAGGGTTGTTTTCAGTTATACTTGTGAGTTTACGTTTATAAATAATCTCAAGGCTCCAATAATGCTCTTGATGTATCAGTTTAGGAGGGGAAAAGTGTGGAAAAATCACATTTTGGTCAAAAAAGTATTATTTCAGAGAAAGTATTGACTATGAACTGTAGAGCACATCTTCCTAATAAGATCCATATTTGTGTGCAATATGGATTTTATGAATAGTACCTGCAGCCTGTAGCGTGCCAGCAAACTTTAAATACGATCGTACACGTTAAATAATCGTACACATTCACCCATACACACTCACAGCACACACACACACACACACACACACACACACACACACACACACACACACACACACACACACACACACACACACACACATACACATTCACTCACAGAACACACACATTCTCTCTCTCTCTCTCTCTCTCACACACACACACACACACACACACACACACTCACAAAACACACACATACTCTCTCACATACACACACTCACGCACGAGCACACACACACACATACACACTCACAGAACACACACATACTCTCACACACACTCACGCACACACACACACACACACACACACACACACAAATACATACTCAAACTCAAATAAAAACATACACACACCATTTAAAAAACTTCTGAAAAAGACTTTGACGACCTCAAATCTCGACATAAAATTTTTCTATGGTCACTATCTTTTAACCATTTATTGTAGTGTAAAAAGTGGGTTAAAAATAAAATTAATCATGTATTATTCCAATCAAAAACAGCAAACCATAGGAACTGACAACTCGAAGAATACTTTTTTAAAAGGTCAAATGTCATTTATGAATATAAATATATTCATAGGGCATGTGGAAACTAGACTTTTGATATAAATGGATTACCGGGCCTCATTATCTAGATTACTAACTATAAAAATATTTCACATAAACACATGAAATAACAATCAATGATCAAACCACAAATGAAATAGGAAAACAAGACTAAGATCTTTCTTTTCCCTCCTTCTCTCTTCCCTCCCACTCTTCTCAACCCCTCACCAGATGTGTCGTTCACCTAGTGTTTCAGTTGGGTGTTTGACTCTGACGAAGATCGCTTGTTATGGTTGAAAGATCTTAGTCTTGCTTTCCCATTTCATTTGATTATTGACTACTAACTATATGTATTTGACGGCCGGCATACCGAAGGACCACGCATTGAATAAGTTTTCACACTGAATTAAATGATTGAAATTGTGATCAATGGTATTGAAGGAATCGGAAAAAAAGCACATCGACACACACTAGTGAATGAATGAAATAACTGATTATTGATGGTTTTGCTCATAGTTTACATTACGAGGTAATCTCCATACAGTAGAGACTAGGTCTCCACTACCACGTTATTTCCCCTTGGTCAATATTTGAAACGCCTCAAGCAAATTAAATAATTATAACTATACAGTGATGTAGCAACTATTTTTGCCGCCCGGGGTGACCGTAAGATTTGTCCCCCTCCCCCTTCCTATTCATTAACAAACCGTTCACCTTCAAAATTCTAAAAATGAATTACAATCAAGGATCTAATTTTAGGCTGCTGTTATTAGTCCCAGACTGTCATCTTATTACAGTACTCCTATACATATCATCAAAGAAACCAAAAATTTTTCAAAAACAAAAACGTATAATTCAAATAATAAAAAATATTTTAAATTAAATAAACTGTCTACAGAAACAAATATAATAAACTTTCATTTAAAGAAAATCACTTTAAAGAAAATAGTTTTGAAAAATGTAAAATACATATTTTTAATTTGTAAATATTACACATGGAAAATCCATTTAAGAATAGTATTACATACATAAAAAAAGAAGATAAAAACAATTACGATCTTAAAAATTCATTTTGGTATAAAATTTCAGATTTTGTTAGATTTTTTATTATTTGAATTTTTTTCTATTTTTTATTTTCACCTTTAAAACGCCGTCCTTTGGCCCGTGTCGCCCAGGGCCGACACCCCTTTCTTGCTACACCGCTGTAAATATAGGTAATAATAATGCTAACTAAGTATTTTGTAGTGTTAATGAAAGAAGTATTGCGTAAAATTTGACGATGATGCATGTAATACACAGTGGAACATGCTGGAATAAAATACAAAATAAAAAAAAACAATAATGCTAATAATTAAACGAATAATATTAATAATAAAACATGATAATATTAAAAAAAATAATATGTAATTAATAATAAGTAACCACTGTTAATTATATTTTAAATAATAATATTAAACATATTGTTGGCCTAGTGATGAAGTAAGTACCTCACCTCTTGTAAGTGGGCTGTCTGTCAACTGCTTCCAGATCCTCTGTCATGGCTGCTGAGCCTTGTACTTCCTCTGCAGTGGTCAAAGCCTTTTCTCTGCTTCTCTGCAGTAAATCCTTTTCCTCCTAGAAAACATGAATCATTAGTTTTTTTTTCACTTTGTGATACTATCAGCTTAGAGAAATCTGCACCATGATGAATAATAAATACGTGCTCCTGATTGACAAAAAGGAATAACTTTAGAAAGCCAATCAGCTTCCAGAGTTATAGTTCTCCTATTTGATACATTTCTTGATTGATTCTAAGCTCCTCTGTTTTGTTAAAATTACAAATATTTTATTATTTTATTTTTACATTAAAGGAATGAATCATTTTTTTTTTAAATATATATCGTATAATATTCCAAATTTGTCAATGTTTTCCTCTCATCTTATAATAGTTCTCGCCTATAAGAGAATCTCTTTCATAGGAAAATCAGACGTCAAATGAAGTGTTAACCTTCTTGAAGTCTAACCGATACCTAGGGGGTACACTATGTGCCTACACTTGAGCTCAAAATTATCATTTTTTGGACTGTTTTCTCAGAGCAGGTTGTGTGTCTTCTAATTTTCGTAATATATTCTAAAGCTAATTTGACTTTTTTTCATTCGTAACTTTATTAAATAAGTTATAGATTTATCGTTGGTAGCAAACTCTGATCTTTCCTTTTAAGGAAACACTATAATTAAGAATTTGTTCAGACACAAAATTGGTGTTGAAATACTAATTCAGTGATTAATGTGACTTTCGAGTCTAAAAAACACAACTTTCAATCATTCAATAATAATTCAATTGGAGTTATATATTTCCGTGTTAGTATTTTCTACATTGCTATAAAAAAAAATCATGATAAACCATATAAGAAATTTAAAGAAAAAAGGAACAGGTTTTGATAAAAAGTGCTTCCTCTTTGAAAGTACAATAGGAATTATTTTTCATATACTTATAATATGAAAAATAATAGGTCAAAGCACATGCTGGCATTGAAAAGAACAAAAGAGCAGATGTGCAAGCGAAAATGGCTTAAAGAGAGGAATCTCAACAGATTTCCTACAATCAGTTTTCAAAGTCATATGCAGAGAAGTTGGCAGAAATAGGATCGTTATGGGTGTGGGAAGAGGAATTGAAGGCAACTCCTAAAGCATCTCACACCAAGCAATATTTACCTACAGTACTCAGCAGATTATCAAATAAACACCTTCATTTGAACAACTACAGATGAATTATGTTTCTAACCGGACATTGTAAATTTAAAAGTTATTTCAATCGCTTTAAAATTGATGACTCAGCTTTATGCAACGGTGATAATCTTAGTGTTAAAAAAAAAATATTTGGAATATACCAGTTATAAGTTGATATGTCCATAATTAGTTATTCAACTACTCAGTATGAATTTCAATATGTACTAGGTTAGGTTAGGTTGCAGTGGCAGTCCCACAACGGAACACACTTAGGCCGAGCATTAGCCCTTTGTGATACCACACAATGAAGATTGATTCTACAGTGGGAGTCCTAAATTATGCCTAACTCAAGTGTATTTAGAGTAGGGATCTTTAACGAGTACCTGAAATCGTACAGGCTCGGGACGGACAGTTTAACGTCCTTCTCCGAGGGACGACATGCTCAGATTTATTCACCTCCCGCGTGAATAAATGAAGGGCCAGGAATATATACTAATTAATATGCAATATGAATTCCGTGTTTAGTATATAGGTGAAAACATTATTAGTTATAATATAAATAATAATTTTGGTATTAAAGAACAGTAGCAATAAACAAAAAGATAGTATCAATTGGAAAGTATATTTGTAGCATATACTAAATGTATGTGTTTGAATAACTTAGACACACTGGAAGTTCCTTTGAAAAATGATGTTTTTAAGTTTTGTTGATATACTTGCTGAGCATGGTTTGCAAGGGTCATTAGGTCTTTAGATGGAGTTTATAGCCATGGCTTCATGATTATAACAAAACCTTCCTCGACCTTATTAATAAATTCACCTCCAAAGTAACCTCGTTCCTTTTTACTGTTTCAACTCTTTACGATATGGTATTTTAAGTTTAAGATATTCTCTTAATAACTTGTAGCTTTCCAAGTCAACACATAATACACTTTTAAAACGCCCTCACCAATAATGTTGGATATTTTTAAGGTCAAGAGCTTACGATTTGACAGGCTGGGTTAAACCGGTGAATAAATTGATGAAACACATTTATGTCTTTTTTTTTCACAAAACCCTCAAGGTTATGCTTGCCACACCAATGTCATACTGAATAATTTTTTCACAGGGTGAAAAAGAGTACTATAATTATTTACTATTCTTATTGTAAATGATAATCAATTTATGTCATTACCATCATTTTCCGAAAATAAGACATTGTCTTACTTTATTTTTAGGTCAAAATCCGTGCAAGTCCTTATTCACAGGGGAGGGTTTCAAGTACATTAAGTAGATTTACATATTTTTGTTTAATATTTATTCTTATACAGAAATTTAAATTTATTCGACTACAGTCATGTCATCTACTGGAACACCGTTATAAATTATCAAAATTTTGAATTCCGTTCTGATTTTCCACCAAATCTATTTCCTCTAGAATCATTGGTGTGAATCTATCATGTCTTGCAATATAGCTATAATTAAATTAATACTTCTTGTCTAAGTAGCATCTTTAAAACGAACTTTAGAGGTAAACAAGGGATTTCTTGGAATATTTTTTTCTAAAGAATTCTCTGAAATATTACGACAGCTAGAGATACCTACTACATTCAACAGCAATTTTTTAAAGAATCATATTTTTCACATTATCTTAACTAGGGCCTATTTTCAGGGGAGAGCTTATAGTCTAAAACAGTGTTTCCTAAACTTTTTCGAGTGACCGCCCCCTTGGGTCCATAAACCTATAACTCAACATTCTTGAATAATAATGAGATTCGTAGACTAAATAACCAAATGAGTAACATTTTAATAATTACTAATCGAATATTTATTTAGAATCCAATAGATGTATTGTTTCATAGCATATTTATGCAAAAGAATTAATACACAATAAAAGAAACTTAGGTGAGAATATACTTTTAATATAAAAATGAATTATCAAAACAAATAATTTTAAGAAACTGTTTCCTAGAAGTTTACATGTGGTGTTTTCACTTAAATTTAGAAATTTTATTCCATGAACATTTTCAATTTAAAGAAAATAGAATCCCCGCTCATTTTTGCATTACCGCTCCCGATATCAAAGCACCGCCCCCAGGGGGGCGGTACCGCCTACTTTGGGAAACACTGGTCTAAAACGTCTCAAAAATCACGCTATGACTTATTTTCGGAAAAAGATGGTAATACTATTGTATATTTATAATTATTACTATTTTTACTTAACTGGAAATGAAGTATTGGAATCAAAAACAAATTTGATTTCATAAATTTGACAGCTTTTCAAGTTTTGAGGTCATTCGAGTTCATTTTGTATGATGATCTTCTGTGTATGTGTGTGTGTGTGTTGTTTGTGTTTGTGTGTGTATGTACAGATCACACCACTAAAAAAGATCAAATGAATTTGATAACAAAAACTAGCAACCTCTCTAGAGTAAATGAGCAGTATAGTTTTTGGGAAATATTGTTCCATAAAAAAAAAGGCAGTTTTGCAATATTGCCTTTTAGACAATATTTATTTTCTCCTAAAATCAAATTTTTAGAGCTGTATTGTTACAGTTAAATTAATATTTAGATGCCGGTAAATTGCAATATTGCCTTTTAGACAATATTTATTTTCTCCTAAAATCAAATTTTTAGAGCTGTATTGTTACAGTTAAATTAATATTTAGATACCGGCAAATTGCAATATTGCCTTTTAGACAATATTTATTTTCTCCTAAAATCAAATTTTTAGAGCTGTATTGTTACAGTTAAATTAATATTTAGATACCGGCAAATTGCAATATTGCCTTTTAGACAATATTTATTTTCTCCTAAAATCAAATTTTTAGAGCTGTATTGTTACAGTTAAATTAATATTTAGATACCGGCAAATTGCAATATTGCCTTTTAGGCAATATTTATTTTCTCCTAAAATCAAATTTTTAGAGCTGTATTGTTACAGTTAAATTAATATTTAGATACCGGCAAAAAATGTCACATTTTTCCAAATAAGGAATTGTTAGTTTAAACAAGTGTACAAAATGTTGATATATTATTGAATGTAAAAGTTGTCAACGCAACACTAGTGACACTGTTTGAAAGGTACTAAATAAATTCAAGGCAAAACCCGATCTTTATAAAAGAATGACTTGTATAGTTTTAAGGTTTATTTAATTTTTTTTTTTGAAAAAACGGGCGTTATAAATTCGGATATTTGCTTTTTTGTTATTTAATAACACCAGAAAACAATGATTTTACATGTAGCATGAGCCTAACATTTGTATTATAAATAACAAAAAAAAATCTCAGTTTAAGATGCAGGATTGACCTAAAACACGAAACTTATCCTGCAGTAATATGAATCAGTATGTATTATTATTATCAATTATGAATTTATTATAAATATGTAATTTATATGTAGGCGTAAATTTGAACCTCATTGGTAGCGGATATCATTATTTTGGAGTCACACTAAAGAGTCTAAAAGGACATTATACTATTTTAGGCTAATACAAGCAGTAAATAACTTTAACCCAATCTTCTGGTCATTTTAAAAATTTTAAATTTCGTATTTATTATTACCTTATTATAAATATTACTTGAGAGAAATTTATAAAAGAGAACAGCTATGAAATGCTATGTATAGTCACTTTAAAAATTTTATATAATTTAATTGTTATGTTTCGTTAAACTAAGAAAATTGAAATAACTTTATTTAAAAAAGCAGTTACATTCATAATGAGTGAGTTTTTCACTTTTAGAAAGGTTGAATGAAGGATGCTTTAAATTGTTTAAAGTTCTTCATTATATTCTGTACCAGCAAACATGCCCGTCTTTGACGGGTATTTCACAAAAATTCGGAGATGATATGTGGTGTTTCGAAATATTATTAGAAAAATTATAGAATAGGAATTTATTATCACAATGTTCAGCAAGTGCCTCTGTATACACCACATTAGCTGTCTGTCCTTCAGGTGCATGGAAGAACTGAGAGTTGGAGCCTCTGACTCTTAAACAAGCAACCAACAGTTGACCATGTAATTACAACCGTTCGAATCAAAAGGGATAGTGACTCACGGGAGTCGAGTAAAATGAAATCCCCCCCCCTTTTCCCTACTGGTAAGGTAAAAAGTTCAGGTATATTGTTTTTTCTGGATACCCGATTTGAGTACGCTGACCTGATACTGATGCGTGACGTAAGTTATTCATAATTTACTGGTAATTTTCAAGCAAACGATAAAGGTTCGATTTTTAGGAGGACTTTCCGATGATTTGATAGCTATCAAATAATAGATTGAACCTATTTTTATTACCTTTATCCGGTTCGGACGAGTATGTTGGTATGGGATTTTGAAAACCCGGCATAATAGCGCTGACAGCGGTGGGATAGGGCCTGTGTACCTGCATGACCCTAATCGAGGATCACTGAGGGTGTCATAAATCTTATGAGTCAACTACCTGCAACACCATCTGTGTTCTTAGCCCCCTTCACTACTGTAAGACTGCCTGGATCATCCTTCAAAAGCAGGACTGCACTCTGAATTTAAAGAAGCCAATCTACATCACGGAGATGCCTGACATTTTCACAACAGCATCATATATATATATATATAAAATATATATATATATTTATTATATATAATAATATATATATATATATATGTTCAATATAAACAAAGAAACATAGAGAAATCAGAAGAACACACTTACAGTCTCTAATTTTCGGTTTGAACCGTCTTCAGGAGAGATAAGAGAGGGAAACCAAGCGCACTGGATCAGAGACGGTTGGAGACCCTCCAACCGTCTCTGATCCAGTGCGCTTGGTTTCCCTCTCTTATCTCTCCTGAAGACGGTTCAAACCGAAAATTAGAGACTGTAAGTGTGTTCTTCTGATTTCTCTATGTTTCTTTGTTTATATTGAACTATATTTGTCCGTTTTGGATCGTATTTCCAACGAAAAAAAGTATATATATATATATATATATATATATATATATATCAGTTCAAAAACGAAGAAAAGCAACACACAGAGAAAGAGACACACTTATAAACTCAAGTTTTTGTATGATCGGTCTTCAGCAGAAAGAGAATGGGCGACCAAACACGCTGGAAACACAACGGCAGGAAACTTTTATAATAGTGTACCCTATGGTCCAGTATAAGCTGGTGATATAGCCTAAAAGGCCTGGGCACGCTACAATCAAAACAGATGTTTTCTTTACATCATTAATGCAAACATTACGGTACGGTGACACAAACTGTAGGGCAACAGTTTACCAGGTGATACGGTCATCCTGAGACCGTACATGTTACTAACAGTACATGAGATGTGATCCTAAATTGTTATTTATGCTTAGATACTCCAAGCTATCTAAAGTTAGTTGTAGATGGTATATACTGTTTCTGGATGCACTGAACATTCAGATATGTCTTTGAACCTCTTTCTCGGGAGACACTGAAAATACATTTTAATAGACTCTTTCAGACCTTAATCCACTAAATCATCCTATGAACGTGTTGGAATGGACTTGAAGGAGTATCCATTAAATACAATCCGCATATCACTAATTTGTCATAAAGATTCTCTCTAAAGTTTAGATTTTTTTTTTGCTTTTAGTTAAAATTGAAAAAAATAAGACTCAAGCAAGAACAAAAAGTGCACTCCTCTCAATCTTATACTGAAGAGAAAAAGATTCAAACATTAACTCTAATTATTGATATAGAACTGTTTCAAAAGTAGATCCTAACTATCTAAGGCAATTGGTAGGATCAGCGGTATTCAGAGCATCCCAAGGCTGTTATACATTACTTTTCCTGATCAAAACTAATACAATTTAAAGGGGTCATTAACACATAATTAGCAAGTTTAATTAAATAATCTGATAGAATATCACTTAGCAAAAAATGGTTATGAATCACAAAGTACTTGATTCTGATCTTATACTTGTTCCATAGGTATAAGATGACAGGTAACAAGGAAAGAAAAGTAGAGAAAAGGAGTAGTGATCCGAGAAAAAAAAACGCTGTTGAGAAGGGTTGACAGCTAGCCAGTAGGCTACTTTGTCGAGTGGCTACAAAAAGCTGCAGGGTTAGTGACTGCTTGCAAGAACAGCTCTTCAATGATGTCGACTTTCTCGACAGACGTACAGTGCACGACCAACTCTGGTATTGTCCATATACAGCGCACGTTAAATTTAAACATTTTCAACAGTTTGTCAGTTTTTTTTTTGTGCTTGAACAGAATAGATATCAGTCGTTTTCGTCAGTTGTTAATTTCCTGTCAGTTTGTCTCTATTCTAGATATATGTCCTCTTAAAAGTAAAGAAGACTTTATAGTTCAACTTTTTGAATTGGTAAATATGTGGTGATCAAGGGTATCAGTGAGTTTTTAGCAGGAGTTCTCTAAATACATGAGACAAAAGCTTTTTATCTTCATTGTTGGTGAAGGTATGAATAAATCACTCTATTTACTCCAGCCTTCAGTCACGCTAACTATAAATAATTCTGTTATAGGAAGGGGTGCCAACTATAAAGCAAATGTATGCACCAATGAATGAAATAATCGTTTATTGAGGCTTTTACCCGTAGTTTGCATTACGGGGATAGCCTATGTATTATTATTATAATATAATAACTAGTAGTAATTATCATAATTAAAATGGGGTATTAATCTGTAAACAATAACAGTAAAATAATTATAATGATATTGATTATGGTAAAATGATGTCAACAGATGCATTAATAAGATATTACTATCAACCGTCATACCTCGTCTATCGCTAGTGGAGTCGCCTGATCGGCTTTGCAATATTGTCTGGCTGCGGAGCGACACGTTTCTATCTTCCTGATGACGAGGCCATCGAAATATGGTAGTGAATTTCTCTTTCATTTCTGTTTATTTTTTGTCGATATAGTTTATTTAGATTTCTATTAGAAATAGGTAAAACCGTCATACCTCGTAAGATGATCATGGAGTTGGAGCGATTTCGGATGTTGTCCATCTTCGATCGCAACAAACTTACTCAAATAGTAGGTTTGTTGCCATCGAAGATGGACAACGTCTGAAAGCGCTCCAACTCCAGGATCATCTTATGAGGTATGACGGTTTTACCTATTTCTAATATAAATATTAATAACCTCAGTGGTATTAACAATATGCATGAATAGTTTATTTAGTTCGTGGAATCGTTTAATTTAATTGGTTTATATAAATATACATAAAAACAAAACTAATGTTTATTGGGACTCATCAGTTCTTCGGGTTCAAATTAAACTCTCATTGCCAACGTTTTGGTTTTTATTTAAAACCTTTTTCACAGGCAGAAGTATAAATTTTGAAACAGAAAAACTAAGTATTACATTAAAAATTATTTTACAAAGAAAAATAGTCTGTGGATTTCAACAACAACTGTAGTTTGCGTTTAACAACTACGTTTAGTGTCACGTGTTCATTCAAACTACAGTTGTTGAAATCTACAGACTATTCTTCTCTGTAAAATAATTTGTAATGTAATACTTAGTTTTTCTGTTTTAAAATTTATACTTCTGCCTGTGGAAAAGGTTTTAAATAAAAACCAAAACGTTAGCAATGAGAGTTTAATTTGAACCCGAAGAACTGATGAGTCCCAATAAACATTAGTTTTGTTTCTGATCCATGGTCAATACTTTCATCATATATATATATATTATATATATATATATATATATATATATATATATATATATATATCCACTCAAAATTCGAAAAAACGATCAAAACTGGACGCAAATCAGTTCAAAAATGAAGAATAGCAGCACACAGAGAAAGAGACACACTTACAAACTCAAATTTTCGGATGATCCGTCTTCAGGAGAAAAGACAATGGGCGACCAAGCACGCAGTAACACAACGGCAGGAAAACCAAGTTTTTCAAATCCGAAAATTTGAGTTTGTAAGTGTTCTCTTTCTCTGTGTGTTGCTTTTCTTCATTTTTAAACTGATATATATATATATATATATATATATATTCAGTTGGGTTTTTGACTCTGACGAAGACTGCTTGTTTCGGTTGAAAGATCTTAGTCTTGTTTTCCCATTTTCTTATTGTGGTTTGATCATTTATATATATGTATCTATGTGTGTGTATGTGTGTGTGTGTGTGTGTGTGTTGTATTTGTATTTATCTATATATGTGTGCGCCCATGTGTGATTTTAAATGCGTCGTGTACAATTTCATGTCTTATAATAATTAGAGTTATACTAAAAATAAATAGAACCATTTCTGAGTTAGTCTGGTATACATATTTTTCGTTCAATTACGAATTAATTGGTTTATTATTAACTTAATAATTTAATCGTTTAAATTACTTAATTTAGTGGTGAATATTATTGAAATCGTTTATACGACTGCAATATAAGTCCGGAATACTGATAACATTTTTGTTGGATATTCAGAAGGGAACTTTTTAATCCCTGCTAAGGGAAACTCAACTGTTATCTTCTGCCAACATCTGACTTTAGACGGCCATTAGAGCTGGCCAACTGTTTACATTTAAATTTGATTAAAACATTTAACATCTGTTTTTAACTAAATTTAAATCCATTCAAGCAACTTTAAGAATATAAATTGATTTGGCATCCTTTTGTTATTGAAAAGTCAAATATATTTTTGGCAGTGTGTACGGTGTGCATAATTGTGTACTAAAGTTCCATTGTTTTGGAAATTTTAATGTCTATTTATTTTAATTAGTTTGTCGTCTATTTTTTTATAATTATTTGAATATTTTCTGTTCTCTTTTGTGATTTATTTCTGTTGCAATTCTATACACCTGGGGTGTATAGACTAGTCACCTGGGGTGTATAGACTAGTCACCTGGGGTGTATAGACTAGTCACCTGGGGTGTATAGACTAGTCACCTGGGGTGTATAGACTAGTCACCTGGGGTGTATAGACTAGTCACCTGGGGTGTATAAAACCAAACCTCCTAATATTAGATAAAAAAAAAAGACTAAAAGAAAAATAAACTCTCTACTTCTGAAGGCAGAAGATGAACCTGGTTGGTACCAAACGGTATACACAAAATAGTTTGTATTAACTAAGAACTTAAACAAAATTAATGTTTATCAGGACTCAGTTAGTTCTTCAGGTACAAATTAAACTCTCATTTCCAACGTTTCTGTTTTAAAATTTATTTAAAACTTTTTTCATAGGCTTACAAAAGAGAGGAAATATAAGAAATAATTCAATCATTCAAAAATGAAACATACATAAAAAGTGCAATTAGTTTCAATTAAAAAATTACAATAAAAATTTTTGACAATAGGATAGTGAAAGAACTTACAGAAGTACAAATTTTGAAACAGAAAAACTAAGGATTACATTATTTATAATAAATATATTTATAAAAATATATATTATAAATATATATTAAAAATAAATAATTTTGTTTAATTTTAATTGTAATTCATTTTATTTTATATATATTATTAAATATATATAAAAATATATATTATAAAATTATTTATAAAGAAAAATAATCTGTGGATTTCAACAAATGTTTTTTGAATGATTGAATTATTTGTTATATTTCTTTTGATTTTTAGGCCTATGAAAAAGGTTTTAAGTGAAAACCGAAACGTTGACAATGAGAGTTTTATTTGAACCTGAAGAACTTGACCGAGTCCTGATAAACTTTAATTTTGTGTCTATTTCATGGTCTATTTCATGGTCGATACTTTCATGAACTTAAAGGTAATAAGAAAACTGGGTTATCAGGGACAAATTCGATTGGCGCTTGGACCATAGATTTGGATAAGCTCAACTATAATTTAGTGTGTAAACGAGTTCGAATTAACATCAGGACTGACTTGAAGGAAAACAACAAGAATATCGATTGAACTCTACTTAGATCCCAAGAGTGCAGTTAACAAAATAAATAAAACAATCACATTTGGTCACTGTAGGGTGAAAGGCTTAAAAAATAAAAAAAACAAAAAACTAAAACCAATGGAAAAATATAATTGATTGCGCTACTGAATTTTATACAAAATTTATACAACAATCAGGGTTTCGAGATGGAAAATCAATTAGTAAAGAGATGTCCTAAGTCAGAGAAGTTACCTGATTGTGAAGAATTTGAATTAGAAAGAATAATAAAACACTAAAACTAGAAAGGACACCAGGCCATAATTACAAATGAGATTATCAAACTATTTTCAGAAGTTGGGAGAGGCCTATGCCTAGATGAGGGCCTAGTTTGAAATTGAAAAAAAAAATGTTCTTTTTATTAACAAGTGTAATTTTGTGAAGTAAAATGGCTATTATTATTATTTTTTTTTTATTATTTACTCAATGCAGGGTTAAGACTAATCACACTAAACATCACCTTACTGAGGTGGATGTAAGCTGAAGATGAACACTATGTTTTTGAAATGAGCTCATTTCAAATAAACTATTCTGTTTAAAGACTTAGTGTCCATTTATTCAGCTTAATAAACTGTTTTATTGGTCTTATTGTTTACTGGCATATAAAGAGTTTTCCTTGATCACACAGACATATTTTTGCCAATCCTGTTTAGTGGCATATAAAGAGTTTTCCTTGATCACACAGACATATTTTTGCCAATCCTGTTTAGTGGCATATAAAGAGTTTTCCTTGATCACACAGACATATTTTTGCCAATCCTGTTTAGTGACATATAAAGAGTTTTCCTTGATCACACAGACATATTTTTGCCAATCCTGTTTAGTGGCATATAAAGAGTTTTCCTTGATCACACAGACATATTTTTGCCAATCCTGTTTAGTGGCATATAAAGAGTTTTCCTTGATCACACAGACATATTTTTGCCAATCAGGATTGTTCTAGAATCAGAAAATGTCACAAAACTGTGCTGATTGGTATTTAATATTTGAATCGCAATGCTCTTGAATCTACGTAGTCCACAATGAAATATAAAAGTCAACACTGGACAATTTATTAAATCTTAAAATCCTTACAAGGTGGTACAGTTAATGAAACAATTAAAATTGAATGGACTTACTATCATCTTCTCTGTTTATAGGCAGAAGTACCTTACAAACAAAAAATGGAAGAATAATAGACTTCTTTGCTTACTTGACTGCTAAATTAAACTTATAATTTTTTTTTATCTGAGGGTGACTATATTTTACACAAAAAAAATGTATTTCCCCCCTTCTGTACTAAAGTACCGCAGCAGTTAGCTTCAACGCCTCCAAGAAGCTCAGCACTTTTGCTGGGTTCAGCGGTAAAAGTTTTTCTATGGTTTGTTGAGTGCTCCGGAGCACCTAACACTGTGCATCAAAGATGCCTGGCAGTCAGCCACGTTGCAACAGTGTTTCTTTGCAGAATCTGCACAAACCATCATTGATAATGCCCATTCAGGCCCCCTACGTTTCGGGAAAAAGTAACTTCCTTTTTCTTTCTTCGGAACAGTCTTCTTCGAGTCCTTTGGTGCACTTATGGGAGGTTGGCTCCCACTAGTTAACACTTTTGGACCCTCTGTTCTTCCGAAGGATGGTCTCCAGATTTCCTTCTCCTTAGAATCATATAGGGGAAAATCCCTGTTGGTATTTTGTCCACTCCGGCAGAGCACCGTATACCAGACTAAGGATATTTACTTCAGGGGGTCGCCTGGTAACCTTTAGGCTCCGTCCGTAATACAGTAACATTCGTTAATCATCCTTCCTTCGGCACAGATCGCAAAAGCCTTGGATTAGGGCATCAGATATTAATTACTGTAAATTTCAATATTCATCATGGTTTGACTAATGAATCTATGTAGGTTTAAAAACTATGTTGATAAGCATTTGAAGAATCTCTAATCATCACTAGGTCAACCTAGTGAAATGATAAAATAAAACAATTGACGAGAAAAACCACAACAAATACATCCAGCTGTAATGTACTGCAGTATTAAGTCTGTCTCTTGTGTTGTTTATAAAGGCTTTCTATAAGCCTCCCTCTAAGAAGAAGTAAGGCTGTAATTGTAGTCGACTGGTTGTTTTGACTCCTCCCTAGTTTTGTGAAGTACTGATTTTTTGGCTAGTTTTCCTCTTACTGTCAACAGGTAACTGAGGTTGAGCCCCCTGGTAGTGTCTCTCTCCTACACAAGCATGCTATCAGAGTAGTTGAATTTGTGCCGTCTAGCATCTCTCTCCTACACAAGCACACTATCAAAGTAGTTGAATTTGAGCCGTCTAGTGTCTCTCTCCTACACAAGCACACTATCAAAGTAATTGAATTTGAGCCGTCTAGTGTCTCTCTCCTACACAAGCATGCTATCAGAGTAGTTGAATTTGAGCCGCCTAGTGTCTCTCTCCTACACAAGCACACTATCAAAGTAATTGAATTTGAGCCGTCTAGTGTCTCTCTCCTACACAAGCACACTATCAAAGTAATCGAATTTGAGCCGTCTAGTGTCTCTCTCCTACACAAGCATGCTATCAGGGTAGTTGAATTTGAGCCGCCTAGTGTCTCTCTCCTACACAAGCACACTATCAAAGTAATTGAATTTGAGCTGTCTAGTGTCTCTCTCCTACAATGCAGGCAGATATTGTATAATAGTATAATAAAAATAACTTTATTATATTTATTAATATTATTATTATAGTTGATTTTTTTAGTTATTTTATGTTTACATTATTGTTATTTTTTAAAATCAGGTTATAGATTTTACTGGAATAGTCATTTCTGTTTGTGAAAGACAATGGGTGAATAGAAAAAAAACCATATATATTTTCTTTCATTAACAATAGCAATAACACGTTATAATAAATATATATTTTTAAAGTAAATGTCTGTTAGGTCAACAGATGAATTGATTAAATGGAAAACAATTTGTATTTGATATATGAGTACTGGAATTAACCAAGCGATTTAAAAACGTGTTGGTATAACAAATGAATTAATTTTTGGTCGAGCATGACGGATGAAATATTAAAACGAAGCGTTCTTTTTTTTAATTCTTGAAATGTATTTCTATTCAATTTATTCGTAAAATATTTAGAAGTCATTTAGAAAATGAAACTAATAGAAAGCTGTTAGCAATGTGTTTGGATTAAAGAAATCATAATTGTTTGGGGGGTGGAGGGAAGTAAATGAAAGTAAATTAGGAAAGACAATATGATTAGAGGAAAGACTGAAGAGTAATTGGAAAGATGAGAAAAAAAAAGATGTAATTAGTAGGTACTTTGGCGAGGGTTGATTAGGGATGGGGGTGACTGCTGGAGGCCGAATAAGGGGTTGGTGACATTCTGGGGCTCTTTGTGGAAGGCCTGACATTCTAGACAATATAGTGGGAGAGGGTGTCTGTCGCTTCCTGGGCTTACTCTCCTAATTTATCATCCCTTTATTGTTGAGGGTTGAGAGTCAACTTTTACCCCCACCCCACCCCCACCCTCCCTCAGGGGATGCCGACAAATGGCACCCACCTTCACTCAGCTTACCCTCTTTTTTTTTTTCCTTAAGAAGACGGTTCTTCAGATTTTTTCTAATTCCACTAAGTATCACAAATGTAAATATGCTAATGTAAAGTAGATTTTAATGAACTCAACTAACAATGATAATACTTTCATGAACAATTTCAAGAACATAACTCCTTAATTTGCTATTAGTTTAATTCTAGTATCTATTTGCTTAACAGAATTCCAAATAAAAATTATTCTGAAAATCAAAAACACATTTTTAGGAATATTTTTGCTTAAATCCTAGTTTTTTATTAAATATTACTATATTTTTTGCAATTTCATAATAAATTAATTTTAAAGTACTCAAACTAAAGTAAAGACGATATTTCGACTATTTCTATTATTTTCTATCTTATTTTTTTTTAGGTATTTTTTTTTTTATTACAACTACCCAACAGGTAACAAGTAATATTGATAAGTGATAAATAACAAAATGAAATAAAAGAGTGGAGAAACCACCCATTAGTGGTACTCCGTATACATTATTCTGATCACTAGAAATCAGTTAGCATTGCTCAGTAAATCTCGGGGTCAACATCTTTTTAGCCTTCTGGTAGGGTTGGTAGGAATTTGGCGAGATGATTATTGCTGAATTAAAGGGTTTAGGTTGGAGGTTAAAGATTCATGAAATTTGCGGTATCATGATACGGATTTGCTGGTGGATAAAAGGAATTTTTAAATCATTATGAATTGTATCATTAGAAACATAAAAGGGAGCTTCTACAATTTTTCGAAGGATTATGGATTGGGCTGTTGGTATTGTTTGGATATTTGTATGCTTAGCTGATCCCCAGTTTCGAGTCTGTAAGTCAAAATTGGTTTAAGTACAGTAGTATATATTAGTCTTTTGTTGTGTAGAGTTAAGTTTGATCTTTTGTCGAGAAGTCTAGATAGCATCTTATATCGTCTCATTAAGTCTTGTCGTTTCAGTCTTGTATGTGGATTCCACGTCAGTCGTTTGTCAATGTACATCCCCAGATATCGCACTTCGCTATCAATTGTGACAGGAAAGTGGTTAAATCTTATTTTGCTAAAAAGAATTAAGCCATGTTTCTGTCTACTTCTATTTGGTCTGCTCCACCATGATGATTAAACAACAGACTGTACAAAATCAAATTTAATGTTTTTTTATTGCTACAATATACTAGCATAAGTACAATCTGAAATACAAAGATTTTGCTTAGTACTGTTTAAAAATACAAGATTTTGGGCAATAATCAGTAATCACTTTGACATAAAGTACCTTTATGGTTACTTGCAGTTCCATTTAATAAAGAATAATTATGAAATTAAAATCACAAAAGCAGATAAATAAGGTGCCATTGTATCATAGAACACTGATATATATATATATGAATATAAAGATTTCACATAAACACATGAAATAACAATCAATGATCAAACCACAATAAGAAATGGGAAAACAAGACTAAGATCTTTCAACCGTAACAAGCGGTCTTCGTCAGAGTCAAAAACCCAACTGATATATATATATATAAGGCAGACTATACTAGAAAGATGGAAACCCTATTATCTAATACTAATACCTATGAATTATTAAATTCAGATATAACTGAAAATTGCAATAGTCTTTTCAATAAGAGATTGAATTAATTTTCAAAGATAATAAGAATCTAATAACCAAACTTGTCAGTAGATATCCTTCTCTACCTTACATGTATGGCTTGATTAAGACACATAAAGATGGTTATCCCGCCAGACATTTTGTTAGTAAGCTACAAGCTATCAAAATAGTTGGTCTATGTTTTATCGCCATTGGTAGGTTCTATTACCCAAAGTCATATCATGAACAACATTGAACTGGCTTCAAAGCTAAATTCATATTCTTTTCGGAATAGTACGAGTATACTGTTGAGCTTTGTTGTTAAATCACTTTTCACGAATGTGTTGAAGATATATTAGTTTCTCTAGAAACAGAACTAACCAAACATACACAATCATTACCTGTTTCTGTTAGAGTATTAATATACTTGATTTCTTTGCGTACATTATATTGTTACTTTTCATTTGAAGAAATATTTTACAGCCAAAACTTTGGTTTAGCGA
This sequence comes from Hermatobates lingyangjiaoensis, assembly GCA_026182355.1. Classification (NCBI taxonomy): domain Eukaryota; kingdom Metazoa; phylum Arthropoda; class Insecta; order Hemiptera; family Hermatobatidae; genus Hermatobates; species Hermatobates lingyangjiaoensis. The sequence continues at coordinate 336,361 of JAPFBL010000269.1, forward strand.
TGGAAAATGTCTCTCTCCCGCTTTAAGCAATATTTATATGAAATATTTTGCGATCACATACCAACCTACAATATTATATAGCAATGCTAAATGGCTTCGCTATGTTGACGATGTTTTATGTATTTGGCCAGATCATGAGAATATTTGTATTTTTTTGGATACAATAATTTTAGAAAATAATAATAAACCCCCTTTCCTTGACACATACTTTTGCGTCAAAATGGTAACAAATTGAATTATAGTATTTATAGAAAATATATAAAAGTATCGTCATACGTTCACTTCTTCCCTGCACACCCCCTCAGTATCAAAAAATCTGTTTTTAATAGTATGTTGTTCAGGGGATTTAAAATTTGCAACGAACAATTTTTAGAAGAAGTGATTAAATATATTTACGAAATATCGACCTCACTGATGTACCTAAAAAGGTTAATTGATAGAATTACGGAAAAACTCAAACCAGCTTTGACACTGGTCATATATAACACTTGTTTCTTATTCTATTTATATTTTTATTTTTTTAATTTAATTAATTTTCTTATTGTTCATTTTGCATTGTTTAATTGTATTGGGTATTTTTTGTTTTTCTCTTATTATGCCTCTTCGACTTTTGTTTTCCCAGCTGTTTAGTTACCTTCCTTGTACACACCTTTGATGTTACCTTCTAGTTCTTACCTTGTTTGCTCTCTGATGACATAAATTGAAAGGCCTCAGAGCATTTTTTCTATCTGTTTTCTTTTTTTTCCTTGTGGTTTGTTTTCATTGATTGTATCACGTGTTTATTGTGATTCATCTGCATTCATATATATATATATATATACCTCATTAAAGATCTTGCCAACATTAAGTTTAGTATGTTTCCTACATACCTTTTCAAGGTTTCGAATGCTACCTTTCCATCTCTGTGGTACCATATAAATTAACTCACCGATTTTTTTATCTTTCATTGTATTTTTCATATTACATTTCCGACGTTTCGGTCTACGTTGACCATTTTCAAGGATTCTATATACAAGGTTTTTTTTAAAACAATTCTAATAAATACTTATTTACAATGACAATTACCTCACTTCTATCAAACATAACTAATAACAAAATATTCTTTTAAAAAACACTACCTTAATAAACATGACAGGTTTGCTACAAAATTCCCTACATGAACATTTACACAACATTATTTAAATCACTATATAGTTATTTTTCACGAATGTAACTTTAAAATTCTGGAAAAACAACAGGACTGATCATTAATGTTCGGCTTCTTTTCCTTTATGCATAATGATTCAATTATATGCAGCCTCGTGTGATTATTTTCTGCATATAATACTTCAATGTTGTCTTCCAGCATTTTTCTACTTAGCCTGCTTTTATGTATGTTCATTGTGTGTTCTTTCGGTCCTCCGGCTGCGAGATGCATCGTAAGTCTGCGTGAAAGTGTTGTCGTCGTAGAACCAATGTAGCTCGATTTTAGGAGCTCACAGTCTCCTATAGTGCAATTATATCTGTACACTACATTGGTTTTTTGTAGTTGTGTTTTTTGTTGTAGGTTGTTCCTAATTATCATATTTGCTGTGCAGGAACTCTTGTAGTAAATACTAATATTTAGCTTGTCTGCCGAGTTAACACATGTTGTATTTCTTTTAATTATGGCCTTCAAAATTCTTTCATCCTTTTTATATTCATTAGAGAATTGATTCTTATAATACACCGTTTGTATTCTTCCTTCTTCACCCAGCTGATGCTCTTGATTATTGTTTGAATTTATATTCTTCATATATTTCCTTAAAATATTGTCGAAGTGTTGGTTACTATAACCACCTTGGTTATAGTAACCAACACTTCGACAATATTTTAAGGAAATATATGAAGAATATAAATTCAAACAATAATCAAGAGCATCAGCTGGGTGAAGAATGAAGAATACAAACGGTGTATTATAAGAATCAATTCTCTAATGAATATAAAAAGGATGAAAGAATTTTGAAGGCCATAATTAAAAGAAATACAACATGTGTTAACTCGGCAGACAAGCTAAATATTAGTATTTACTACAAGAGTTCCTGCACAGCAAATATGATAATTAGGAACAACCTACAACAAAAAACACAACTACAAAAAACCAATGTAGTGTACAGATATAATTGCACTATAGGAGACTGTGAGCTCCTAAAATCGAGCTACATTGGTTCTACGACGACAACACTTTCACGCAGACTTACGATGCATCTCGCAGCCGGAGGACCGAAAGAACACACAATGAACATACATAAAAGCAGGCTAAGTAGAAAAATGCTGGAAGACAACATTGAAGTATTATATGCAGAAAATAATCACACGAGGCTGCATATAATTGAATCATTATGCATAAAGGAAAAGAAGCCGAACATTAATGATCAGTCCTGTTGTTTTTCCAGAATTTTAAAGTTACATTCGTGAAAAATAACTATATAGTGATTTAAATAATGTTGTGTAAATGTTCATGTAGGGAATTTTGTAGCAAACCTGTCATGTTTATTAAGGTAGTGTTTTTTAAAAGAATATTTTGTTATTAGTTATGTTTGATAGAAGTGAGGTAATTGTCATTGTAAATAAGTATTTATTAGAATTGTTTTAAAAAAAACCTTGTATATAGAATCCTTGAAAATGGTCAACGTAGACCGAAACGTCGGAAATGTAATATGAAAAATACAATGAAAGATAAAAAAATCGGTGAGTTAATTTATATGGTACCACAGAGATGGAAAGGTAGCATTCGAAACCTTGAAAAGGTATGTAGGAAACATACTAAACTTAATGTTGGCAAGATCTTTAATGAGGTATGTTTAAAAGAAGGTCTGCTCCCAAAGTATACCAATATATATATATATATATATATATATATATATATATATATATATATATATATATATATATATATATATATATATTAAATGTAGAAAAAGAAAAGAAAAGCACACACTAACAGTCTCTAATTTTCGGTTTGAATCGTCTTCAGGAGAGATAAGAGAGGGAAACCAAGCGCACTGGTTCAGAGATGATTGAAGAGCCAATTTTTAATTTCTCTATGTTTCTTTTTCTACATGGAACTATATTTGTCCGTTTCGGATCGTATTTCCAACAAAAAAGTGTATATATATATATGATTATATATATAATTCGGTAAATGTGCTTATTATTCTATTTTTTTGTCGTGCTTTGTGTAATTTAAAGTTATATATATATACTCCATTAAGGCATTGTTTCCAAATTGGATTATTTTAATCTTAGTATTATTTGTTAGTGATACTGAAATGCAAACACTTTAAAAACATCCCTCTCCCTGATCATTGTTATGCGTTTAGATTTTCTCCCTTTATATTGGTTTCGTTCTATTCCTAAGATACACTGGTATTCAGTCCATCTGACAGAGAGAGATGGAGATGCCAGTTAAACTGCGTCAAGTCACGCGGATCACTTTGTCTTACAAACGGCTTTCCACCACTGCCCATAAATAAAGCCTTATCTATTTGTTAAGAGCTGAACAAGTTTTCAAAGGTGTAGTTTTAATGAAAAAAAAACAAATAAAAAACCAATTAAGGTTTGATTTGATTATTGACGCAATATAATAATAATAATATTTTAAATTATTGTTAAGCCTTAAACTTGAGTTCAATATATTCTTATTAGCACAAACACTTTAAGAAATCGTGAATTATGTGAAAGGAACACGCAAATGGACTTTCAAACAGTATTCTAACTGCACATAACAATTGATGAAAAGAAATTGTATATATTTTACTATTTATTAATCAAATTGATAATAGAATGATTTTTTAAACTTTCAAAGGACTTTTGCAGCTTTTCTTCCTCTTTATAATTCTTTATTAACACTAATTTTATTTAGTAAACATTATAATAATACCTGTCTATATAAAGACATTCATTTAAGTTTGGCAAAACTTTTTGGTATCGATGGTCGTGTTAGAAATGCTTGTATCCTATCAGAGACAAACATAGACAACAGAGACAAACCTTTCACTCTTAACAGCAGGGATTTAAAAATATTTATATACACTTATAATTATATAATATGTGTATATAAAATTTTGCAATAAACACATGAAATAACAATCAATGTTCAAACCACCATAAAAAAAAAACATTAAAAAGATTGATGCAAACCACCAATTCAGTTGAGATTTGACTCTGACGATAACCGCTTTTTATGGTTGAAAGATCTTAGTCTCTTTTTTTTTCATTTCTAATACTGGTTTAAACATATACATATATATATATATATATATATATATATATATATATATATATACACTTTATAAATTGAAAAACGATCCAAACTGGACACAATAACAGTTCAAAATTTAGGATAGGTAGCACACAAAGTAAAGAAACACACTTACAAACTCTAGTAACCCGTTACGTCTACAACGTGCTTGGTCACCCTTTCTCTTTTCTCCTGAAGACGGATTGCCCGCAAATTTGAGTTTTTAAGAGTGTTTCTTTACTTTGTGTGCTACCTATCCTCAATTTTGAACTTTTATGTATATATATATAATATATATATATATATATATATATATATATATTTGATCAAACCACAATATGACATGGGAAAAAAACTAAGGTTATTCAACCAGAACAAGCGGTCTTCGTCACAGTTGAAACTAATGATCTTAGTCTTTGGTTTGATCATTGATTGTTATTTCACGTGTTTATGTGAAATCTTTATATATGTTATATATATAAAAAACAAGATTTGAGCAGTAGCAGTTTGCTTTCAACGCGAGTACTTCGCACTTGTTCCCGATAACGACGGATGTCGAAATATTGAAGTGAGTTCTGTAGTGTCTTTCTGTGTTCTTTTCTCTGTGTTAAAGTATATATATATATATATATATACTATTTTTCTTTTTTAATCAATGTTGTTTGGTCAAGATTCAAATAATATAACCAAACCTTGATAAAAAAGAAAAATAGAGATAAGAAATCATTTATATATATATATATATATATATATATATATATAAATCAATGATCAAACCACGATATATATATTATTGAAAACTGAGTTTCCAGTTTTCAGTTGGGTTTTTGACTCTGACGAAGACTGCTTGTTACGGTTGAAAGATCTTAGTCTTGTTTTCCCATTTTCTTATTGTTGTTTGATCATTGATTGTTATTTCACGTGTTTATGTGAAATCTTTTTATATAATATATATATATAATATATGCCGCAGTAGTCCTAAGAAGAGATCTTAGAGAGCTCCTGACATCACAAAACTTAATCAGATTTAGTTATGGTTTGCTCATATGTCCTTAAGTCAAGACCAGTTAAACTTCAAGATTGAGGCCAGGGTTGCTTAGTGGCAATGTGCTCCCGTTTTGGACAGGGAGTTCCGGAGTTCAGAACCCACACTGACCTTCGATTTATTCACCCAGGAGGTGGAAAAATCTGCGCACGTAGTTCCTCAAAGTGGACGTTAACGCATTGCTCTCGAGATTTGCGATTCCTGGTTCTCGCTTAAAGATCCCTACCAAAAAGTTATGACAAATTTAGTCCTCCCCATGCAGAATCCTAATTCTGTGTTTTTACAAAGAGCTAGTGTTCTCTGTTCTTTCGTGTGACTGGCACAAGCATCAAGATTATATTTTTCATTAAATCTGTTTTAGAAAAATATTCAATTTGAATTGATGCAGATCCGAGTTTGAAAACATATATTGATTGAATTTCTATTCAATTTCACAGCTCTTATACAAAAATGTCTTATCAAGCCAAATTGTAATTTATTTAAATGGATTAACTGTATTGAAAAAATAATATATGGGTTAGTTAACTTTACTTTCCAGCTAGACGATGGGATGCACTTATTAAAAAAAATCATTATCTCACTTTGAATTGCAAATTTTATTTCTACAACAACCCATTTTTTAAAGAAAGCTGTTTCACAAAATTGATAAGCATGTTGTTTTTTTCTAAATTAAATATTCAATGGATGTTATCCTTCAGAATTGAAATATATAAATAATTCAATGTTATTGTACCCTTCAAAAAAAGATTTGTAATATAAATTTTGGAAATGAAAACTTTTTTACCCGTTTTTTACTAACCAAAAGGCAGTGTAAATTAGAATTTTTATTTCTATAATCATTTTGAATACCAAATGCATTCATTAAACAGTTTATGAGTATTTATGAGTATATTAAAAAACGCTATGAACTTTATGTCTAACGTTAAGCGAGGCATTATGTTTAACTACTATTCACGAAAAATTAACACTATTTATTCAGTACTTAACTTTTATTCAGTACTCTGCTAATAAATATATTTTTCTTATTCTATAATTTTTTTAATATTCTTTTGAAATACCAGTATCATGTCTGAATTTTTGTAAAATACCTGTTAAAGACGGGAACGTCTGCTAGTATATCTATAAATGAACACTTAAGTCAATAAAAACAACAGTAAGAATTCAGAAAATTGACTAAGATATGTCAAACAAAACAACTGGCCTTCATCTGGATCTAGACCATATTCAGTACTAATTTCTAATATGTCTGATTAGATGATGATTTTTACATCACGTGTTTACAACGACATACTTTAAAATCTTGTTTTATATATATATATATATATATATATATATTAAATCAAAAATCAATGATTTTTGATGTAATTTGTTTCACGTGTTTATGTGAAAATTTTCATATATATATATTAGTATAGCTTGGCAGCAAATCTTCTTGGAGGCATATTTTGTTGAAATGTACCGCAGCTTCGGTATTAACGACTTTCAAACTAAGCTGTTCCAGTCTCCTGACAGTCTAACGAATATAAGGTGGTAATTCCCAAATGAGTTGTCCAAAGGACATTGAGACACTTTTTTGAAACACTTTAATAGATATCAACAATTCAAATACAATTGAAAACTAACATCACATGTAAAGAATATAACATAACTTACAAGACCATTGTATACTAGCTTTCGACTATTCTGTAGTCATCGTCAGGTTGGGTCTTTAAACATTTTTCAAAATTTGGAAATTTTAAAATTTTTTTAAAAAAAAAACAATGAAAGCGACTTGGCAAGTGCGCTTGGTTTCCCTCTCTTATCTCTCCTGAAGACGGTTCAAACCGAAAATTAGAGACTGTAAGTGTGTTCTTTTGATTTCTCTATGTTTCGTTAGAGATATAAGTACTTTAGACATATAAGTATGGGAATTGAAAATAATCATATATATAAAAAAAATAGGATTTCAGAACTAAAATTATATTTAGGAGGCACATAAAAAAAGTCTGACAACACTAATACATATAAATCTAGAGTAAATAATAACAGCTAAAGCAAACCTATATTTCATGAATTCATAACACAAACCAAAACATTACCATCCTTCGCAATATATTACAACACTGCTCCCATATTTGATGCTTCTTATTTGTTCATTAAGTTGAATAGATTCAAAATAAATATTTAGTGGTTCAATAAATATAAACTATTCCATGAATGTGGTCCTTATTAACTGAATCATGGAACTGTTGTGACATAATAAATAACATTAATAGTGTAAAAAAATAATGACCGACATATATCTTATACTTAAATGAATACAACAATTAAATTAAAATAAATATGATACTGACAAGGAAGGAAAAGGTTAACATTGTTTATTATTGTTCTAGTTAGAATGAAACCTCACTATAATTTTTTTGTCTCAAAATTTTTTCTGACTTCAGCAATTTTTTTTGTCAAAACTAAAATCTATTATCAAAATTCACCTATTATTTTACCATCTCTATTAACTGTGAAATCTTCATCAAAAATAATATAAAAACAAAGTTTATATTATATATAAATAATTATTAACAATATTTCATAATAAACACGTGAAACAAAAATCATCATCCAAACCACAGTATGAAATAAAAAAAGACTAAGATCTTTCAACCGTAACAAGCGGTCTCCCTCAGAGTTAAATTACCATTTTGCATTAATGTTTGTTTGGGTTCTACTGTGTTCAATATGTCCCCAGAGGGCACGCTAATTTTTGAAACATAGGAGAATAGCGAAACAAAAGGAGGATGTCAATTAGAAAATTATCAGTGCAGAAGTTGCAGTGTTTGTAAAAATATTTTTTTTAATATTAAAAGGCTGAAATTTTATTCTTTATAAGTTTCTCAAGGTTTGTAAATTACGTTCTTGTTACTTACCCGCAATGTACATTACTGTGGTAAATTGCTTATTTGCTTATTATTATTATGAATATTATTATTATTATTATTGGAAATATAATTATTATTTGCTTATTATTGTTGTATATACATACACTATATATTGTGATTATAGCAGAAAACGTTATTTACAAAACTTAACTTGAGAAACTCACATATAAAGAAGCAAGTTTCAGTCAAATATGGTCTTATTTTCAACTATATATATATATATATATATATATATATATATATATATATATATCAATGATCAAACCACAATAAGAAATGGGAAAACAAGACTAAGATCTTTCAACAGTAACAAGCGGTCTTCGTCAGAGTCAAAAACCCAACAGTGTCAGTTGGGTTTTTGACTCTGACGAAGACCGCTTGTTACGGTTGAAAGATCTTAGTCTTGTTTTTCCATTTCTTATTGTGGTTTGATCATTGATTGTTATTTCACGTGTTTATGTGAAATCTTTATATATATATAATATATATATATATATATATATATATAAAAGAGTTAAAACTGAGGTAACACAGATAGAAACAAGCACAACTAACTTATTGGAGAGTCCCGCAGGAAGGCAGCGTGGCAACTCTTCCGGCGGGACTCTTCAACTCCTGATGATGACGATCGTCGAAATATAAAAGGGAATTATGTCTGTTTCTATCTCTGTATTATCTTCGTGTTAACTCTTTTTTTTAATATTGGACCTGCTTTTGTTTTTCTGTTGCACCATTTCATTTAATTGCTTTATATATATATATAAAGCAATTATCTTCGTGTTAACTCTTTTTTTTATATTGGACCTATTTTTGTTTTTCTGTCGCACTATTTCATTTATTTGCTTTATATATATATATATATATACTTACAAAAGTACCCTGGTCTAAATGATCTCTTTTCCAATGAAATTATATTTAATGTGACGGTGGCGAGGCGAAGGTAGGGAATAATAATGAAAATGTCTCACTCTCAGTATTATTAACTCCAGCACTCGGTTTATTTCTCTTACCATTAATTCAAATACTCTTTTAGTAAGAAATATTTGAATACTCTTGTTAGAAAATTAATTCTGTATTGCAAGTCACCCGTAACTGTAATTAGGGTCGAATAACAAATGAACCTACTTTCTTCTCTTGAACAGAAACGGAAGGCAAACAGCTGCAGCTAAAGTCATTTGAAAAAATATATTTATTCGTTGAAAAAAAAAAGATTAATATTTTTGAATCATGATTTAAACATTTGCGTCATTACAAGTAAAATACGATGCTGCATTCAACATATCAAGCTTCGAATTATAAACTATAATTTAATGATTTTTGGTATTAATATTATCAACTGGAAAACGATCTACAAAGGATAACAAACGTTTCACAGTAAACTATTGCTACAACGTAAAGATACAAACATACTTACAGTCTCAAATTTTCGGTTAAACCATCATTACAACCTATAGCAATCATTAAAGGAAAGTCTATGGCTATACTATAAGTGTGTTCGTCCCTTTACTCTGTATCTATAGTTTACTGCTAAATGATGTTATATATATATATATATATATGATCAAACCACAAAATGAAAAGGGAAAAAAGACTAAGATCTTTCAACCGTAACAAGTGGCCTTCGTCAGAGTCAAAAACCCAACTCTAACGAAGATAGTTGAAAGATCATAGTCTTTTTTCCCTTTTCATTTTGTAGTTTGCTCATTGATTGGTATTTCACTTGTTTATGTGAAATATTGTTATATATATAACAAATTCAATAGTATATCGAATGTTTGATAGAATAGATACATTATGCAATCGGAATTTGATAAATTTTATTAGTTCAAAGTCGAACTTTCATTGCTGACGTTTCAATACCGAAACTCTGGAATTTATAATTCGGTTTTGTGAACCTAGAAAATTGACCGAATCCTGATTAATTAATACACCTGAACGTCTATGTGATTACATCTGTAAAGGTTAGCAGCTGTCTTTCCTCAAGACATACTTTACATGTATGACTTTAGTTTTAACATATAATCTTGTCTAATCATCTTCATTATTATTATATAAGTATTTGATATTTATATTTTCGGATTTTCTTTAGTTTCAGTTATGTTCTTCTTAATATTCTTCATTATTACTATTTCCTAATTTGTTTCAGTTTCACTGAAAATTACCGTAAACTTAGCTGATACCTGTTTTCTTCTGAATAACTAAGCTGATACATAATTTTTCTGAATAACACCCTCATTACTTCGACTAGGTAGTAAAGCATATTTCCTGTATTTAATATATTTTGAATGACTAGCTTTAATTTTCAGGGTATGAATAAAATCTTCAAGGGTCAAGAGTCAGCTAGCTATACACTGGTTTGAATAACATCCTAGGTGAATTTTCTGATTTATACAAGCACAGTGAATATAGTGGGTGTTTCTTTAACCTTACAGGCAGTTAGTCAGACACCGAGGTCACTCACCCTGCAAGAGTAACGACCAGATTATCTTAAACTTGAAGAAAAACAACCCCCACTGACTTCACTTTGCATATACATACATTATTGAAAACGACACCAAGCTTAGCTGATGACTATTTCTTAACAATTTTCTCAATTTTTCTAAATAACACTCTCGTTACTTCATCATCTACATTGATTCTACTTAGTATAAAAATTGGGAAGCTTGTTAAGAAACAGTTATTAGGTAACTTTGGTGTTATTTTCAATAATGCATGTCTTGAAGAAAGAGTGCTCCCAAAATATATTTATATATAAAACAATTTAATAGGATATATTTAAAAGAGGGTCACTCATATTCCAATCATTTTTCTTTCTTTTAACTTTGCTGTTTACTTTATACTTATTCCATGGATTTATTGTATACCATACATATTGAAGGTCAAATAAAAATCCAAAATACCCGTGATGTTAATTGCTAAAGTGTAGATAAATTTTTACTGAATTTGCTCGGTAAAACTGTAAAAAGTGTACTGTTATTACTTTTTTAAACTTAACTGAAACTTACATAACAAATATGATTGTTATAACTGCTTTAGTTTCTGGATATATCCCTCTTTCTTATACACTCACTACATACACCATATTTAGATTGTATCTTAAGGGTACATGCCCTCTTTGGGCTGCCTAGTGGTACATGCCAGGTTAGGGTTGCATAGCAGTACTTGCCCTCTTAGCTTTTCCTAACGGTACATGGTCAGACTCGGCGGGTCGTTTGCATTCGCTTCCCAACCACTAAGCAAGCAACACCACAACAAGCCCACTCTCTCCACCATCAGCCTGGCATCTCCTTCACCCCATTCCAAGCAGCATCTAATCCTCAATCTTCTACAGTTGTGATACCAACCACAAAACACCTCATACATAACGAAACCAATAACTCGAAGGGGTCTCTGTGTGAAGAAGTTGGAGTCGAGTGTCAGCATCTTTTAATCAAGAGGGACTGTGCAACCTCTACTCCCGTTGACATGAAGACAAAGACTGCTTTTCATAGAAGACAATTCATAGAGTATCAATTCAATTCCCGCAGCAGAAAATAGACAAAACCAACACCCAACCACCACAAAAATCAAAAATAGAAAGGGAACTGGAGTTCACTGCAAAGTGAGGCTCATGTTTTCTGCCAATAATATTATTTCACAGAGGGACTGTGCAACCTTTGTACCCATTGGCGGAATAACGGAGGCTTCGCTAGGCAGCGGGTAACTGGGACCGCACGCATGGACCTACAAATTCTACTCTCATATTGGTCATCATTTCAACGAATCATATATATATATATATATATATATATATATATATATATATCAATTTTAACACATAGAAAAGAATACAGAAAGACACTAGAGAACTCACTTCGATATTTCGACATCCGTGGTCATCGGGAAGAAGTGCGAAGAACTCGCGTTGAGAAGCAAACTGCTACTGGCCTCCAGACTAACTCGTGGAACCACCACAATGGTCCCGCCGCGGAGGAGAGGAAAAATAGAAATCCCTCCAATATTTATTCCTAAAACACGATAGAAAATATATAATACGAAATAATAATGAATAAGACAACAATAAGAATGCAAATAAAATTAAAAAAATAATAATAATTACCGTAGAGGTTAAGACCAGGAGGAGAGCGAGCCCCAAAGAGGCATATGAATGCCTCTTTGGAAGCTCTAAGGGTGACATTGGAATTAGACTGTTTGAGGATTTGTACCCTGAAACAAATCCTCAGGGTTTGTTTCAATGAAACAATCATTGAAACGGATTATATATATATATATATATATATATATATATATATATATATATATATATATATATATATGATTAAACCACAATATGAAATGGGAAAACAAGATTAAGGTCTTTCAACCGTAACAAGCAGTCTCCGTCAGAGTCAAAAATCCAACTGACAGTCAGTGTACCAGTGACTCTGACTTTCAAAAGTCAAAGTTTTGCCACTCAGTCAAAACCCAGCCAACAGAGTCAGTTGGGTTTTTGACTCTGACAAAAACTGCTTGTTACGGTTGAAAGATCTTAGTCTTGTTTTCCCATTTCTTATTGTGGTTTGATCATTGATTGTTATTTCACAACTGATTTGTTAATGTTTATGTGATATCTTTACATATACAATCACTCAAAGCAAACAGACAAAGATTTCTGAAACCTCTTTTATTGTACCTCGAAGACCTAAAAACTTGGATATCAAAATTTTAATCTTACCGCAGATAACAGTAATCTTTGCACATAGATTAGGTTAATAGAAACAAAAATTACCGATCGTATATAATCAAACCTCATCAGTGGAAAGACTGTAACCAAAAGACAGAATACATCAATTAAATTTCAATATATCAATTGAATTAGGAGCTATGTTCATAATAAGGAAACTTTTTTCTCTTCAACAGATTCCAAATGTATTAAAACTGTAAGTCTTGATTGACATTTAACATAAGGTCAAATATCAAGTATGTCAAAACTTCACTCTTTATACACAAGAAAATCGATGCAGACGTATACCAAGCCGAACATAGAATTAGTCTTGATCTTTGACATAAGGTCACATGCAAGGCTGCTGTATCAAAACATTTCCTGGTGCATAGAAAACTGAACGAATTATTCTTTTTTAACGACAATATAACGTCCATAATTATAAGTTGAAACTTTAGCAAAAAAATTGCCAAAAAAAAATTATACTAAACATAGCAATAATAAAGAATAAATCATTCCAAGCATACAAACAGATTTATTATTTGTTGACGATGTTAAAAAAGTTCAGTCTAGTTTTAAGTTCTGCCTGCAATCTTAAGCCAACCGATACAGTTTGACGTTTATAACAAAATATGGCGACTTTTTTCTAAATTCTAAAAGAAATTACAACATAATCCTCGACTGGTCTATTTAGATAGTCTTACATCTATTAACTGGTATTTATTATTCTTTTTTTTTTGCGCTTGTAAATCCAGTTAAGACGGAGGCAGCTATTAGTTAATAAAAATAGTTTCTCTATAGAAATTGAAAATTAATTTCAAAGCAATATTATGTAATTTGTCAGTTTTATTTATAAAGTTGGTGAATAATAATTTGTTTTAAACTGATAAATACGAGTACTAATATAATTGCACAGCACCTAATAACTATATTTTTCTATGATGTTTTGGACTTTTCTTAATCGTTATATATAAAACATTTTCACATTATATTTTACTGTCTAAACCAGAGATTTCCAAAGTGGGTTCCGTGGAACCCAGGGGTTCCTTAACAAACTGTTTTTTTAGAGAAAAAATGTTTCTAATTTTTTACTTTACTATAAGTAAAGTATAGTGATCGTGAAAAAATTCGATCTCGAGATTTTGACGGAATTACATGTTTTGAGGTACCAGAAGTCATTTTATGACGTTTTTACGATGATGTCTGTGTGTGTGTGGGTGGGTGGGTGCGTGGGTGGGTGCGTGTGTTAGCATTGCTTGTTACCACGCTACGGTCCAGAATCTTTAATGGATCAAGTTGATATTTTACACAAAAATGGGCCCCATTTAGACGAAGATCCCTATTGTTTGGGAAGAATTATGCATGATGGGAAAGTCACTTTTTTTGCCAAAACCGTTTTTTTTAAAACATTTATTTCTCCTAAACTGATAACCCTAGAGTTTTGAAATTTTGACATTGTCTTGGAAGTTACAAATGCAACAAACGAAAAATATATTCAGAATTTTAAGACAACAGGAAATATTTTTTTTCAATAAAATGTAAAAATTTTGACTTATAATTCAATCTCAAACCTTGTGAGAGCGATACAAGCCATACTGTTTGACGGACAAGAATGAAACTATGCCTACAAATAGAACATTATATGGCAAATGAGTTGAGATATTTTTTTTTGGAATTACTTTCGCTAAAGGGGCGTTACAGTACGATTTGTGTTTTTCAGAAAATGATTTTTTGACGCTAAACGGCTCGTTAAAAAAAAATGAAAATTTGACCAAAAATGGAACAAAAAATAAGCAATTCATAAAAAAAAAATCATGAAGTTTCAATTACGGGAAAGAGCAATAACGATATAAAAACTCTTTGTTTATCCTAGACTAAGAGATCACCTGCTATACTTGTCGAATTTTTTGTATTTTTTTACATTGTTTACATTGACTTAGAAATTTTTTGAGCGAATCCACTGAGGTAAAATTGATGTTTCTAATGGAAAAATGAAAATATATTATTGACTTATAAGAGATGTAAGAGGAATAATATTGTGCAGGTAAATGATAACACTCAATAAAAAAAAAATTCGTATATATGTTATTTGACAAAGGGAAGGAAAATGATCTTATTAAATACTAAGAAGCCATAAAATTCCCAGTATAATAATTCTGTTAAAAACCAAAAATGTAAAAGATAATTCAAAATAAAATCTTTCGTTTAGAGATTAATAACTGTAATTATCGTACATCTTTAATTAACAAATCACCTTAAAACAACATTTTCTTCGCTGTTTGAGAAGTTTTTCAGAGAAAAAAAGTGTATTTTACCATTTCAAATTTGAAAATTTTACATTAATATTCAATGTAGAAATGTCAAGTAAACGATGTAAGAAATCTACTGGCTATTTGAACAATAGCCATGTTCTCTTGTAGGATACTATTTCGTTTCAAGAAATGTTCACTTTGGTTTTTCAAAAATGTTATTACTGCTGTAGTTATACTAATGAAATTATTTCAAATAATAAATTCAATTTTTTGTGATGTACAAAAATAAGCTTATAAATTGATATGTCCTTCAATCACTATCTGTACTACCTCAGAATGACAGGCTAATAATTATATCCCATTTAGATGTTTACGTTATGCTTAAATGAGACGTTATGTTTTATATACTCAAGAAATTTGACATTAAGTTACTTATAGTAAAGTAGAGTGTAGGCCACTCCAGATTTTTTACTTTACTATAAGTAAAGTATAGTGATCGTGAAAAAATTCGATCTCGAGATTTTGACGGAATTACATGTTTTGAGGTCCCAGAAGTCGTTTTATGAAGTTTTTACGATGATGTCTGTGTGTGTGTGGGTGTGTGGGTGGGTGCGTGGTGGGTGGGTGAGTGTGTTAACATTGCTTGTTACCACGCTACGGTCCAGAATCTTTGATGGATCAAGTTGATATTTTACACAAAAATGGACCCCATAAAGACGAAGATCCCTATTGTTTGGGAAGAATTATGCATGATGGGAAAGTCACTTTTTTTGCCAAAAACCGTTTTTTAGAAAACATTTATTTCTCCTAAACTGATAACCCTAGAGTTTTGAAACTTTGATATTATCTTTGAGGTTACAAATGCAACAAACGAAAAATATATTCAGAATTTTAAAACAACGGGAAATATTTTTTTTTCAATAAAATGTAAAAATTTTGACTTATAATTCAATCTCAAACCTTGTGAAGGCGATACAAGCCATACTATTTGACGGATCAAAATGAAACTATGTCTAAAAAAAGAACATTATGTGGAGAATGAGGTGAGATATTTTTTTTCAAAATTACATTCGCTAATGGGGCGTAACAGTACGATTTCTGTTTTCAGAAAATGTTTTTTTGACGTTAAACGGCTGATTAAAAAATAATGAAAATTTTACCAAAAATGGAACAAAAAATTAGCAATTCATGAAAAAAAATCATGAAGTTTCTATTACGGGAAAGAGCAATAACGCTATAAAAACTGTTTGTTTATCCTAGAGTAAGAGATCACCTGCTATACTTGTCGATTTTTTTATATTTTTTTACATTGTTTACATTGACTTAGAAATTTTTTGAGCGAATCCACTGAGATAAAATTGATATTTATAAAGGAATAATTTAAATTGTTTATTGACTTATATGAGATTTAAGAGGAATAGTATTGTGCAGGAAAATAATAACACTCACTGTGAAAAAATTCGTATGTATGTTATTTGACAAAGGGGAAGGAAAATGATCTTATGAAATACTAAGAAGCCATAAAATTCCCAGTATAATAATTCTAATAAAAACCAAAAATGTAAAAGATAATTCAAAATTGAAATCTTTCGTTTAGAGATTAATAAATGTAATTATCGTACATCTTTAATTAACAAATCACCTTAAAACAACATTTTCTTCGCTGTTTAAGATGTTTTTCAGAGAAAAAAAGGGTATTTTCCGGTTTTAAATTTGAAAATTTTATTTTAATATTCAATGTAGAAGGATGTCAAGTAAACGATGTAAGAAATCTACTGGCTATTTGAACCATGTTCTCTTGTAGGATAATATTTCGTATCAAGAAATGTTCACTTTGGTTTTTCAAAAAAGTTATTACTGCTGTAGTTATACTAATGAAATTATTTGCAAATAATAAATTATTTGTGATGTACAAAAATAAGCTTATAAATTGATATTTCCTTCAATCACTATCTGTACTACCCCACGAATGAAATGCTAATAATTATATCCCATTTAGATATTTATGTTATGCTTAAATGAGACGTTATGTTTTATATACTCAAGAAATTTGACATTAAGTTACTTATAGTAAAGTAGAGTGTAGGCCACTCCAGATTTTTTCTTTAGTGAGTATGGATTTATTCTGTGTTATTGTGAATCATGAAACCGAATAATACCTATACACATAAGTAGAAGTGACCAAAATTTTATTCATATTTAGGATAAATTACTAGTCAGTTTGGAGCTATCTGATTCCCGAATTTCTTTCTATTGTAAAAATAGCACTTCACACATTATTGCCACTTTCCACTACCTAATTAAGTAAAACCAGTTTTTCCTTTTATACAGGACAACATTTCAAGAAAACTTTAATGAGGTAGCAAATAGAAGTTTGTTACTAACCATGTTGATACTGAAAAAGAATAGAAGTCAACCATGATCAATAATTAATAATAATAATTATTCAATAATACATTAGTCTGAATTGATTGAAAAATTTAAAGCTAAACAACTGAGGAAAACATTAAATGGAGGAAAGTTGTTTGCCAGAGGCTACAGTCTGCAGAAACTGTTTTACTTAATAATGCTTTCAGGGGGGGGGGGGGGTTGCCTATTTCACATAATATCACATTTAATATACAAGAAAAGGCCACAAGAGAATATTTTATAATTAAACTTGATTTAACGGTCAAAATTAATTGTACAGCACACCGAACTAAACTATTATTTGGGGAATATATTAAAAATAAAAACAGCAATGCAAGATTATCAGGTAATCTTAGAGTAAAAACGTTTATCAGATAATGGAGGCAAAGCTAGGAGAGGGGGGGGGGAGAAGTAATTTATGCAAATATCTAAGTTGAATGAGGTGTAATTCAGATTCATTAGGGCACCCTTGAAGAGGGTAAGGAGGGCGCTGGTAACACGCGAAAAATATATCGAGAAAGGGACTGGTTGATTCTCCGATAGTGCCTCGGCTATCAAAGCAAAGACCGACTGATTCTTTCAAGCTTGTACCCTTTGCTATCATTATATGTTCGTTATGTACACGACCAGGGTAAACATTGTCCTAATAACATTAAATTACGCCACATTTTTTTTTTTATACAATTCGCCATTTCAAACAACAATTGGTTATTTGACTTTTCATTGTTTATTCTTCAATCATAAAGACTGTAATTTTTTTTAAACAATAATCAAATATCCCTAATTTAAACTACGATATCATACACAAACATAATTATATTTTTGTAAGTCATTGTAAATCAAATCAATGCATCAAATAATTCAACTGCTATTGTCTAAAAAAAAGAACACTTGTTTGACACGTTATCTAATTAGCTGACAATCAAGATAATTTTGCATTTGTTTTAATATAGCTATTGGCAAACTCTGTGGTCAAGTATTATGAAAGTTCTACGTTATTTAATGACATAATTTATATTGATATAACTATATTCATTTTTTAACTTTTACATATTATGAATAGAACAATCTGAAAATTTGCTGCCTACACAGATTGTCAATTGTATTTTTTGTGTAATATTACTTATTAAAATGTTGTAATTGTATGAATTTTTTGTCATACTTAAAAGCAATACAAAATAGGAAAGTCAAACTTTGTCAAATCTGTAGAAGATTAGTTTCAATGTAGAACAGTTTTTATTATAAAAGTAACAATGTTTGTTTCGCAAACTTCAAAATTACCCAACAATAATAACTTTACTACTAACATGAACTTCATACTTACTCAATGTATTACACTTTTTCATATGGTACTACTTGCAGCTTGATTGAAATACTTTTGTGTGGCATTCCTTTCAATCCAATGTAGTACCATAAATATTTACTCAAATCAATAAATGTAAAACCGAGATAAAATATTTGTACCATTATACAAAAAATTCTGACACTTTATACATTATCAGATTCATAATAACGGAAAAATTTTAACTTTTTTGAGTTAGTAAGTTTGTGGGGGAAGGAGTGGTGTCTAAAAACACATAATGTGGCAATAAAGTGAATTTTCCATGAGGCAATATCCCCCCCAAATCTCTGTGTCTCATCTACATTATAAGGGTTATTTCTTGGTTTAATATTAAAATGATCCATCAAACTGGGTGACTTGTAGAATGTTCACAAACTTTCTGATACATACCAGACTACATACATACGCATATAAGCATTATGAAAGAAAGTTTCAATCTCAGCTGACCTCTAGGCATGTAAATCTACCAGAAGTACGAAGAATTATTTAATGATTACTATAGTATTGTTATAGTCTATTATATACTATAATAATATAATATATATTATATATATATATATATATATATAAATAAAAAAATAAAATTCAAAACGAAGGAAACACACAGAAAACACAGACATAACTCCATCGATATTTCGATGTGAGTTTATGTCTGTGTCTTTCTGTGTGTTTCCTTCGTTTTGAATTTATTTTATTTAAAAAGGTCCGCTGGACCGTTTCTTTCAATTTTTATATATATATATATATATATATATTAATACTAATAAAAAGATTGCACATAAACACGTGAAATAACAATAATGATCAAACTACAATAGGATAGGAAAATAAGTCTAAGATCTTTCGACCGTAACAAGCGGTCTTCGCCAGAGTAAACCCAACTGATATAGGTATAATTATATATATATAAATGATCCAATCACAATATGAAATGGGGAAAAAAGACTAAGATCTTTCAACCGTAACAAGCGGTCTTCGTCAGAGTCAAGAACCCAACTGAACAATGAACTGAACTGAAAGATCTTAGTCTTTTCTCCCCCATTTCATATTGTGGTTTGATCATTGACTGTTATTTCACGCGTTTATGTGAAATCTTGTTATAAATATACTATAAGATACACAGTTGAAGTATAGTTAAAGTAGTAGTATTATTAGATCATAGTATAGGTTTTATCTATACTACCGTATGTTTATAGTGTATACTATAGTAATAATATTATTACTATAATATAGTAATTATATTACAAACAAATAAATTTGTTAAATAAATTTGGTAAATTCATTAAAATTTTATTCAATTCATGTTATGATCAGTTTTATAATAATTACCAAATTCAAACATATTACATTAAGTAGTTTTATGAAATGATGTTTTGTTTAGAAACACATAAGAAGCTTTAAGGTAGACTTCTCATACGACAATACCGTGCTAAACACTATAGATGTTTGACATAATGAGTATTGGTTTTTGAGTAAATGTTGTAACTGATCCAATTAACGGTGGCACCATTCAGCATTAGATACAACTCACACACACCACACAAAACAAACATAGGTAACAACCACATGCACTTCAAAAATACAGTTATTGGACTTCAAATAAATGTAAAATCTTTCAATATTTCGAAGTGAATTTTTTCATAGTTACTAAAGTTTACTTGCAGTGAAGTAAATATGCTGCTATAAAATTTCTTCAACGTTTTATCCATCTTAATCAATTAGATGAACTGTTTATACTTTACCTGCAACAAATACCAAATAGAATTAACAATAATAGTAAAAAATCATTACTGTTTATTGCTTCAGAAACATGGTAGATATATACAAATGTATGACATGTACGAGTAGGTATTTTCACTATGATATAAATCACAAGAAATGGATAATAAGCTCAAAATTGGAATTATGAAAAAGAAATGGTGCTCAGACGTCCTACTGTAATTCTACTTTATAACAAATTGTTAAATCAAATATCTTTCACACTTATTATATTTCTTTTATTTTATTTTTTGAATTAATCTCTTTTAATGAGTTTAGTATATTGTAGAATTATCTTTTAATGTTAAAATATATGCCTTTTATAATAAAATCCGGCG
This sequence comes from Hermatobates lingyangjiaoensis, assembly GCA_026182355.1. Lineage (NCBI taxonomy): Eukaryota > Metazoa > Arthropoda > Insecta > Hemiptera > Hermatobatidae > Hermatobates > Hermatobates lingyangjiaoensis. Next base: position 357,380 of record JAPFBL010000269.1, read on the forward strand.
ATACTCCACAAGATATGCTAAATACACTATAGAAGGTATTTCCTCATCTTGCCAGAGTTATCCATGTCAAGATTCTAAAATAAATTAAGTAAATTAAGTTTTATCGGAAATATTTAATGTCTGATTATTGTAGTACCTTCCGTAATGATATACTGAATGGCTGGAAAGACTTAAAATAACCTACCAATGATGAACGAATATTTCCATGCACAACAGTGCACGTCGTAATTAGCAGTTCCGGAACAGAGGCCCACTACTGTTGAATTCTCATCCTGCTGTATATATAAAGGGAGAAAGAAAAGAATAAAACCAGACTACGTACTTAAGAAGAGTAATAAAATAAGTGAACAACTATTCAACATTTCAAGAAAACTTTTATACAAATGACAGTTTCAATGGATTGTCACTTACTACTCATTTGAAATAAGTCCAAAACTAAGTTGGAAAACAAGACTAAGATCTTTCGACCGTAACAAGCGGTCTTCGTCAGAGTAAACCCAACTGATATAGGTATAATTATATATATATATATATATATATATATATAAATAAATGATCCAATCACAATATGAAATGGGGAAAAAAGACTAAGATCTTTCAACCGTAACAAGCGGTCTTCGTCAGAGTCAAGAACCCAACTGAACAATGAACTGAACTGAAAGATCTTAGTCTTTTCTCCCCCATTTCATATTGTGGCTGCTTCAATGATTATATATTCAGAAATAAAATAACAAGATTTCTAGTAATAACTATTTCCTTGAAACGGTTTTCTAACATGCTTTATTCAAGTAAGCCACCTGTAGCATAGCGAATAGCATGTTTACTGGCCGTTTTAGATATCAAGGTTATAAAAACCAACAAGTGAATTGAGATTTTTCATGCGAGTAAATGAAGATCTCTGTGCATTGACTTATTTAAAGAGGTTATAAAATGTTTACGTGGTTCATATAAGATTCAGAAGGTCTTAAAATTGCTACTTTTATTCCAATAGGGTGGGAAAAGTTTAGTATACACACTCTTAACTTTTCATGAAATATTTGCTAGATGAGCTCAACGCTCAGAACCGTTTTACTTATAAGAAGTGTACAAACTTTAATATCATGATTGTACCCTCAGAGTAACTATTTAGAACGTTATGAGATTATTTTTGTGGGTCGTTAAGTTTCATAGCTGAACACTATGATACTGCATAAGGTTTAAAGATTATGGTGTTAGTAACTATTTGTATGCCGTAGTTTGTTTTTGATACAGTGTGGTAGAAGTGACCAAAGAGACTGTATTCTGAATCTCCCGTCAACCACCTGCAGAATGCATAGAGTTTGATTCAAATCATATCTGTACATATATTTATCTATCATAGTTACTCTATACATCAACTGGTACTTTGCCATTGCAGTACATGGCTGGACGAAAAAATAATAAATAACGTGAAAGTTTTTTATGAATGAAATACTGCTCAGGATTATTGTCATTTCATTTTTCTAGATTACCTCAGATAAAGTTTAAGCCCATCAGAACTAGTTACAATTTACTTATCGGATAAAAACAAATGCTTTTAACACTATAGATTATAACACAAAATATTATCTTTCAATTAATGGTTATGAACATGAATTTAGAAAAAAATATTTTTAAAATTTGCCGTTAAATAATTTTTAGTTCAGAATTATAGAAACCAAAGGGGCTACAGATAATAAAACATTATCAGTACCAAAAATGTATGGTATACCTGCTTTACTGAAAATTGAATGTCAAAAAGCAAACTAATAGTAAGCTGCAAGTGGGGACCAGGTTAGTGGGCTCAGTGGTTAATGTACTCGCCTATGAACTGGTAGGTCCAGGGTTCATCGCCCTAGATTTATTTATTCATGCGGAAGGTGAATAAATCTGAGTGCGTCGTCCCTCGGAGAGGACGTTAAGCTGTCGGCCTCAAGCCTGTAACATGTCAGGTACTCGTTAAAGTTAAACTCGTTAAATATGACAGAGACAGGTGTGGTTATAGGAATGTTGTTCAGTATCACGGCGTGGTTAAGGGCGCCACGTAAAAAACATGCCGTCTGTCCCGAGCCTGCACGATGACAGGTACTCGTTAAAGATCCTTACACTAAATACATCTGAGTTAGGCAAAATTTAGAACTTCTAATGTAGAATCAATGTTCTTTAGTTTAGTATCACAAAGGGACTTCCACTGCAATTTAACCTAACTTACCTTCCTGGGGGACTAGGTTAGCTCAGTGGTTAACGCACTCGACTCTCGGCTGGTAGTCTGGGGTTCGATCCCCACCTGGCCCTCGATTTACTCATCCGAGAGGTGAATAAATCTGAGTACATCAACCCACGGAGAGGACGTTAAGCCGTCGGCCCCGAGCCTGTACGACGTCAACTACTCCTTAAAGATCCCTACTAGAAATTCACTTGAGTTAAGCAAAATTGAAGACTCCAAATGTAGAATCACCAATCAAACAATAAGCCAGTAGGGGATTGGTTTAAAAAAATAAAAACCACTTACCTTTCACATTTTCTTTACATATATCTTAATTGTTTTTCATCCTTCACGCACTATACATCTCTAATATCCGCTATGGCAAGGACATCTCAACTTTTCAACTGATGTTCTTTCCTTCCTCTGTTTCCAACATACAATAATCAAGATGCAAATCTTTTCTTTTCTTTATGTTACTTTTTCTGTATCTTTTTATTATATAAACAAAAATTTCTTGGCGTTAGTAAAAACTCCGATTGATTTAAGAGACTAGAAGCGGGCGCCGCCTAGCCTAGTCTAGTCAGAGCATATGGGCATGCATGAGTTTCCATCTTTAAATTTATTTATGTCTGAGACAAAGAAAAACAGAAACAGAAATAGAATCTCTCGGGAGGAGGAACAGTCCCGGCAGCTCCTGGTGGTTAGTGTCTGAAAGTCGCAAAGGGCTCAACCTCCTAGACTAATAAATTAAAATTTAATCAAATCCTCTATTGTAATAACTTGTATTGTAGATATAACCTGCGAGAATACACCATTCATTCAAAACAAGTTGTTTTCATAAAACTTCTTTTATGTAGGGACTTTTTTTCATTACCCAATAACAAAATTTCATGATTCATTTTTTCTTGAAATTCTTCTAAACAGTTTTTACTTTGAAAAGTTTATTAATTCAAAGTTTTCTTTTTTTCTACAACTCTGACAAGTTTTATATGCCAAACCAAGTGTTAAGAGATATAAAATTTGACGATTTTACTCAGAGATTCAAGTAATAAAAATCTTTGAAGCCATTTTTTTTTCAGTTTGACTTAGAATTTTTCCTAATTAAACATTTTAAAGCAACTACGATTGGTTTTATCTTAAACTTTAAAGTCTCAGTGTTGTAAAACATAACAATGCTATATATTTATAGTTGGAGTTGTTCTTGAGCCTTGAACATTCTTTTATTGCCGTAACATCTGGTATAATTACCGTTAAGAACTAATTCAATGAATTTCTAAAAGATTTTCTTTTATAATATCATTTTATTAAAAAAACATACTTTTATAACCTTTTCAGTTATTTATTTTTCACTATAACTTTATTTCAAGTTTTCAAAGAAAAAGTTGTGAAAGCATATTTACGATTTTAGCAAAAAGTCAAAAAAAACTTTTGGCAAATAATTTTAGTCATGGATAAACAATGGACTGGATAGCAAGTTGATTGGAATCTGATGACAGTTTACTCTAAGCTGGGCAGGTTAAGAAGAGTTGGATGCCTGATTCACGAAAAAAAAGATTAATAATAGTGTGCTACAAAAGCCTTGGAGTAAAGATATCAATAAGGTTATCATAATACTTGAATAAGTTTATTGGTATCTTGGACCTCTGAAACCCACAAACAAGAACTGCATCCAAATAGTACAGAATAAATGTGCCCGCTTTATAGCTAGGTCTCCTTGGTACGCCAGAAATGTTGATATTCAACATGATTTGAGTTTGGAATTTATCTACTCCTACATTTCTAGACTCGCCAGTAATGGCAAAAAACTGACCACCCATCCAAATCTCCTTGTTCGGGAACTAAATCATACTCCCAACCTTTCCTAATTCCACGAGCCTCAAAGTTTCCTACTTAAGCTAAAAATGACGACCAGATGACTCCAAAAGTATACAGTATACCTCAGAGAATGCAAAGCCTGAAGACCAAACGACCACGAAGACGACACATTCCCTTACTGACTGACTCCCCCATTCTTGACAATGTTTACTGACTCTACAAAAACAGCAGGATGAGACTCTAGAAGTAGTGGGCCTCTGGTCCGGAACTGCTATTTACGACATGCACTGTTGTACATGGTAATATTCGTTGGTCATTGGACCTCTGAAAACTACGCATCCCTGTGTTAAAGGCACGTGTTATAAAATTAGTGAAAATTTCGAACTAGGATTTATTCATTCTAATATATTTCACTTATAACCAAGTAAAAAATCTGGAGTGGCCTACACTCTATTTTACTATAAGTAACTCAATGTCAAATTTCTTGAGTATATAAAACATAACGTATCATTTAAGCATAACATAAATATCTAAATGGATATAATTATTAGCATTGCATTGTGAGGTAGTACAGATAGTGATTGAAGGACATATCAATTTATAAGCTTATTTTTGTACATCACAAAAATTTATTATTTGAAATAATTTCATTAGTATAACTACAGAGTAATATCATTTTTGAAAAAACCAATGTGAACATTTCTTGAAACAAAATATTATCCTACAAGAGAACATGGCTATTGTTCAAATAGCCAGTAGATTTTTACATCGTTTACTTGACATCCTTCTACATTGATATTAAAATAAAATTTTCAATTTAAAACCGAAAATACCCTTTTTTCTCTGAAAAAACATCTTAAACAGCGAAGAAAATGTTGTTTTAAGGTGATTTGTTAATTAAAGATGTACGATAATTACAGTTATTAATCTCTAAACGAAAGATTTATATTTTGAATTATCTTTTACATTTTTGGTTTTTAACAGAATTATTATACTGGGGAATTTTATGGCTTCTTAGTATTAATAAGATCATTTTCCTTCCCCTTTGTCAAATAACATATATACGATTTTTTTTTTAATGAGTGTTATCATTTACCTGCACAATATTATTCTCTTACATCTTTATAAATAAAATAATGATTTTGTCTGTAGATTGCTTAGAAACTGACTCATTTCAAGTTTTCTTTACGTTTCATACATTGGAGAAACCGAATCCACCTTAGAAAAATTTCTGTCGTTTTGTCTGTTTGTCCGCAAACTTTGTCACAGGTAAACTCAGCTACCATAAGACATATAAAGCTGAAACTTTTACAGTAGATTTGTATACGTCTAACTTAAAATATAGGCTCTGAATTGATTGGAAATTCATCGTAGAAGTGAAGTTATGGACGTTTAACGCAAAAAAGTTTGTCACAAGTAAACTCAGCCACCATAAGACATAGCGAGCTGAAACATTGACACTGGATTTGTGTATGCCTAACTTAAAATATGGGCTCTAAATAGATTATTAATTCAGTACAGAGGCGAAGTTATGGGGCTTTTAGCTGTATTTTCCTAACTTCACACACAAGTTTGTTTTGAAAATACACAGGTGTGGCAAGTAGGTATTGTTAGTTGATTTTAATTTCAATTGAGCATATAAATATATTGTGTGTTTGACATCATTGAAATGGTGTTTCACAGAGGATGTACTATCTATTGAGAATAAATGTTTTGTAAACGAGCAATTCTCAGCCCTTAATATGAACAGGCAGGAGAAATCAACAAACAAGTTCTTACGCTATATGAAGCCGAGGAAAGAACTTACAAGTCAGTAAAGAGATTGGATTAGTGATGAAGAAGCAGTTCATTATCTAATTGAATTTCTTGACTCTGAATTTATTTCTCCTGGACTGCCTGCTCATGAGTAAAAACTTAAAGTAGGAGCAATTTATAGCCGTAACAAAGTTCATGTTACGAAACGTGAGTGCCCCAAAACTGTGAAACGGGACACGACTCTGAGTTTGTGCTCTACACAGATATGCCATAGAGGCGGACATTATGACTGGCTGTGGAATGGGGAGTCTGTGTGTATACCACCCGTACCATTGATTCCGAGCCACTGTCTGTTTCCGTTCAAATGATTGCAAAGTCCCGTCAGAGTCTATTTCGCAATGACGTTAACTAAGTCGCAAAGTGAGACTTTAACGCAGGAATTCAAGTTAGCGAAACCAAGTTTTTCTCACATGGTCCACTGTAGTTTACTTGCTCAACAGTCAGAGGTTTCAACTGATTGTTCTTCCATGAACCTGAAGGACAGACAGCTAATGTAGTGTATACAGAGGCATTTGTTTATCACTGTACTAATAGTGGTATTTTCTACTATTCTATAATTTCTAATTATAGTATTAGTAATATACTATAATTGATATTTTGGAATACCAAGTATAATAGAATTTTTGATTCCGTCAAAGACGGGTACATTTGCTAGTCTCTTATAAGTCAATAATATATTTTCATTTTTCCATTAGAAACATCAATTTTATCTCAGTGGATTCGCTCAAAAAATTTCTAAGTCAATGTAAACAATGTAAAAAAATACAAAAAATTCGACAAGTATAGCAGGTGATCTCTAGTCTAGGATAAACAAAGAGTTTTATATCGTTATTGCTCTTTTCTGTAATTGAAACTTCATGATTTTTTTTTTATGAATTGCTAATTTTTTGTTCCATTTTTGGTCAAATTTTCATAATTTTTTAACGAGCCGTTTAGCGTAAAAAAACATTTTCTGAAAACACAAATCGTACTCGAACGCCCCTTTAGCGAATGTAATTTTAGAAAAAAATATCTCAACTCATTGTCCATATAATGTTCTATTTATAGGCATAGTTTCATTCTTGTCCGTCAAACAGTATGGCTTGTATCGCTCTCACAAGGTTTGAGATTGATTTATGAGTCAAAATTTGTACATTTTATTGAAAAAAAAATATTTCCTGTTGATATAAAATTTTGAATATATTTTTCGTTTGTTCCATTTGTAACCTCAAAGATAATGTCAAAATCTCAAAACTCTATGGTTAGTAGTTTAGGAGAAATAAATGTTTTCAAAAAAACGGTTTTTGGCAAAAAAAGTGACTTTCCATCATGCATAATTCTTCCCAAAAATAGGGATCTTCGTCTAAATGGGGCCCATTTTTGTGTAAAATATCAACTTGATCCATCAAAGATTCTGGACCGTAGCGTGGTAACAAGCAATGCTAACACACGCCCCCACCCACCCACCCACCCACCCACACCCACCCACCCACCCACCCACCCACACACACACAGACATCATCGTAAAACTTCATAAAACGACTTCTGGGACCTCAAAACATGTAATTCCGGCAAAATCTCGAGATCGAATTTTTTCACGATCACTATACTTTACTTATAGTAAAGTAAAAATAATATTTGCAGTACTTAAAAAGATGAACAAGTATTTTATTTTACTTCTCTTAGTTTACATGTTTCTTTGTGTGAACTGCATTAGTATGAAGGTATTATTCCTACAAAACCTTCATGTGGAATAATTTTATTACCCTCCTCTTATTTTACATCCCTCCAACTCTCTGTTCGGTAAAATTACGCATACTGCATTACGACTCCTCTTTCTTACATCAACTTTAAATTTTTCTGTAGTTTTTCGTATTTTTTGTTAAATTCTCAGCTATTAAAAAAAACGATATTCACTATAATGTTGTTTCTATGATTTTCGTTATTATACTATTGTAATAGTAACATTGATCTTACACAAAAAAAAACCACACACACACACACACTGACTCTGAAGAAGACCACTTGTTACGGTTGAAAGATCTTAGTCTTGTTTTCCCATTTCATATTGTGGTTTGATCATTGATTGCCATTTCACGTGTTTTTTGTGAAATCTTGTTATATATATATAGGTGTATAATGTAATCGAGATTCGGTCAATTTTTCAGGATCAAAATCAAACTCTCAATGCCAACGTTTCGGTTTTATTTAAAACCTTTTTCATAGGCAGAAGTCATAAACTCTCAAAAACCGAAACGTTGGCATTGAGAGTTTGATTTTGATCCTGGAAAATTGACCGAATCCCGATTACATTATACACCTATTCTATCCAACGGTTGATATATTATTGAATTTGTTATATATATATATATATATATATATATATATATACACCTGATAAACGAAAAACAGTCTGACAGAAAAGATTACACTTAAAATAAAATTTGACACATAGAAATAAACACAACAAAGACGCACTTTTCAATATTTTGACCCTTATGGCATTCGTCCTCAATGGGAAGAAGTGAATTAACGGAGTAAACGGTTGAAATATTGAAAGGTGAGACTTTGTTGTGTATCTTTATATGTGTAACAGTTTATTTTAAGTATATATATATATATATATACTGAAACGAACAAAATATATATATATTTTGAACGAACAGTACAAAGGTCGTTCAACAAAACATGCATAAAAGAAGGATTGCTCCCTAAATTTACAAATATATATATGAATAAACAAATATATATTAATTAAAATGCTCTAAGTCCTTTCGTTACAACATCATCAGAGAGCTAAATGAAACAAACAAAAAATATAATAACAAGTTAACCTGGTTGATTGAAGTCTTCAGGATTGCTGGGATCACTGGCTGAAGACTTCAATCAACCAGGTTAACTTGTTATTATATTTTTTGTTTGTTTCATTTAGCTCTCTGATGATGTTGTAACGAAATACCTTAGAGTATTTTAATTAATATATATTTGTTTGTTGTGGTATTTAATTTATATATTATATTAAGAGTTATTGTTGATTATTAATTTATATATATCAAATAAAATGGTTGTTGATACGTAAAAGTAACAAAAGTTTAACTCTAAGGGAAAGAAAAAAATTATAATAAGTGAAAGTTTTATATATTCTATTATAATTACTGCAAAGTGAATAATATTGTAATTGTGGAACATATTATTACAAGAAATAAATATAAATTACAAGTTTGCGTAGGTGTTAATATGTTACTTGGAATAATTAAATAAATGAATGTTAAATTAGCTGTTTAAGCACAGTCTTTGCTGTAATAGAGTTGCAGTACTAGCACTATTGACAGGCAAATGACGGTTGGTTTGCGGCTCTGCATGTTTTTATTCAACGTCATTTGCATTGAATAGGTTTTTCTAAGGCCTAATGCTGGAGACGTTATGGGGTTGTTTATAGCAGCATAAAGGAGAAGGTAGTTTCCTAAAGATTTTATCCCTTTTTCGTCGTGAAAGTTAAAACGAATGGACAATTTAAGAGGTAAATAGCTGTAGATCTTTGTTTGTTGAACTATAAATAAGGAATTCTTCAATACAAAACCTACACACTCACACATACACACACACACACACACACACACACACACACACACACACACACACACAAACACACACACACACACCTGTAAAATAGCAATGGTTGTTACTATATAAAAATAATACACGCTTAACTACAAGAGGAAGAAGGAAATAGTAATGATTGCCAAATCTCTACAACTTTTCTATTTTAATTTCCATGTTTATATTTTATATGTATTTTTCTTTTATTTTTTGAATGACTCAGCCCAAATATTAACAAAAGCATGGAAATATCCCATGTAACCACTGTACACTAATCAATAGGGCTAGCTACTCAAGTTGGACAGAAAGCATAGAGCAGAAAACCTGTCATTTTCTGTAGTTATATTAAACTAACTTTCTGTAATTATACTAACTGTAGTTAGGATTTACTCATTGTAAATCCTATCGAAATAAAGTACAAAGGTAAACTACAGGGGTAACTTTACACTTACATAGATGAAAAAATGATTTTTCCTGCTTGAAAAATAATCTAAGTTGCTCATTCTGCAGCTGCGGTAGCATCGCAAAGTACGTACCCCTGTACCGTATCCTCAAAAAAGTAGGGTCGTAGTACACCACAATAGCTCCCCAAACAAATACTCCAGGAGATTGTACTTTTTTTCCTTCCATCGGTCTATGAGGATTACTTTCAGCATAATAAACAAAGTTGTACCGATTAACTTCCCCATATAAATGAAATTAGTTCGCATGTGAATAGCAAATCGAAGTTCTCTAATAGTGATTTATTAAAGTTAGTTGTATTCTAGATTGCACTCTCGAATATGCTAGAATTTTACACTGAGCAATTGTAAAATAATTGCTCAGTTATTTTATATGTTGGCAAGCCCATATAATCTTCTACTTGTTTTCTTCATTCATTTTTCTAATCAATAATCTCAGGAACTTTATTTTCAAAACATCATCGCAACAATTAATTGTAGGATAATAACTTCGAAAATGAATTTGGTAGTATCAAGTTTAAAGTTCCTTATGGGCAACCCTGTATATTCTCATACAACATTCTCACATCACTCTTCCTTCCTTTTTCTAATTAAAAATCCTTTTCGAACCTCAAATTTCAACTATTATTCATAATTATTGAGAATATCATCAGGCATAATATTATTTTTAATATAGCTTTTGGAAGCCCAAAATGACAAAGTTCAACCGTAAGCATATCTTAAAATAGGTAAACATTTAATTACTGTTAAAAAAAAAAGGTAGTGTAAACAAAATTTTTGAGTCTGTCAAAATATTAACAAAAGAGTTCTTAAAAAATGTCTCGTAACAGCACTGTATAACCTTCAATGCTACAAGCTCGTCAGATTCATGAGGAATCATTAAGGAGAAACTTGTAATCACTATAGTTTCTATGTAACAAAGCACAAAGCAAGCCAACATCTCACCTCATCTTACTCTCTTAATAAAGTAAGATACTGTCTTCATTCATTTCTCTAATCAATAACCTCAGGAACTTTATGTTCTAAACAGCATTCATTGTTTTTTGAGAATATCAAGCATATATCAAGAATAGTATGCTATTCTTTTCGTATGCTTTGCTTTTCTATAAAATGTGAAGAAATTCGATCAAGAGATTTTGATAGAATTACATGATTTGAGGTCCCAGAAGTTGTTTTATGAAGCTTGTTTATTGATGTCTGATTGTGTGGGATGGTTGGGCATGATCCAAGGCTTGTGGCCGCTTTAAAGTCCAGGATCTTTGATGGATCAAATTGATAGTTTACACAAAAAAAAACTCACATAGCGTTGATGTATCTTTTGAATATAGTTTTTTGAATTCAACCACCTCAAGATCCCATATTGGGCACATCTTAAATGCGTATACTGCTAATTACTGTTTAAAAAAAAAATTAATATTATTTTTATAAGCTAATCATTTTTGCTCAATGTTTTATGAAACATATAAAATTTATAAAAATGAGGAATTTAATGTAAATATTAAAAAAAAAAAATCGTAAAATGAACATGCGATTGAACAGTGATTCAACTCTTAAGATGAAAGTAAATACATATTTCATTTATAGAATAGAACATTTTGAGGTTTTAAAGATTATATTTTTGATTCCTAAACAGAATAAAAGCAGTTTACCAGATGATTGTACAAGAGTAGGTCAGGCAATACTCCATTATTCAGCAAGATACAATTGAGACCTGCAGTTCTCAATAGAAGGGGATTTAAATACACTCGTCTACGGACAAATCGCTTTCTCCCTTCAAGAATTTATGAATATAAATTCTATTTTAACTGATATGAATAAATAAATACTATTGGGGATTTTCAATAAAATGTAATCGCAAAATATGTTTCACTTTTCATCAGTTTTCATCTTTTGAGATATAAAATAGTGTATTTTATAATGTTGTTTATTTTATTAATCTATAATTATTATTAAAATGTATCTAATTATTATAAATAATTTTAAGAAACATATAGTAATTGTGAAAAACAAACTGATTTCTAGATTAAGAGACTGGTAGTGCAGTGGTACTTATCACCTTTCCACTAGAGCTAGGGTGTTCTTAAATTTCTATTGTTATTAACTTTTAATATTCAATAAGTTATTCGTTCTCATATTTTTTCTTTATATTATAGATTTATGTGATGAAGGTCATTAAATGTTGAAAACACATTATTTTTGATAAAGCTTGTTTAACATATATATATAAATATATATAAGTGTAAGTGGGCAGCAAATCTTCTTGAAGACAAATGGAATTAAAGTATGCAGCAGCTTCTGCATTGACGACCTTTTTGCTGATAGCCTCGATTTTTCTCACTATCAATCGATGTTGCTGAGGTAACTTCCATATCTGTTGGACCAGAGACATGTGATCGTAATAAGAAAACTATTTAAAAAACTAATAACAAACAACTTTAATGAAAATCTACCTAGTGTTTTAGTTTTTCATTAAAGTTGTTTGTTATTAGTTTTTGAAATAGTTTTCTTATTACGATCACATGTCTTGCCCATCAGATAAGGAAGTTACCTCAGCAACATCGATTGATAGTGAGAAAAATCGAGGCTATCAACAAAAAGGTCGTCAATGCAGAAGCTGCTGCATACTTTCATTCCCTATATATATATATATATATATATAGGGAATTCCAATATAATCCTAAAGACTGAGTAAATACATAACTAATTAAATGTTATTGAATATTATAAAACAAAGAAATTATTATTCCAACTAGTTTTTCTTATTCATTAATAGCAGTGAAATATCTATGTTTTTTTTGTATTTTAAATCGAGAGCCCTAAATCTGTCCATAGTTCAATTTATTTTATTTTGAATGTATATGCATCTATGCAGAGACTCATAGCTGACGGTCTTTGATCTTCTCTGGGAGTCGACATGCACTGTTTACTATCTCCTACGTGAATAAATCTATTTCTAGAGATAGCCACAAACTCAAAATCTACAGTGTCATTGGGAATGATACACTCAAGGCAAATTTACATTTATGTTTAAAATGAATATTAGAAATACTGTTTATAATAAAGTATATATAATAATATATATTTTAATTATATTATATATATTATACATTATATAAAAAGATTTCACATAAACACGTGAATTAACAATCAATGATCAAACCACAATAAGAAATGGGAAAACAAGACTAACATCTTTCAACCGTAACAAGCGGTCTTCGTCGAAGAATGGGAATGTTTTCCCATTTCTTATTGTAGTTTGATCATTATACATTATATTATATTATATATATATGGTCAATGTGTTCTCTAATCGGGATTCGGTCGATATATTTATATATATATTATATATAAATTGTAATAATAACTGCTAACTAATAAAAAATCAAACTTAAAATAACATTACTTCATATAATGTATATTACAAATTTCTATAACTAAGGTAAACGTGTTAATATTTTTATTTTGTTTCCTCAGGAAGTAAATTTACAGCGAATTGCAATGTTCTAAATTAACTTTACTCCCATCAAAAAGCCATTTGTTAAAATATTGACGTAAAATTGAAGAAGAGTAACACACACAGAGTAAAAAAAACATACAAACTCAAATTTTATGGATATACGTCTTCAGGAGAAAAGAGAAAGGAAGACAACAGCAAATAACATTATTTACAGAACTATTTCAAAGTGCATAAAAACCGAAGAATGAGGAAAAATGACTGGGCAAGTCAGGAGAAATAAATTAATCTTGGCAGAGGGGGGGGGGGGGGGGGGGGGGTTATTTTTATGATTTTTGGTCAATGTTACATATATTAAGAGAATTTTGAGACAAAGTTTATAAACAAATGCTCTTCATTACAGAAAAGTTAACTGGGTTAGGTTAGGTTAGGTTGCAGTGGTAGTCTCACAAGAGAACATACATAGGCCGAACATTGGCCCTTTGTCATTCCACACAATGAGGAATGATTCTACAAATGGGAGTCCTAAATTTTGCCTAACTCAAGTGTTTTTAGAGTAGGGATCTTTAACAAGTACCTGACATCGTACAGGCTTGGGACCGATGGTTTAACGTCGTTCTCCGTGAAACGATGCGCAGTTCAGAGGCGAGACGTCAATCACTGAGCTAACCTGGATAGAGTTAGCAAACTAAATAAATTAATATTTTTAGTCTGAGCAACAAAATTTAACTCATTTCCTAATGCTACTGCTGAATCGTTATCTAATATTTTATCTTAAATATTAGGAATTCATTTTTTAATTTAGAATTATACTCTCAAGATTTCTCGCGATTAACGACTTAAGTTTTTTATTTTCTGTTTGTAAAAAATGTGTACATTGGTTGTAAAATTGTGATTCATTCAGGGTTCAGTTAATTCATTTTCATATGAATTATGAAAGTATTTAATCAGTGTTTTGAGCCCATTAATTGGTAAAATAAGAGACAAACATATTAAAAATAATGTATATTTTGTTAAAATATTAAAGTGCGTCAAATTTAAGGAAGAATATAAATTGACTAGATTTGATCTAAAAACTTTTTTGAACCCGATCCTTTAAGTTCTTCTAGAGGAAAGTAGTTGAATCTCTATCCCCTTCTTACGCCCACTAATAATTCAGCTAATTAAATTAATTATATTTTCATTTTAAAATTGGAAATAACTTTCACAGAATTACAATAAAATTTCAAAATTTAGACTTTCTAATTTTTTTTTGAGGGAAATTCCTATCTCTCATCCAGAGTCATTTATATACGGAGTTTTGTGAACTAAAATGTACAATTTAATTATTTAAATCACGTTAAATTTTTCGTATATATTGATGATGATTATATAAAGCTTTGTGCCCAAATCTATGAATAAAGATGCTTTTCAAAAAAAAAAAAAAAAAAAAAAAAAAAACAAATTCATTAGTCCCAACAATCTAATATACAAACAAAGAAGAAGTGAATTGTAAATTACGCTCTTTAGATGCCTTTATCTATACATGGCCTAAAATGTTACGTTTTCCGTGCATGCAGACAATTTACTAATATAATCTCTGATGCTTTTTTTTTTTTACATTCCATCAAAGAATACGTCTGTTTTTAGGAAAATGTTCTGGAGGGTGTAAAGGATTTGCTTCCTTAAATTCCTTAACAATGAAATTATTTGCATTGCTTCTATTGTTATTTCATTAATACACCCCTCCTCTTACATAGACAAAGTTTTAAAGACTGGTAAAAAAAACTTTCTTCAATTATTTAACAGAATCCCGTTCAATGTCAAATGTCATAGTTTGACCATAACATGAGTTATTCCACTCACTTTGCCTTAGTTCTCAGAAACATAACTTTGAATATTGTTTATTCAAAAGGTGATAACGTAGAAAATTATTTAATTAAAAGGTCTTCTAAGAAACTAGAGAATAGTGGTATTTATTAAGTTCCGTGCAAAAGTTATCATAAAATATACATAGGTTGGACTAGTGCATCATTAAAATTGCGTGTCAAACAACACCATTATTACGTAATTAGAGGTGAAGAAAGTAGTGGCTTTTCTTTTGAGAACTATAGTATAAATCGGACAAAAGATAAAAAGACCAAATATGAATGATCATGTACTTAAGAAATACTATCCATTCCTCTTTAATTAAATATCATAGCTGAAATACTAGAAAAAATAGAAATAATTTGTGTAAGTTACATTCAGTGTTATCGAGGACAATAGGTTTGTCTATGAGAATCAATAGATAGCATATAGTTTTTAATATTTTTTCCTTAACTTAATACTCCCGTTCCCCCCTCATATACTCGTACAATACTACACCAGATGTCCTATTCTACTTGTTTTGTTTCAATGAAACCATGATGAAAGCCACTTGTTTAGACAGCACGTTCTTGGTCCCATTCCAGAATTTCTTCCTATACTTTATAAATATATTTGGGTTAATAATTATGGGATTCTATCAGGGTATAAGAAGAACATATGGATGTGTTATGAGCCAATGAAAAAGGTTTTAAATAAAAACCGAAACGTTCGCAATGAGAGGTTAATTTGAACCTAAAGAACTGACCGAGTTCTGATAAATTTCAATTTCATTTTGTATAATATATATATATATATAATATATAATATATATATATATATAACCTATAAAATGAAAAAATTCTACGAACTAAATAAACAAGAATATAAAAAAAGTCTGTACATAAATATACATAAATATATATAAACGTCTAAACCACAGTAAAATATCAGAAAAAAACATTAGGAACTTTTATGGTCAAATCTCAACTGACTCTTTGTGTTTTCGTTTCACGTGTTTATTTTAAAATCTTGTAATACACACGTATAAACTAGAATCACAAAAACAACACACATAAAAGAAATCACAGAAACTATATTACGATTGCATCGTCTTCAGGAAGACAGATGAAAGTCGCTTTAAAGACAAGTGACGACTCAGACTCACGTCTATATTCCTGATGACGAGGTAATAGAAATATGGTAGTAAGTTTCTGTGACTGTTTTTATGTATACACCTTCTAGATTCTGGTTTATATTATATATATATATATATAAAACTAAAGTTTATCGGGACTCGGTCAGTTCTTCAGGATAAAATTAAACTCTCAATGACAACATTTAGGTTTTTATTTAAAACCATTTTCAGAGAGAGAAGAATAAATTTTGAAATAGAAAGACTAAGTATTACATTACAAATTATTTTACAAAAAAAAATAGTCTGTGTATTTCAACAACTGTCAAGTTTGAATGAACACGTAACTTTATATAAGACTATATATAAACTAATGAGAGAGGTATTTCTTGAAGGAACTACTGTGATCCGGTGTAACAGTGATACAAAAAGAAAAATAATATTAGAAGCTCTATATATTAAGTATTAAAACCGAAATTCAAATAGCCAATATACCGTTTATAGTTAATCGGGTATAGTTAATCCGTTTTATTTAATTATAGCATCTGATTAAAAGAGTTTCACGAATTTTAAGCTAATTAAGTAAATTATAAATGGTAATGCCATCCATTGAGAAGGTTGAAACTGTTGCTAGTCAGAGTGGAAGTTTTCGTTGTGGCGGTTTGATTTAGAAGAGTTCCCTCACCTCTCTCCTGCCTAGTTATCTAGTTTGCATTCAATTCAGATTCATGTCTAGATTTAATCATGTACTTGAATGATAGTTACCAACAAAGCAAAACCTTTTGAAGAGTGTCTGAATGAAGTGCTTGGATTGTGATAACCTCAAAACATTGATTGAAAAGAAGATATTGTGTAAACAGCTTTGCTTAGTACCAGGAAGCTGACGTTTGGTTTATGTCGTAGAGGTACGATGATTGTTGATTATACTAAAACAATTGTACTTTGATACACTATGATGCTCGTAAAATTGCTCTCGCAAACTTTTTAGTCTAGCCAGCCTATTGCTCTTGGCTCCTCACAAGTGACTGTTGTTGTTATGCCATATGAAATAACATAGTAACAATACCATATAAATCATCAAAAAACCTTTAAAAGCGCAGAATACTGGTACCATACATATGAGTAATACATATATCTATAATAATTTATGTAAACACAAGTTCTTCTTGGGGAAATATAACAATGACTTGAACAGGCATTAGTTTTGTTATATATTTTTTAATATTAGTTCTTTTTCGATAAAAATACGATTCAAAACGGACAAATAAAGTTTAATGTTGATAAAGAAATATAGATAAATTAAAAATTCACAGCTACTGTTTTAATTTTTGGTTTTAACCATCTTCAGGAGAGATAAGAGAGGGAACCCAAGGTACAGAGACTGTTCGAGATCAACAAGGCAGCCGCATACCTGCCCGGTCACAGAGAATAAGGTAGACAAGAATCGATTACAATTAAATTAGGATATGTGAAAAAATATGAAAAACTTAATAGAGTAAACGACAAACTGAATTCTATCAGTTCTTTTTATCTGTTTTTTTTTGTGAAATTATAAATATAATATATATATAAAATAAATTCAAAACGAAGGAAACACACAGAAAGACACAAACATAACTCACATCAAAATATCGATGTGAGATTATTTTGTTTTTGTGTTCCTCGTTTAATTATTTATTTAAAAAAGTCCGCTGGACCGTTTTTTAATTATATATAATTAAAGAAATATAATTATCTTTATATATATATAAAGATTTCACATAAACACGTGAAATAACAATCAATGATCAAACCACAATAAGAAAATGGGAAAACAAGACTAAGATCTTTCAACCGTAACAAGCGGTCTTCGTCAGAGTAAAACCCAACTGATTCAATTTATATATATATATATATATATATATATAATAAAATATTATAAGGAATGGAGTACATAAAGAAGATTCAGGCAAGTCAAATATTTCAATATTTTCTAGATCTTCCTCCCAAGAGTAATCAGTGACGCGGTATTCGAACAGTATCTTTCCCATTTTCTTATTGTGGCTTGATCATATATATATATATATATATATTTGAAACAGGATCCAAAACGGGTAAATAAAGTTCAATGCAGACAAAGAAACAGAGATAAATTAAAAACACATACTTACAGTCTCTATTTTAATTAGATAAAAGAGGGTTCCAAGCTCACTGGTACAGACGGTTGGAGACAACCTGTACCAGTGCTTTTTGTTACCCTCTCTTATCGGGACGGTTCAAATTGAAAACTAAAAACTGTAATTGTATGTCTTTACTTTTTTACGCTTCTTTATCTATATTGAACTTTAATATTTGTCCTGTTTGATGATGTGATGTAGTGTTTGCATCCGCTCTCCTGTCATCTCGTTGAACAGATATCGCACATCCTATCTAGTCATTCTACATTGAGTTAGAATAAGTAGATGAATGATCAATTCTATATTGAACTTTTCAACATGTTTTTAAAGTTTCCTTTGAGAAAGATGAAAATTTAAAAGTTTTGACAATATAATCGTAGATAGTCAAATGTACTTTGATTGCTGGGCTGCACACTTTTCTCCAGTAGATTCCACATCTTTTTAATAATTGTACATTGAGTCCACTAAATTTTTCCTAACTGCAGTGTATTTATAGCATAGTTCTTTAATCGTACAGGTTTGATATCAATGGTATAATGTCTTCTCCGAGGAATTCAGATTTTCCACTTAAAACGTAAAAAAATAGATTATCAGAATGAGAATTGAACCCGTATTTACCTGTATTTTGGCCAGCATACAAGTAATTGAGCTACTCTGCCACCTACCCAAATGGATAGTGAACATCACTAAGAGAAGCACGTATCAGTCTGCTTTATTTTCTGATATGCTTGAAACTCGAACGAACATTTGAGTAAATCAAAACAGTCTGGGCATTCACTAGTAAACAACAAAGGTATTATACCAGCGAGAGAGTGTAATAGAAGGGGGCCACGAAAAAAATAGATCAAGTAAAATACAAATTATAGTAGTTACTTCCATAGAAATATCACAGAAAAAGAAACAATTAACATAAAACAACGAAAAAAAAGTTTTATTGTTAAAGTTGATTGTTATGTACGTATGAAAATGATTTGAAGAGTTGATGCTATGAATTTAGTTCCAATTATCTAGAAAAGAACCTGCTCTAACAAGGAGGGGAACAGAAAAGGAACTATTCAATAGTTTTGATAGACTGGGTAAGAGAAAACGGCATTACGCAAATTTTCGTCAACTTTTAATAGGTTTTCAGCGTACCAATTAAATCAAAATTTTTAGTTTTTTCAATTAATCACAAAAATGATTTTTTTTTTTTAGCAAAAGATAAGAAATAACATTTTGATCTCTCAAGGATGATTTTATTCCGTAAATTTAAAATTCATTTTTTAAATTTTGTGGTATATTGTTGTAGGAAACAATGTAACACAAACAGTCTATAGTTGTGTAATATTTACTCACACTAGAGGAAAACAATAATTGAAAGTCCCTATAAAAAAAAAAAGTTTTTTATATAAACCATACATTTCGAAAACTTCGTGTTCCTCATCAGGTAAACTTCTAACAAGGGGAGTAGAGGATAGGTGACTCCAATCCAAAGTAACCTATTCAACACTGATTCTATTAGAAGTTTACCTGATGATGAACACAAAGTATTTGAAACGCGTAGTTTAAATAAAAAACTTCTTTTGTGCGAAGATTTTCAATTATATTTTCTCCCAGAATGACAGTGAGATATTAGAACGACGTAATATCTTTATAAATAATTTTAGTAATCGTTTATAATAATTTCTATAGTAATCTAATCTTATGAAAATAGCATAACAAGAATTTATTTTGAACCCTCAAAGCAATATATAGAATAATTTATACAAAAAACTTACTTTTTTTTGTTGAGAAGGACTATACAAAATAACGTTACAGTCTAAAAAAAGGTAAAATAAAAAATTGGATCAATATATTGAAAACTAAATAATTAATCTTCAAATAATAGTCCCTCAATGTTTAAAAAAATCAAATAATATACGTCTATTACTGGTATTATTAAGTTATTCAAAGAGATTTCTGCCTGGATAAATAAAATGATGTCCGCTTATCAATTTTCAAAAATTTAACCTATTGTACTCACTTTAATATTATAAATATGACTTGAAAAAGAGAATAAATGGACTTTATTATGATGATTGTCATTTTTTTTGGCGTTGTTCTAAAAGGTGAACTGCAATACTATTTTCAATTCTGTTTATATTCATGGTTAATGAATCGGAAAAATCAATTACAATAAATTATTTAAAAAGTCATTTCTTTTGTTATTATTAAACACTATATGGATAGAAAACAATTAAAAAATTGATATTATATGAAAATAGGTACTCAGATATTTTGGGCATGTCACTGCTTGTAAAATGAATCAGTCAGAATTATCTACACACTGTCAATAATCAAACCACAATAAGAAATGGGGGAAAGTGGTCTAAGATCAATCAACCTTAACAAGCGGTCTTCGTCAATCAGTTGGAAGACCAACTGACGAATTTTTGATTCTGACGAAGATCGCTTGTTACGGTTGAAAGAACTGAAGTCATTTTTTCCCATTTCATATTGTGGTTTGATCAGTCATTGTTATTTCACGTGTTTATTGTGAAATCTTGCTACTCACTGTATTTATTCAGAAATACATTGAGAACTCTTACAATTTACTATGATATATATAATATTTCATCGCGAAAAACCTTTCCTCCTCGTTTCATGAAAGTGATACGTTTTTTTTTTCATCTTATCCAATCCAGTCTCCCTACTCATTGTTATACCTTTTCTTTATTCTAAAAGAAAAAGTTAAAAGTAAAACATGAGATACAACTTAACGATTAGTTTGTTAGCTCTATTTGTTTTCCCCTTGTGTGACTGACACTGCAACCAACTACTAACTAGTTAATTAGCTCTATTCAACGTAGAGAAACTTTTGCCGTCCCACAGTGACCAAAGTATCAAAAAAATCAGAATTCATGCGACTGGCAGTCCTGTATACCAATCAGTGACGGGATGAGTTATAGGCTGATGTTAATTTTCTTTAATGCCATCTGATCTACCGATTGACATGTTGAGTGCTTCTGGTCTCAGATCATGTAAACAATCTAGGCTGAAGACATTCGGCTGTAACATAAACAAGTCACCTGGGTGAGAAGAGCACTTGGCGACTGACAAGTCAAAACTTGCAGCAGAATTAGCAGAAATTATGTCCTCAAAAGTTTATATATATACATATAATAGAATTAGTCTTCTGGGCGATAGATCGGCTCCTGGGCTTAACCTCAATCGTTGATTTTTTTTTTTTTTTTAAGTTGTTATCAGCTTTTAATTTTATTTTAGTTAAATGTTTTCATTCTTTTAATTTTTATTTGGCTTTTATCTCTTTATCTTCCTTCCTTGTCTACCTTTCCTCCGAAAGTTGGCTACACTGTTTGAGTGCTTCGGTTCGAACGCCAAGCCAGTCGTTATCAGCCTTTGGAGCGATTCACATCTATTCCTGACGACGAGGACATAGAAATATAGTAGGGAGTTCAGTGATTTCTTTTCTATGTGTTCTTTTGAAAATTCTAGTTTATGTATATATATATATATATATTGATACAATGAAAAGTACACATATGGATGCAATGTTCTAAGGCCTTTTGTTATAACATCATCAGAAAGCTAAATGAACTAAAACAAAAAATAATTACAAGTTAACCTGGTTGATTGAAATCTTCAGAATTGCTGGTGTCCCTGACTGAGTTTGCTCTCGGACAGCCTGAGTCAGGGAGGCCAGCAATTCTGAATATTTCAATCATCGAGGTTAACTTGTAATTATTTTTGGTTTTTAGTTCATTTAGCTTTCTGATGATATAATGAAAGGCCTTAGAGCATTGAATCCAATATATATTTTTTTTATTGTGGTTATTTAATCCATATATATACAGTTCAATATAGACAAAGAAACATAGTGAAATCAAAAGAACACACTTACAGTCTCTAAGTTTCGGTTTGAACCGTCTTCAGGAGAGATAAGAGAGGGAAACCAAGCGCACTGTTGAAATTAGAGACTGCAACTGTGTTCTTTTGATTTCTCTATGTTTCTTTGTCTATATTGAACTATATTTGTCCGTTTTGGATCGTATTTCCGACGAAAAAGTGTGTATATATATATCTACATATTATAAAACTACATGAACATGAATTAGCTAAAGAAATAGCGTATGCTTAATTCATTTATGGTTTGCATAAACAAGAAATAAAACTATTAGGCCTATACGTTATTGACTATATGCATAAATTTTAGATCATAGTTCGGTGTAGATATTTTAATATAATATGAGATAAATCGCATATTAAAATATTTTTAGACAAATTATTTTGAGAAAATCTGAAAACACCTAGTCAACATAAATATATGGAGATAAAAAAGCATGATTTTGTACCTGCCCCCATTTCTATTCCAATTTTAGCTTATCTTTCAAATATTTCAAACAAATACTTCATTTTTTATCTTTTCTAGATACCCATTTAACAATATTTCAGTCATATACGAATATCGTTAGGGTTTTGTTTTTGCTAAACACTACTAATGGTGTTCAAATCAAGCAAATAACCTTAACATATTAAAGAGAAAGATATAAAGGGTTGTATTTTGAAGATGTAATGCACTGGGTATCTGACCTTAATGATTTCAGTTTCAAAGTTAATGATCCCTACTCTAATAAGTTTTAAGTAAAGCAAACTTCCTAACTTTCCAAGTTATGTCAGAAGTATCAGCTAGGAGTATTGAAATATTTGTTCATGAAATATAGACTACAGTTCACATCACTCAAAAACCAGGTTTTACCATCAGCAATAAATAATGGATGGAGATTTATTACTAAATAAATGTTATTACAAGTAAAATTAGAAAAACCGTAAATCAGCTTAATGAAATCATTGAAGACAATGTAGCTAAAATGTTTGAATTAATTGTTGAAAGGGAATCTTTCCTTTGGAAACTATTTTTTTAAATAGTTTCTACGGTTTAAACTAAAGTAGTTACTAAATCATTAGTTGTGCAATCCGTAATTGTGTGGTATTTACTCATTCTGAGGTAAAATGGATAAACCAACAAAAGTCTCCACACAAATGAAGTCATTAAAATGTTCCCGGGTTCTTTTCTCAAAGGAGCGCACAGTCATGCCACTGTAAAAACATTGACAATTGTTACAGGACAACTTATATACTCCACTCAATGAACTGGGATAAAAACTTGATTTAGGGGTTAACAAGGATTTTAAATTACCATTTGTTTTGTAACTGACTCTAAAATTAAATTTTCTTAATATATTAGCAATTTTTAACGAGGATGTTCCCACATAAAGTAGGGTAATCCAAGCAGTGTGAGGGATTCTAAGCAGTTTTGAGGAAAAATAGTGTTTAAAAGAGTTCTTCTTTCTTTTTTATACAACAACTTGTTTATTAACTGTATAGAATAACCGTTATTTATTGCAATGTGTTTTATTATATCTATTTCTTTTACGCGGTTTTCTTTAGACAAAGGTATAGTAAACAAACGATGTATCATTGAATGGAACGCACTTAATTTGTATGGCATGGGATGAAAGGAGGAGGCGTGTATGACAGAGTCCGTGAAAGTGGGTTTTCGAAAAATGTTGAAATTCAAGGAGTTTTTATGGCAAGTTATAGTTAAATCTAAGAAATTTAATGAATTATTTTTTTCAGATTCCATAGTAAATTTGATATGGGTATTAAGTTCATTAATTAAAGTTAATAAGCGGTCCAGCTGCACAAACTTCCTTTGTGTGGAGACTTTTGTTGGTTTATCCATTTTATCTCAGAATAAAGTAGTTACTGTATTATATACAGGATGAGAATTTTTTTTCCTTGAGAATAGACTGGCTCTTATCTCATCCAGAATTCTCAATACAAAAATGTGAAGGAAATAAACGGCATTAAGACAAAATTATGTACAAATTGGTTACAAGACAATGTTATGCATGATGATTGAGTTATTTTATATTTATATTCTGGCGTTAGAGGATTTTTTCTAAACATGACGGTTTAACACAAGAAATGACTGCTTTCTGCCTGATTTCCAGTCTTTCTTTCTAATTAAGTTCGGATCTATTTAGCACCAATAAGAAAATGAAACAGTTGTTAAAATGTTCACAGTGGGGGGTGGTGGGTTTTTTTTTCTTCTTCTATTTAGCGGTTAATTCAGGGAGTCAGTAGAGAGAAGAAGGGATTAATGCAGAATAGCGTGTGGGGAACACCTGTTGCCCAAACCCTTGACAAGGCAAAGGGTGCACTTATCTCTCAATCCCTTCCCCACCCTTCTGAGCAATCCCTCCCTCCTACCTCACAACCCCCCAAAAAAAAAAAAGACCTCAAATTTGCCTTTAGGTTAGTCGGTCACGTTTCCTCCAAACCTGAGAATTTCTTCCGCTATAAACTAAATTGAATACCCCTCCGCACACATATTTTGGAACAGACCTTTACTTAAATCAACTACTCTCATATCTTCTTTAACTCTATATTTTCAACAACCGGAAACACTACACCCACTCCATCCAAAAGCCACCTTTACACCAATCTTCTATTATTTATTTAACCATAAATATAATAAATAAAATACGTGCCAACCTTCTCTCTTTTCCTGCTATATTCACAAATAATGCAAGCAATTCCTCGAGAAGTAAAACAAGTTCTATGCATTATTTTATACCATTAACAGTTCATCTTACATCTTACAAAGTCAACAGTAAGATACAACAATATCTATTGCTAAAGCACATCTACATACCAGTTTATAAATATTACCTTATAGAGTAAAACCATAAAACTAACCTCACATTAATGAATTTTATTATATAATCAACGTTTTTTGAACTCATATAATCTTTTGCAGATTTATCTGCAGTAAAGTAGAATCATTTTAACATTTTTTTATAGAAATCATTTTAACCATTCAGAATTTAATTTTTTTCTGAATGAAATAATTTTCTCTTTCTAGCATAGTAACTGTTTTAAACATGGTAAGTTCAATGGAAGTTTATTTGGATGAAATTCATTTTTATCTATTTAATAATTTTACTATTGTTTACCCATTTCCAATTAATCTGATTATAGTGAAAATCTATTACCATTTCAGATTGTCCACTGTTAGAGAAAAATAAATAATAGACATATTTCTGATTCTACTTTAAAACTTTAAGAATATAAATAAAAATCTGGACTGGCCTACACTCAACTCAACTATAAGTAAACATAATATCAAATTTATGGACAACCAATTGATTTTATTTTTACTTAACTCTCATTATGAATTAGATACATTCATTGGCTCTAATCATTTCTCTGGAAGTAATTGAAAATTGGATTCTCAACTTGAACAAATTAAATTGGGCCAGAGTGAGTATTGAACCCGGACCTACTAGTCCAAAGGTGAGCACGTTGCCACTGGCCTCACTTGGCTCACTGCCATGTTATGACTACATAACTATCCCTTATAGAAATCATGCTTTGAAATAATGATGCAAGAGAAATCCATTAAGTTTTACACTTCTATCATATTTCACTGTAAATTATTAAACTTTTTAGTACTATTCAAAGTATCGATTATTCTATTTTTCAGTTTTTAATATTTTAGGTAATACTCGCAGTATTAAAATTACTGTAATTTCCGTAAAGTAATTTTAAGGAAAAAATCGAAATTAACTTCCTCGAAACTGATTTATTTTGTTAAAACGTCAAGATTAAATTATTTCCGCTTTATGTGTATTCCTGGAAATCAGAAAGGCTGAGTTAGGGCTGAGCAGAGATACCGACATTAAGTGAGAATCAAAACAATAGCGTACTCTCATTACTGCAGTCCAGAGTTCAACAGGTTTATTCTATAGAAACTAGCTCTTCATAGTGCCTTGAGTATTAGTTGCTATGAATGCAGATCTCTGAAAACGAAAACCTATTATTCTAGCTAATTCTACATCAGTACTGTCTTTGTGTACTTTCTGGGATGGTTACTGTCCTTGCTAGTCTCCACCAGCACTGTCCTTGTGTTGTTGTTTGGTCTGGGTACTGTCCTTGTTAGTCTCCACTAGCACTGTCCTTGCGTACTTTGTAGAGGGAGTACTGTTCTTGCTAGTCTCCACTATTACTGTCCTTGGGTACTTTGTAGGGCGGGTACTGTTCTTGCTAGTGCCTACCAGTACTAAACCTGTGTTCATGGTTGGTCTGGGTACTGTCCTTGTTAGTCTCCACCAGTACTGTCCTTGTGTTGTGTTCTTGGTTGGTCTGGGTACTGTCCTTATTAGTCTCCACTAGCACTGGCCTTGCGTACTTTGTAGAGGGAGTACTGTTCTTGCTAGTCTCCACTATTACTGTCCTTGGGTACTTTGTAGGGCGGGTACTGTTCTTGCTAGTGCCTACCAGTACTAAACCTGTGTTCATGGTTGGTCTGGGTACTGTCCTTGTTAGTCTCCACCAGTACTGTCCTTGTGTTGTGTTCTTGGTTGGTCTGGGTACTGTCCTTGTTAGTCTCCACCAGTACTGTCCTTGTGTTGTGTTCTTGGTTGGTCTGGGTACTGTCCTTATTAGTCTCCACTAGCACTGGCCTTGCGTACTTTGTAGAGGGAGTACTGTTCTTGCTAGTCTCCACTATTACTGTCCATGGGTACTTTGTAGGGCGGGTACTGTTCTTGCTAGTGCCTACCAGTACTAAACCTGTGTTCATGGTTGGTCTGGGTACTGTCCTTGTTAGTCTCCACCAGTACTGTCCTTGTGTTGTGTTCTTGGTTGGTCTGGGTACTGTCCTTGTTAGTCTCCACTAGCACTGTCCTTGCGTACTTTGTAGAGGGAGTACTGTTCTTGCTAGTCTCCACTATTACTGTCCTTGGGTACTTTGTAGGGCGGGTACTGTTCTTGCTAGTGCCTACTACTACTAAACCTGTGTTCATGGTTGGTCTGGGTACTGTCCTTGTTAGCCTCCACCAGTACTGTCCTTGTGTTGTGTTCTTGGTTGGTCTGGGTACTGTCCTTATTAGTCTCCACTAGCACTGTCCTTGCGTACTTTGTAGGGGGAGTACTGTCCTTGCTAGTCTCCACCAGCATTGTCCTTGGTTACTTCCTATCCTTGTCAGTTTCAACTGGCTCTAAACTTGGCAGAGCAGAGTACTCTAGCTAACCATTTTTTTTTAACTTGACCACTATAACTAGGAGATTATATCCAATATGTAGTCAAGACAACATAGTAGCATTATGAATTTTAATTCTTGCAGTACAGAAAAACATTGAACTGTTTGAACAACTAATGAAAGGGCTCGAATAAATTCTGATGAGTATTGCACTGACTTAGTCCACCACTGACTAAAGCAACCCTTTTCATTTTAACGAAAGCTACTCCCTACTGTACAAGGCTCTTCTTCCACGGTTGTCCAGAAACGCTGTAATATAAACTTCTCAACTTATGAAATTTTTCATTTGAGAATGAAAATAAACTTAGAACCTTTTATTACGTCAAATGTCAACTTGTTTTTTTTTTTTTTTTTTTTGAGGAATATATTTTAGACTCCTAAGTTATCATCTTCGGGCTACAAGTTCATCAACGAATTACATTAAATTAAACTTTTTTGTCCACATATCAAAACTTTATGAATAAATGAGCAAGAAATATTAGCGGTATATATATTCTGCATGTTTAGGGCTTGGTTAGCTCAGTAGTTAACGTACTCGCCTCTGAACTAATAGGTTTGGGGTTCTATATCCACCTAGCCCTCGATTTATTCACATGGGAGGGGAATAAATCTGAGCACGTCGTTCCTTGGAGAGGGCGTTAAGCCGTCGGTCCCGAGCCTATACGATGTCAGGTACTCGTTAAAGATCCCTACACTAAATACACTTGAGTTAGGCCAAATTTAGGCTTCACAATATAGAATAATTCGTCTTCATTGTGTGGTATCTCAAAGAGCCTAATGTTTGGCCTACGTGAGTTCCCTTGAGGGACAGTCACTGCAACCTAAAGGTTACCTACTACTATATGCAATGTTTCCAGGAAGGACTCAACGTGAAGGCGAAAAGAAGATTTGAAAATGATTGCGTAAAATAAGAAAAAAATAAGTAGGAGAAGT
Organism: Hermatobates lingyangjiaoensis; assembly: GCA_026182355.1. Classification (NCBI taxonomy): domain Eukaryota; kingdom Metazoa; phylum Arthropoda; class Insecta; order Hemiptera; family Hermatobatidae; genus Hermatobates; species Hermatobates lingyangjiaoensis. The sequence goes on from JAPFBL010000269.1 coordinate 385,841, forward strand.
ATACAGGAAGTTGAGTTCTCAAATTGCATGGACCTGATTGAAAAAAAAATCATTTCTCAAACAAATGCTTAAAACTACTAACAGACACAAAGAATCTACATCAAAATTCAATAAAAAATAGAAGGTGAATTCAAAATGATTTCTTTACTGAAAATATAATAGAAGAAAATTACAAATTATGAAATAAAAATGACGTAATTTTATTAAAATGGAAAAGGAAGGCGTAATGTTAAAGGGCTATAGTACTTCAGGGTTGTATTTATCGATGCAAGACATGTAGTAAACAAAAACAGAAGTGAAGAAAGGGATCATGTTTGCATATTTCTTACAGATTCATGATCTATATGGGTCATTCACATGATTGAGGTAGGAGTTTATTGAATTCTTAAAGGTGGCTTTCGTGATTTCTTTTTCAGTATTCATAGACTATTCAATCAATGTTCTGAAAATGATATCAAAACCATTGGATACATTTTTTTTTTTGGTGTACTGTTTTGTTAAAGTATTAAAACTTACGCTCCTAACAAAAAAAAGGCAATTTTTATCCAATTGTAATGTTATAAGAATTGTTATCAGTTAGTCAAAAAATGAAACGGTCCGTTAGAACAAAATATCAAACGATATAAAGAAAAGAACTCATAGAAACAATGCACAACTCACTTCAATGTTTCGACCTCGTTGTCGTCAGGAGGAAAACTAGTTTGTACTTATTGTACAAACTTATTATAATAAGTATACTTATTGAACGTATTGTACTTACTGATAATATTAGTTGTACTTATTGATAATACTACTTATCACTAACTCCTACGCGCTGCATGGTTAGTTGCTGTTTGCCAGCCAAGCAGAACTCATCTTTTTTTTTTTTTTCTCCTGATTACGATGAGATCGAAATATTGATGTGAGTTTTGCATTTTTTTCTACGTGTTCCTTTGTTTAAATAGTTTGTTCTTAGTTATGAAATACGATGAATTTAAAATTAGGTTCAACTTTATATATAATTTGTTTCTTAAGTGTTAAGCTTAACAAATGTTGAAATATATAATACAAAATAGTTTATTTTTGTATAGAAACCAAAATTTTCTTATTTTAACATTATTCTCTTAATTTGTTGTATCTCGCTACTTAAAACAAATTAAAAACGGTTGTTTATTATTCAGCTTTATTTAATTTTGTTCATAATGTTTGTAGTTTGATAAATTTGTCAAACATTGAAAACAACTCGAAATTTATAACTCAAAATATTTTTTATTTTTATTGAGGTTTAGTCTAACTTCAAAAAATACAACACCTTTAAGCGGATGTTTCGACTATATTTATAGACATGTTCAGGTCTATACCAAATTTAATTACAGTAACATGAAGAAATTGTGTAAGTTACCTAATTTAATTTACATATATAATTACCTTGGTATTTTCTTATTAAAAAAATACCAATACCAATAATACCAAAAAAAACAAGGTTATTATGTATATTAATTAAATAATTTAACATATTAATTTTTTTCATGTTACTGTAATGAAATTCTGTTTGATGTACCTCTCAAGATGACTACAAATATAGACAAAACGTCGGCTTAAAGATGTATTGTTTCAAGCTAGACGAAACCTCTATAAAAAAAAAAAAGTTTTAAATATATGTGTGGAGATAAGAAAACATTTAACTCAAAATTAAATTTTAGGATTTTTTAGAAACTAATAGTTTCTCATTTTACCTTTAACCCCTTAATCTATTGTATCTGGTTCTTTTAAGACGAAGTGGAATCGCTGTTATATTGACCGTAAATTCTCAAGGCACTTTTAACTGACTAATGAATAGATAATGTAAGATTTATTTTTCCTAATTGTAAATTATCTTGATAAATATTAGTTACGACACAAATATTCTCCTGGTTATTCAAAACTTGGTGCTCTCTTTAGAATTTCAAAAAAAAAAACAAAATAAATAAATAAAATAAAATAAAAACATACAACAGGAAAAAGCGACGTATTTTATTGAAAATAAAACGGATGAAAAACATTGAGTTACACGTTTATATAACACAAATAAAACTCAGAGAGTTTATTCAATGGAAAATCATTTGCAATAAATATTGTATTTCAACAGATATTTTTGTTCAACCAGTATATTTGCATTATCAAGCGATCTATCTCTTTCATTTATTTTATTTTATTTTTTAGCATATCTCACTTTTATTTTCTCTTCTAATTGCACCAAACAACTCTGTACTCTGGACTCAGGCAACTCTGTATCTGACATCTAAAGGACTGTTGCAATGGTACCACAGATGATATAAAATTCTGGAGAAAACAGGATGGTAAAGATAGAACTTTGAACAACAAATTAAAAAAAAAATATAAGAATTTTGAAATGTATTTGGTAACAACTTAAACTATAAATTAGGAGGGAAGGGAGTGTAGAAGAGTACCATTTTTTTTTCTTAACATTATTACGAAAAATGGTAAATTAAAAACAATATGATTAAGGAAAGTGTAGGCGATGGTTGCTTTTGCTTTGGAAATATTGGAAATAAGGTAAGTGTTCTGCAAGCAAAGGTCCAGTCTTAGATAAACAGGTACACTATGGCGGTGGGAGGGCAAACACTCGACTGTCTCCAATTAATTGATACATACTGGCAGTCAAGCGAACAGTAATCAACCTGAATTCCCCTCTCCTCTCAAATCTACTTCAAACAAAATTCCACTTTCATTCATATCAGATTTATTAAGTATTAGTCGAGTTTTCATCGACTAATTTTTTTTGTTAAATTTAATAATTCGTAAATGGAAAATTGAGGTGCCTTCATCGAAAATACACTTCAATTTTATTGAAAAATATATTCAATCAATTGTAAAGAAAATTATCTTTGAATATATCAAGAAGCTGGAATTGATGAAGGAATGAATATATTCTTTTTATAACTTTAAATTACACAAAATACGATACAGAAAAAAGTTAAAATACTAAAAATTAAAAAGATAAAATACTAAAAACATAAAATACTAACTTACTAAATTCAATATTTCGAACTGTTGTTCGTCATCAGGAGAAGATTAGAAGAGAGGACGAAGTGAGTGAGATCTCCCGATGTAGAAGGATGGAACACGAGTCAATATATATTTTCTTATACTAACAACCGACACTTCCCTTGGGACTCCTCGCTTCCTGATCACGACGATCATCAAAATACAGAAGTGAGTTATACTCACTTGTATTTCTGTCTCTCTGTCACCTTCGTTTTAATTCTTTTTTCATTTCTTTATATAAATTAATATAAAAATAAAAACTTAAAGTAATACACTTAAATGTATAAGCGCACCTACAGTCACTAATTTTCCATGTGAATTTCATCTTAAGAAGAAAAGAAAAAGAAAAAAAGAGTTAATCAGTCTCTTGCTAGGATGAGCTTTTTTTTTCCCATTCCTGATGTCATTTGCAGAAAAAATTTAAACATGTTTATGTGTTTATCAATTCTTTGGGCTTATCAGTACATTTTTGAAATTTTGATTTGCTTTATGGTTCAATTTATAATTGTTCAGGAAGTAAGTAAACTTCTTCAATGCGTATTTACGCATTTACATTGAACTAAATATTTCAATATAGATAGTCTTCAAAAGTTTTTACTTTTTGATCAATTAGACCATAATTTTTTTATATTTCTATCAACACAGTGACCATAGCTTTGAGGTGAAGTGATAACTATAAAAGAAGACAGCGAACTAAAGGACTCGGCAACTCTGTATCTGGAATCCAAAGAACTGGTAGAACTAAAAATCTAAAGAATCTAAAGAACTGGAATCTAAAGCAGTGGGAGACAGACGATATAAAATATTGGAGGAAACAGGATGGGAAAAGAGAGAACTTTGAAGCGACAAGAAATGTAAATAAGGAAAAGACTAATAGTTTCTCATTTTACCTTTATCCCCTTAATCTATTGTATCTAGTTCTTTTAAGACGAAGCGGAATCGCTGGTATATTGACTAAATTCTCAGGCACTTTTAACTTACTAATGAATAGATAATGTAAGATTTATTTTTCCTTATTTTTTATCTTATATAATAATATATAAGATAAAAACATAAATAAGAATTCTGAATTACAAGTATATTAACAGAACAGCATAAAAAATTGAAATGGATTGGTAACAAAAAACTAAACGAAAACAATTATTTATGGTTGTGAAAAATGAACTGTATAGCTTTAGACCAAATCGTGGAATTGATCTCTTTAGATGAGTAGATCCACTATAATAATAATTTATCAAGAAAAAACCAACTATATAATTAATTAAAAACCAACTTATAATTGCAACTATAAGAACAATAATAATATTAATTTTTGTACTTATTTACTTTGTACTATAAATAACTCTCTGGTGTCATTATATTTTTTAGTTAATGTCTGAGGAAGAACACTACGTGTTCGAAACGCGTTGTTTATATCATTAAAAGTTTTATATGTGGAGACCATTTCATTAGATTTTTACCCTACAATGAGTAAATACCACATAATAACTGATTGCACTACATTAGAATAATTAATATACTTTAAATCTTTATATACTGGAAAAAACTAAACTAAAACAATTATTTATGGTCTTAAAAATAATTTAACGTAAAGAACTGTGTAGCTATAGACCAAATCGTGGAATTGATCTCTTTACATGAGCAGATCCACTATAACAATAATTTATCAAGAAAAAACCAATTTATAATTGCAATTATAAGAACAATAATAATAACAATTTATATACTTTAAATCGTTATACACTCGCATTAGCTTTATTTCATTTACAGATCATACTACATCAGTTTTATAACCTTTCTGGACGTCACTCTTCAAAATAGAACTTCATTCACTCTTCGCAATCGCGTAGTTCATGTAAATCCTACAACCGCCCATCCATACATTCATTTTAAGGATTGTCACCGTCTACATATATAAAGAGGTCAATACCGCTATTTCTTCCTAGTCTCCACAGTTGTCATGTATACAGCTAATAATTGCTAATTTAAAGTTGAGAAGACAAAACGTTTATTCACTCATGGCGGTTATACCTAAACTTTCTCAATAGCCCCATCAACTCTGATGGCTTTATTATTCCTCTAGCATTGAGAGACATTACTACAGCTGTATTTATCATCACAAACTATTTCCTCTATTCACTCAATCATTATTGAAATATTTAAATCAACTGTATCAGTTTTTTCTCCATATATTTCTTTGTAAGTGATTCTTTTTCTGTGTTTCACGAAATTTTCTTGAAAAATGTTTTATTGTTTTATTTTTATCAATTCCTAAATCACAGTAAGAAATTAAAATATAAATCATATCTATGAAAAAAAATATATATAAATTAAATCTTTGTCACTCACACTTGTAGGGTAAAAAGCTACATAAATAGTCTCCTCATATAGAAATTTAATAGTATAAACAACGCGTTTCGAACATGTAGTGTTGTTCTTCAGCAGGAGACTACGTGTTCGTATAAAAAAAGCGTTGTTTATATTATTAAATTTAAATTATAAAGACTCTTATGGGATTTGAAAAAGTTATCCAAGAAATTAAAACAGTAGGCTGTAAATTCAATCTTACATGTATTAACGAAGGACTGTTCCCTAAATATTCGAATCATTGAATTTCTATACGTTTAGACTATTTTATTAGTTTTTTACTCTAAAGTGAGTAAATATCACATAAAAATTGTTTGCACTCTCTTAGAACAGTCACACTTGAATTCAAACAAGTAAAATCGAACATCTTGTGTAGCTTTTTAAAATGATGAAGACAGTAAAGGTATTTTAAATGGTTTTACTCTATTTAAGGAAGTGAAAAAAAAACAAAGTTTGATCTGGTACTTTAGGGAGAAATAAGTAAACAGTATCTGATAGTTGACAACCCTGGCAAACAAGGCTATTGCTCTCATTAATACTGAATTTAATTTGAAAAAAAAAACATTATTAATGGTTTACGTGTTGGATCTCAATCTTTTTGTAGAAACATTTTAGTTAACAAATTACCTACGTTATAATCGACAGGAAAAAAAATTAGTTCCAAGATTACGAGAAAGCCTGAAAAGTAGGTCAAATGACTCATGCTATAACATAAAACTATAACAATAACATATGTTATTAAACTATAACATAACTATTATATATTACTATAACATTAAAATATAACATATGACATTAAAGGAATTTCAATTGCTATTTTTGCTGGTTCCTGAGAGCATATTTTGAACACCCATTATAGCTTTGTCAATATAAGAGGTGAAATACTTTAATAAGTTATAATAAAAATAAGTTGTTAATTTTATTATTATAAAATTCAGAAGAATAAACTCTTAATGCTTTGAGAAAATGTGGAATAGAGAGAATAAAACTTGACACAATCAAGTGCATTATTGAATCGCCTATACACATTAAAATAGAATACTTTATGAACTCAGTGGACAAAGCATCTATGATAAGCAATATATAATTGACTTCTTCCATTGTGAATTTGATTGTTGGCAATAACAAGTTTAATTTCATTAGAAGACGTCTTTAACCATAGATACAGATTATTATGAGATAGAGACATAATGCATCTTCAATATATCAGAACCACATAATTTAATTAGGTAGAATTGAATGAATATTTGTTTAAAAAAAAATTCGTATACAAATTACTTAGAAGAGAAAATAGATATTTGCCCAATGGAAGACTAAATTTTTTATTTTAAAAAAATTGTTTTCAAAGTAAAACTGGCACTCAATCATAAACAATGAAATAAACTGGATTATAGTAGTAGTAGTAGTAGTAGTAGTAGTAGTAGTAGTAGTGGTAGTAGTAGTGGTAGTAATAGTAGAGTAGAGTAGATAACGTAGAGTTCCCTGTAGTAGATAGTAGTATAGTAAAGTATAGTAGTACAGTAATCATAGTAGAGAAAGTAATAATAATTCCGTCATACTGTAAAGTCAATCTGTAAAGCTCAAGACGTGTTTCAGAGTGAATAGTGTTTTCCTATAACTACCTATATATAGATCTAGATGTGTAATATGTTAGTAGTGTGTAGGTAATTATGTGTTAGTTTACGTATTTGTTACTAACTTGCATTATGTAGACTTTCATTCTTTATATTGCATAATAAAGTTTCATGAATCTAATTCGTTTTTTCATGTCTTTAGACATGTTATTAGTCTTTTGTATAAAATGAATAACGGTTGATGTTTGTTTGGTTCAATGCATTTAACTTGTACTCGTAAACATTATAAGTTGTAAATCTTATAATTGTTCATTGGAAATGTTCATACAGATTGATCCTGTTTTGTCAGTATGATAGTAGATCAATTTTTGTGAATTCAACCATACTGTTTGGCTTTATGTCAATTTAGTTTGTTTGAATGTGTCGTGCAATAGTTTGTATATGTTGTAATTGTTACAGTGTAGTCTTTATATTTTAGTTCTTTGATTGTCTTTTAAGTAAAGTATTCCGTATAATCCATTTATATATTTACTATTTTTATTCTTATTATTATATTCCGATTATAAGAGTTTGTAAACAATTTGATCTTATTCACTCTTTTAGCAAAGATGAATTGTTTAGTATTGCACGATACCACAAGTTGAAAATCATTAAATCGTTAATGAAATAAGAATGTTAAAAATATATTAATGAATTAATGATATTTGATTAATTAATTAAAATTCTAAAGCCAAGTTAAGTATTAGAGGCTATTAGAAGCGCTTAATCACTCCATTACTACCCCATATTATAAAATATAACTTAAGATAGTATGTGCATTGAAAAATGTGTGTACAAATTGTAATAATTTTCATTATAGAGATATTGATATCATACAATTTGGTAATTCATCCAGTTTGAATCTTTATACAAGGCAGCTTTACCTACAATACACTCAATGAAGAGCCTCAAAGAGTTGATTTTCTCACATTTCAAAGTGTTTTCTGACATTTCAGTAAAGAATAATAATAGTTCATGATATAGGAGCTAGTCAATCAGGTCCAATAAAACAAAATCCTTACAGGTTAAACAAACTGTCGTTAGATTTAGAAATCTACTTCATGTTTAACTATAAAATCATTGAACCTAGTAAAAACGCTTTAAGTTTACTATGCTGGTTAGCACTATAACTAGAAGTATTTTTTAGAAAAGTCACAGACTATAACAAATTCAATTCAATTATTCTGAGGTAAAATGGATAAACCAACAAAAGTCTCCACACAAATGAAGTTTTATTCAACGCGTTTCGAACACTTTGTATTCATCATCAGGAAAACACCAAGGAAGTGGTACTGACGGGTTGGTCAAGTGAAAACAACCTTGGTTGTTTTGTTGGTTGTTTTCACTTGACCAACCCGTCAGTACCACTTCCTTGGTGTTTTCCTGATGATGAACACAAAGTGTTCGAAACGCGTTGAATAAAACTTCATTTGTGTGGAGACTTTTGTTGGTTTATCCATTTTACCTCAGAATGAGTAAATACCACACAATTACGGATTGCACAACAATGATTCAATTCAATTACTAAAGCTATTTCCTTTCTATGACAAGGTTCTACGCCTGGATTAACAGTATTGGACAAACTGTGTTTGTTACAATTCTTCAATTTTGAAGGGGCTTTGACATGCATTCCTAGTAGTTCTTTCAAAAGAGATATTTGCATTTATCTCAACAAAGGAACTTCTTTCAATACAAAATGACGCACTTTAGCTTAAAAAATATGCTCTGCTAAGTTCTACAGACCCATAAATTTTTAATAAAATACTATTAATGTGTATTTTAACCATAACAATTTCATTTATGTTAAGAAAATGGCAAATAAAACCAGAGAAATCACGGTTGGAGTATTACTAATGGAATATCATATTACTATTAAGCACATTAAAGGTGATATATTATATCTTCTCAATGAACCATCTCAGAGATGAATATGATTTACCTTTTAATCAAATTATTATAGAGTTTTATTCATAAATGTGTAATTATTCCGTTTAAGAGTTGCTATATCTTATTCTTTTTAAATTATACGTTAGTATTTTTAAATAAGGAGTATTTAAGGATTATTAGGAGAAATAAGATGAGTAGTCCTTGTTACAGATTTTGCCTTTATTGTTTTCGTTTGTTAACCCATCATTAGATATAATGAAATCAAGATATTTATTTGATTTATTGATTTAATTGTTGTCACTTGGTTTCTAAATTTTGCTAATCATAATTAACCTAAATATAGGAGGAATATGTTTGAAGACAGTAAACACTTTGACGGTATAGTGCATATGAATTACTAGCACACAGAAAAATAGATTGTGATTCAATAATGGAAAGGAATAATTGGTAATACTTAAATGTGATAATATACAAATTAAATGCTGTTGATAGCCCAGGAAATATACTGTGACATTCATTAAATGCAAGGACTAAATGTAATATAACACATTATCTATGCTATCTGATGGATTGACAAAGATTTGAAATGGTGTTTAGGTATTTAATTATACTGTCAATTTGTTTTGTTATAGTATTTGAGTGTTTATGTTTTTATCTTGAAATTTGATTTTTTCAATTGATAATTAGTTATTGATGATTGAGCTAATTTTAATAAGAAGTTAATTTCTGACAATAATTTACTTGTTTTAAACTGTGATATTTTAATAAGTTCAAGGCAAAAAAGGTAATTATTCCGTTTAAGAGTTGCTATATCTTATTCTTTTTAAATTATATGTTAGGATTTTTAAATAAGGACTATTTAAGGATTATTAGGAAAAATAAGATGAGTAGTCCTTGTTGCAGATTTTGCATCTAGTAGACTATTCTTTTTTTTTTTTTTAATACACAATAAAAGTTATATAAACTTCAGACTGATTGTTTTTATACTAAGTTTTAAAAACCCCATGTACAAACTCATAACAACGTCTCGTAATGGTACTAATTAAATTTTTGAAATTTTAATACGACTGTCTAAAATTTCACCAATAATGGGGACTCAGAGCAGTAAATGATCATTTGAACCTAGCATATGTAACTGATCTAACCAAACATCCAATTAATCATACATGGAAAATATTTTTATGGGCCTTAATCAACTCATATTTTGTTACAAAGAAGATTTAAAAATAAATGTATTAATCAATTTGTGTCGAGTTTCCAAAATTGTATTTATCTATTTATTAAAACAACCGTTAACCTTATCCATAGAATTAGGCCTCTATATTTTTATAACTTAATATCATTTCTATATTTTTTCTTAATATTTTTTTTAATTAAGGCTGTAATACCTTTTGATTTGTCAACTATTGTAATTTCTATATTATTCCATTTTTTTTTTAATTTTAGAATAATATTACATACATTATTGAAAATAACACCAAACTTAGCTGAAAAATTTTTCTTAACAACTGCCTTAATTTTCCAACATAAAACTCTGGTTACTTTGTCTACACAGTATAGGATATTTCCTATAGTCGACATGATTCAAAATAATCGTCATTCAACTTGATAAAATCAACATTTTCTTTGGGATATTTTTTGATAATATAACAACCTTAATTAATTATATTAATTATGTAATATAATTGAGATGGTTGTTAAAAAAAAATTAGCAAAGTTTCGTGTTATTTTCAATAATGTATATCTAAAGGAAAGTACTTCCACCAAATTTTACAAACAATACTCGTATTACAATATACTTAAGGAATACTTCCAACTTACCTATTTTCAAGAAGTCCGTAAACCATTTTTTTTTTTTAACATCTTTGTTTTTATAACTTTCATATATGGCAAAGTCTTTTAACTACTTAAGGGTAGGTTATATTCATAATCTTAGAAGCAAAATTTAACTCATAATCTTGTTAATATTTTGTCAATAATTTTGCTGTGGTATTATTAACAAATTTTTATAAAACGGATTAAAAACTAATTTTTTAATGTGTTTTTATTCAAAAGATATCTCACTATTATTGACTTACATATTTTATTATATATTTGTAATATACTCGTATTTACGTACTTACATTTTACAGGTGACAATAAACATAATAAAATATAATATCATTCTTTTTTGGCAAAATGAGGTTGATCAGATGACTTTTGTGTCACACAGAAAAACTATACACTAATTTCACATCAATCTGAAAAGATAAATATATTTCTATACTACAATGATAAAAAGTGATCTAAAATACCACACAAAGTAAAGAAACACACTTACAAACTCAAATTTTCGGGCAAACCGTCTTCAGGAAAAAAGAGGAAGAGAGACCAAGTATGTTGTAGACGCAACGCCTAGTAACCGACACGTTACTAGTCTATATATATATTCACGTGCTTATCACGTGAAATCTTGTTATTTATATATATGAGAATGAGAACACCAATGAATAATAAATACATAGTATTATTGCTGTTTTAAAATGTCTTCTCCAATGCCAGCTAACTCAGGAAGGGATTGTTAGGGCTTTTAATCCGATGTAGGTAGATGTGAAGGTGATCCCAAGGGAAATTTGCCCATTCAGCGAAGAATGCAATTAAAGCTGGCTTCTGCTGGCAAGTAGATCGGTTTGAACAGCAATATTAAAGAGATTCGAGTGGATCTCCCTTCACTAGCTTTCACGCTTCAAAATTAATATTGCTTATCTTATAACATGTGAACTGTAAATAACAGTATTTTAATGTGACTAAGGCTAAAATGAAAATTGTATTTCAAACACTCCTGCTCTCATTACAACCGTTTCAAGATTACAGGAGTGATTTTGAATCCCATTACTTCTCGGGATATGTTCCATGGGATTGTTCAATTACTGAGTTCATCTCAGCCAAGTTCAAATTACAATCCTATATTCGAGTTGAATATTAACAAAAACATGTTAAAGCCTAGTAACATAAGATTTCAAGTTATAGTTGTTTACTCGCAAAATACATTTATATTGAATAATATTTTGCTAAATAAGTAAAATAAATCAATACAGATTTAAAAGGTAAGAAAAGTTACCTAATATTTTAAAATAGTTATAATCAAACGACAGATATATAATATCACCCTTAAAAAGTTATACTAACATGGCTAATGATTGTATGCAACCTTAGGCACAACTTAAATGAGCAAATACAAGAAATAATACAGGTTGAAAGTCTATCAAAACAATTAAATTATATTTTTTTGTTCTCTAAAGTAGAACCCCTAACTAAGAGTATATCTTGCAATATCGTTTAAAAATACATTATTTCATAAAAAAACCTTGTACTCTTTAATGTATAGCTGAGAACTCCTATTGCATTTATTCAGTAAGTGTTATGGTTGTTATAAACAATAAATCCATCAAGTAAAAAATAGCTAAGATTACTAAGTATTACTAAGTTCTCCCGTTACATTTATTCAGTGGAATGTTGTGGTTGTTATAAACAATGAATCCATGAGGTAAAAAAATATCTAAGATTACTAAGTAAAGCTAAGATCTCTTATTACATTTTTTCAGTGGAATGTTATGGTTATAATAAACAATCAATCCATCTGGCAAAAAAGAAAAAAAATTTAAATAATGAGATTACAACTTTAAAAAGTCAAAGGGAACCTGCTGTTATCTTGATTATTTAGTTATAACTTTAATATGCTATAAACAATACAACTATAAAGTATAATATTATATTATTTATATTATAATTTTAATACTAGTTTTCTTTATCAAAGTTTGATTCGATAAAGAAAACTAGTGTTGTATATATGTGGTCGAGATAAGAAAAGATTGTATTTTAATGTTTGCTATAATTTAGTTATTTTGTATAAATAAAATAAATATTTATGATTTAATAGTGAATTGAATATCCATAATTTTATATAAAATAAACGGTAGTTTATTTTGAAAATTTTTTTAAGTTATCCAACAGGGCTGCCTTTAAAGCTATATATCAGGCGCGTTCAGCAAAATGCTAAACCGATGATACAATTCCCCCTCCGAGTCACTCGCTTATCAGATTGGCTTCGTCCACTCCTGTCTCCACACCCCTGTATTTATTCTTTCCAATATATTCCTATTGTTTTACTTCCAATACAGTTTTTTTAAAAAAAAAACCTTCAATTAATAAATTGACTTCTTTTATTTTGCGTTTTGTATCCTTATTATTTAACGATTTTTTGTTAGCTAATTGATATATTACTTTTTTATCAGCAATACTATGTTCCATAATGTCAGTCTGTATTAAGAGAGTCTTACATATTCATTAGTACGGGCGACTTTTGCCCTAACAGAATGTGTACATCTCTTTTGAGTAGTTATTCTCAACCTTTTCTTGTCACAGCACACTTTCAATAATTTAAGAACTTGGCGGCATACTAATAATGAAATATTAAATAAACATAGTTAATTAACTGTTATACCTATAATACGATATATTTTGTAAACTATAATAATTTTAAATGGAATATAAAGAAAAGTAGCAGTACAAAGTAAATAAAGTGTTTATTTAATGAGAAATTTGAGGTTAGTGTTTTTTCACAACTTTATTTATATTAGGGCGTAAAAATAATAATCCTGCTCTAATTTCATTTAGATTTAAAAGTCTGGATCTTTTTTTTTTCGTTTGTATGTTGGTCAAAGCAGAAAATATGAACTCGACAAATAAGATGTAGAAAATTTTAATAATACACTTAAACCTTTTTGTAATATTGTCGGATAATCGTTTCTAAGATTAATCCAGAAAGAATTAATTGATTCTTTTGAATGTTTTAAAATTAAATCTCAGTTATTACACACGGAAATGAATTCTTCTTCTTCTTTTTTTCAAAGTAAATTCATACACTGAATTCATTCTATATTTCTTCTCAATGCATACTCAGGCAGCAAAATGAATTCTCCCAAAGCTTTCCCTGTTATTTTACTCTATGCATCCGTGAAACTTGGCGGAACACTTTAAGAACCACACGGTACGATTGAGTATCACTGCTTTAGCTTAACTGAAGATTAGAAGTTTTAATATTGATAATCGAATCATTTACAATATATTGGAAGGGGAAGTATTGTTCACTCTGTCTCTTTGAATAAGATTGACGTTAAGAGATCAAATAGGTACTAAGGTAGGTAAATAGGTACTAAAATAGGTACTTGGTAAACATTACTACTTGATGAAATCTGAGAGGGGAAAATTTTGAATGACGATGTCAAATAAACTTGGGTATTTTTGCTTGAGCGTAACGAAAATGAATATTAATCAACAAATGATCCATAATTTTCACTTTTAGAACAACATTAAAGGTAAAAATTAGTAAAACTAGTCATTGGACATAAACATTTTGCGCTATAGCAAATTAATTGAAATAGTTACTTTTAACGAAGGCATGGATATGTTCGACTTTGAATCTGCTTTACATAGTCTCTAAGGAAGGATAACAGTGTGCACTGCTAATCCTGGAGAAAAGAGGTCATTCTAGGAGAAAAATAAGTCTCGAATATATTTGTACCCAGGAAAAAAATAATAAACAATATAATTTTACGTGGTGTTTTCTATATTTGTGTATTTAAAGTATAATTTCTTTTATCAAAGGCACTTCAAAGGAAGACTCTGGTGGTACGAGACTATTTCAGCATTCTCTCATTCCAGAACTAGCCATATTTAAATTATTTAGAAGCGCTATTCAAAGGGTTTGTTCGTTCATGGTCGCATGGCCATTCGACGCCATGCCGTCCAGTAAAGATTAGCCATCTCTTCTGTTCTAGTTAAGAGTGAGGTCATTGAGTACCCAACAGATTGCAGATGCGCTAGAGTGGTATTATTTTCTTTTCTTCCAAAAAAAAAAAAAAAAAAAAAAACTGCTTTTATTTTCTCTGGAAGATGGATAAGTTCTAAAACCCGTGAAGAAAAGATAAAAATGTACGAATTGAGATAATGCACTTTCTTGTAATTGTTACGTCATCTAGTTTGAAGTAAAAACCTAAAACTAATCACCCAGATAAAAAAATATAGTCATTGATAAGTTCGGATTAGATAGGTAATAATTGTCATAATTAGAGAGAGCTAAAATACAGTTTTATTCATTAAAATTGGTCCCACCACAAAACAAAATTATTTCATTTTATAATCTTTCCAATTATGTTTTCATTCAAAGTAAAACTTACTCTATGATATAAATTTATTGTACATACATATTTTAGTATTTGTTATAATTGATTTTTGATTGTTTTCATAAAAAAAAAACTGTGACGTATGTGATTTTAAAATGATTAATTACGAATTTATTGTTTCAGTTCTACCTACTAGTGGTCCTCTTATCACTGGTGAAAAATCGCAGTATCAAATAGGCGAGAAAATAGACCTCAACTGCACTTCGGGAAAGTCGCACCCCGCCTCTATTCTTCAATGGTACATCAACGATAAACAGGTTAGATAAACGATAATTAATTAATTATTTAACGATAAATAATTTATATTTATTAATTATTTTCTCACCACTCTCAATGTTTCTTAAAGTAAATTTTTAGGAAATAATATTGATATCAAAATGAAACAATTATTTTGTATTAAATAGTTTACTCTGGCAGAAATTCACCATAAACACAACGCACCCCCGTTCTTTTCGTAATTAATTCAAAGAATCCATTAAAAGAATCATTGCAAAACCCCCACTCTTACAACACCACTTATTATCTGAGACGCTGTTCGCTAATTTCAGATTATATATTATATATAATATATAAATATAATATAATAAATATTATTATTAAATATAATATTTCTCCTATATAAATTCACTAATATCAACAATATGATTTCCTACCAAATTTTAAAACAAATTCAAAAGGAAGGTTTTGTTGTCACCTCTAATCAATGAAGTTAGTTTCAAATATCACTTCTTAATTATGAAAAAGTCAGCACCTTAAGGAATTCTGGGAATAATTGTCTGACTCTTCGATACATTCGATCCTGGTATAAGCATAATATATTTTTTTTTACTATTTTGATTAGTAGTCTTTAGTTTTTATGACTTTTACGTTAGTTATACTTGTCTATAAATTGACTTCATTTTGTCTATCAATTTTATATATTTCAGTTTACTTTACTTTTTACTTTAAACTATCTTGTAATATTAATTAAACTATCTCCTTTTTCCTGTGTACCTTTCTCTTTTCAGTTTTCCTCAGTACTAATTTTCCCAATTAATCTTCCGTCTTTTTATTTATTATTTTTCATTTCCAATAGTTCAAAATTGTCAGATTGGCTGCAATGTGTATCAAATTGTATCTATACGTTGACACCTTCTCATTTTTTACCCTCAACGTTTCTATTATTTTGAAGCCGGAGAAATGACGTAATCATAGATAACGTCATCAGACAGATGAGTGTCTGACGACTTTCTAGTCATATATATAACTAAATAATGATATGAATCATATAATAGATTGAAAACAAGTTTATCAGAAATTGATCAGTTTTTGAAGTTCAACTTTTATTTTAAAAAATTTTTAAGGATACTAACAAGATTTGCTAACTAACAATGTAACATTGATCCTTCTTTATATCTGTGTACATTTTATTTATATAGTTCTGTTGTAGCAGTATATACCAATTATAGATGGTATAGTACAGGGCTTCTTAAACTTTTTTATATAGCGACCCCCTTCAAGCTTAGGAAATTTTAAACGACCCCCTCCTCCATATAATGAAATATATATTAACCGTAGATGTAGATTTAATATCGCACTATTTTACAATGTAAATAAAATAAGGATTAAAGAATACGTACCCATTCATTTCACATATATATAATTGGAAACTACAATAGTATTTTGTATGATTTTGATTTGTATTTATATATGTACGTAGTGTGTATACTAATTTTAAAATTTTATTTATAATGATTGAAAAGTATCAGATCTTTGCGACCCCCTTTCAGTAGTCTCGCGACCCCCCTGGGGGTCGCGACCCACAGTTTAAGAAGCCCTGGTATAGTATACCAAGGGTTGCATGGGTATTAGTCAATTAGATCTAAATGAAAAATCATGTTTGTGAGGATGCATTTCTTTACTGTGTTAGGTATTCATTATTGACTAAGGTATGTATTATTGCCTTGACGATGTCAGACAATTGTTAAAGATCCTTATATGATATCATACATTCATAAAACTTGATAGGACGTTAACTAAACATGTTTAGTCTCATAAATTACAAGAATCCTCGTAAATTAGTAAGACACCTGTAAAAATATAAGATACTATATCTGATAATAAGCAATATAAAATATAATATTTCATATTTTGTCAAATATTTGTAAATTAACGATATAAATAAAGAATAAACTTCTCACATCCTTCAGTTTAAATATAGGTTGTTTTTGTAAATAATTTTTTTTTTTTTAGATTTAAATATAAATACAAATTCATCAATTAAAATGATTGAGGGTGACTAAACAAGAAATAATTCAGGTATTTTTGGTTAGGGTTGGTAGATTTACAGAGACGTGGGCCAAGCGATTTCCTTCTATTGAATATGCAAGAGTTTAAATTCTGTTTGCTACCCCATAACGCTTGATTTAAACTTAAGTACTTTAAAGCCTTTGAAAAACGTTTCGATTTTTTTTTATTCGTTTTTTTTTGTATAATTTCACTTAGTATTGATTCAAATGGTTTGATGAAAAAAAAACAGCGTGAATTACTCAATCTTCACCAACAGCTATTTGTTAAGAATTTAATGGTTGCGATAAATGAAAACCAAAAATAAAAATACTTTTTCTGAATAATAAAAAAAAAACTTCGGCCTGAATTTATCAAAGAGATTTGCATTAATAATGATTGTTACGGAATGGAACAGTCTACAGAGTTATTGATTACTATTTTTAGTACGAAATGGGCGTTTTGTCTGTTTATTCTTTTAAGATATTATGCAGATGTTTAAACTGTTTACTTCATTTAAATAATCGCTTTTTAAAATCACTTAATAAAATATTAAAACTGAAAAAATTTTTTAAAAAGTACTGAATTGCATTCTTTCCGCCTACACTAAGTTTTTTTTCAACACAATTGACTCTGCGTTGGGATTGTATAATTACAATGGTTCTCCTATCAGATTACACTTAATATTAACATATAATATTAAGTAACTGAGTATATACGTATCTAACTAAGTATATAAGTAATTAATATAACTTAAATTTATAAAATATATAATATTAAGTAACTGAGTATATACGTATCTTAACTGTAAAATCTAAGAAGTAAAATTTTTATACACTTAAAATAAGAGTAATTCACAATTATTTTTCACACATTAAAATAAACGTATTTTTTTTATTATTGTTTGAACCGATCCTCTAGCAGGTGATAATGTCAGCCGTTTACCGACTTTTTTGTTTGATCGATGATTCGACAGATTTTAACATTTGGGAGTCCTAAATTTTGCTTAACTCAAGTGTATTTTGAGTAGAAATATGTAACGAGTATCTGACATCGTACAGGCTCGGGACCAACGGCTTAATGTTTTCTTAAGGAGGCCTGGCTTGACTAAGCGGTTATGGCACAAAATGCCGAGGAACGCGAAGATCAAAACGGGCTTAATGTTCTCTCCGAAGGACGATATTCTCAGATTTATTCACCTGCTGCGTGAATAAATCGAGGGCCAGGTGGGGATCGAACCACGGATCTACCAGCCCAGAGGCGAGTACCGTCCGTTAGCTCTTACCACTGAGCTAACCTGGCCCCACAAAAAACTAAATGGTTTTTTAACCCCATAAATGGGTAACCCCACACTAAACTAAACAACTAGTTATGGTGGTTAATTTAATTTATACTTCTTATATTAGTCCAGCTTAAAATAATAATTCAGTAAAAAATTTAAAACCTGCACATGTCGTAACCTATTTTATTCAACAATTTCTGAAAGGGTTGAAGTATGCTTTACAAGCTCAGTAAGTTTCCCAGGCCATGCACCAGAGGTCAGTATATCACCAACAAGGTTATACAGACTTATTTATACAGAAAAGTAAACTAAAATATGTTATTAATACTTGAATTTAAAAATTTGGTTGTTTCTATGACAACTAAAGGTTTTGGACCTTCAGTGTTGAACCAAAAGGAAACAGTGTTGTTGGTTTGCTATTTAACTAGCAACCAACAACACTAGTAACAAGCAAGGCAATAAAATATCTTGCATTTTTCAGATTTATTTAGGTAGAAATTTTTTAGAATTACCTGAAATTTTTCAAGTTTGAGTACAGATTCATATCTTCAGGTTTTGGCCTGAAAATTTATTTCTGTTAAACCAAGAGGAAAAAGTGTTGTGGGTTTGTAATTTGACAACAACTCTCGTAACGAACAAGGGAACAAAATATTTTTTATAGGAACACTGAATCATGCTTTATTCAAGTTTATTTGGGTAGAAATTTTTGAGAAGCACTTAAAATCTTACAAGCTTGGGACCGACTATATTTCTTCCTTTTCCAAAAACTGCGTATGCAAGATATTCTTTCTTGCAGATGAAAACTTTACCATCATAAAGATCTGGTCTTTGAAACTTAAGGCAAACTATTTATCTTCAGTTAAGTAAATATTCTACAGTTTTGTTTGAAAAAGTATGATATAAGCATTTCTTCTAGGTACTTTAAGAGAAATTTAAACAATCATATACGGCCACAAGACAATTAATCAACTCTTTAGTATACCAGTCAACTGTTTTGACGCTCGCTGAAAAAGAGTTTTTAATTCTTGATGAAGTTTGTGTGATAGCTTTTTTAACAACATAATGTTTATTTTCTTAGAATTAAAAGTCGAACAAAAACCCTTTTCATTGTTCAATAAATATCTCAACAGAAATTAGATTGATTTCTTCTATTCTGTTTTTTTAAGCTAAGAAAATCTACTCGATAATTAACTACGAGAGCGCTAATGTGAAACACAGCTAGTGTTTTATCGCAATAAAAAAAGACAAAAAATGTTAAAGAGAGTTTTAAAAGAAATACCTGAATGATTACTCTGTGAAGAAAAAGTAGTGAATGTATTCATTAAACTTTTTGCAGAAATATTACCCAGGAATACTCGTGTGCTGGAAAACTTCTAAAATAGTTAACGTTGTTCATTCACCTTGACCATATTTTACATAACATTTTCTAACCAGAAACTAAAAAGGTTAAAACGATTATATTTACTTCATGCATTTTGTTATTACCACAGAGGTTAGTATTATTTAGACAAATTTATTAGATGTATAGTACACTATCTTACCTCGTACAATGCTGTTGTAGCTCTCTGACCAGTTTCTTCAAGATGGGTAACGCCCGAAATCGGTCAGAGATTTACAGTAGTATTGTACGAGGTAAGACGGTGTATTATACTTCGAATATTGATTATATTTCCATTTAGAACTGCTTTATTCCAAATGAATGAAAACAGTTCATAATATTTTAAATACATGCATATTGTTAATACCACTGAGGTTAGTATGATTTATATTAGAAATAGGTGAAACCGTCATACCTCGTAAGATGATCATGGAGTTGGAGCGCTTTCGGACGTTGTCCATCTTCGATCGCAACAAACCTACTGAAGTAGGACAACGTCCGAAAGAGCTCCTACTCCATGTCATTTTACGAGGTATGACGGTTTCTAATTTCTAATATAAATCATAATATTTTACTACATATATAACAGTAATATACGCTGAAAAAATAAAAGTTATAGCCCCCTCATAAAACAAATACAACATCCATGCATAAAGTTCTTTTTATCTCTCTCTACTCCTACGGATGCCCACTAGTCATTTACTATTATTCATGAAATGTTCTATATCAATTCAAGATGATCTTGAGAATGTTTTATTTATTTAAGTCAGATCGATTAAAGGTCAAAAGGTTAACGTCACAAAGGAGTTATACTACTTCTTTGCTTTTACCTGATGGCTGTATACGTCGTACTCATCTAAAAGTCAATAAAAGTTTTTTTTTTCAGAAATAATCATGAAGAAATTTCACTTAATTATCATATCTGCATTGATTGTATTTTTAAAGCTCGATAATTTCATGTTCTAAAGTTTTGACGACGTTGTAGAAGTGTTCATCAAGTTTCACGAGTTTTAATGTACTTTCTTATTGGCATGTCAATGTCACTTTCATCAAAGGAGAACACTTGATTCTGGTTTGCCAGATACCAACTTTTAAACTAGTGTAATATACTAATGAAATTTTTATTTAAAACATACGTTCCTAAAATATATTTATTATTATTTTTTTTGTTAGACATTAGAAGATTTGAAACATTAAGTTCAGTATATATATATATATTATATATATATATATATATATAAAGATTTCACATAAACACGTGAAATAACAATCAATGATCAAACTACAATATGAAAATGGGAAAACAACCAAACTTAAGTTGGGTTTTTGACTCTGACGAAGACCGCTTGTTTCGGTTGAAAGATCTTAGTCTTGTTTTCCCATTTTCTTATATATATATAACACAATTAAAAGAAACGGTCCAGCGGACCTTACCAAACAAAACAAATTCAAAACGAAGGAAACACACAGAAAGACACAGACACAACTCACATCGATATTTTGACCAACGTCGTCATCAGGAGATGTGAAGAGCGAAGAGTCCCGCAGGAAGGCAGGGCGGCGACTTGGGTATATATATATATATATATATAATTAAAAATAGTAAAATTTGTATATCTTCCTGAATAACATTATTGTTATTGATTCTAAACTAGATGACATAATTCTGACAGCGAACATGTTTTAATTCTTTCCTGGAGCTATCTTAAGGACGAGAATTCTTGACATATGAAGTGTGTTATCTAGTTTAGATGCAAAAAGAAAATGTTATTCAGGAAAAGAGAAACTTAACAAGAAGCAAGTCTCTGCAAAGTATGTTTACATTTTTTGATGCTCATATTTTTATGATCCATCATTTTTGCAGTTGAGGACCATCTTTGAGCTATTGGCAAAGTAACGTCGACACTTCATTTTGTTTTTCAAGCAATAAATTTTTTTTCATGCTGACAAAGTTGTTGGATGTTGGATCCATTTGTTTTGTTTTGATTTATGAATTACTCAAATGAACATTCACAATTGGATGAAGTATATATAAACGACACAATATTTTCATTTTAAGTAAAATAAAAATACTACATCAATAAATGAAAAAATGCTCAAATAATTCAAGAATATGATATGGGTTTACTAAATTCTTTACATTCATACATTGTATAAAGAGCGACTAACAGTTCAGTCAAATTTGTAAAATACTCGGATATACAGAAACATTTCTATTACAGAAACATTTATATATATATATACACTTTAACACATAGAAAAGAACACAGAAAGACACTACAGAACTCACTTCGACATCCGTCGTCATCGGGAAGAAGTCCTAAGTACTCGCGTTGAGAAGCAAACTGCTACTGGCCTCCAGAGTAACTCGTGGAACCACCGCAATGCTGCCCCCCAGCGGAGGAGGGGAAAAATAGAAATCCCTCCAATATTTATTTAGAAAACAAGATAAAAAATATATAAAATACGAAATAATAATAATAAAAAATATATAATAATAAAAAATAATAATAATAATGATAATAAAATAATAATAATAATAATAAAATAAAAAATAATTAACGGTACAGGTTGAGAACAGGAGGAGAACGAGCCCCAAGGAGGCATATGAATGCCTTTTCGGAAGCTCTAAGGGTGACATGGGAATTAGACTCGGGGGGGGATTTGTTTGAGGATTTGTACCCTTGATATATATATATATATATATATATATATATGTGAGATTAAATTTTCTGCCCACTTTTGTCTTAATTAGTTTTTTGGATTTCTTTTCCAAATCTCTAAGTCTTACTTTAATTTCTTTGGGAACTAGGTGTAATAACTCACCATATGTTTTGTTGTCCATTTTTTTATTTTTACCGACGTTTCGGTCTTCTTCGACCATCTACTGGGTGATTTTAGAACACATACTATTTTAACAAATTTAACATTTTTAACAAAAACTAAATTTTAACGCTCGACTAACAAAATAAAAATGTAAACAATTAAACTGGCAGGTTGCAATTCCTGTTACACACAGACAGGTGTGTCTTCAGTTTCTTCATTCCTTGTTGAATTTCCTATATGTAGAGGTTGGAATTGTCCCATGTGCAACTTCAATATGTTTGCAAAACTTGCAGTTTGATTATTGATACTGGGTCTCTTTTCCAAAATATTCAGGGCCTCTACAATACCTAATCTGCTGTGATCGCGTTCTTGATATAGTATTTCGGTATTGTTTGTAAGCATTTCCCTGGTCAGCTTCACTTTATGTAACCTTTCTGTGTGGTCCTTAGGTCCTCCTGCAGCTAGGTGCATCGTGAGGCTTAATTGTTTACATTTTTATTTTGTTAGTCGAGCGTTAAAATTTAGTTTTTGTTAAAAATGTTAAATTTGTTAAAATAGTATGTGTTCTAAAATCACCCAGTAGATGGTCGAAGAAGACCGAAACGTCGGTAAAAATAAAAAAATGGACAACAAAACATATGGTGAGTTATTACACCTAGTTCCCAAAGAAATTAAAGTAAGACTTAGAGATTTGGAAAAGAAATCCAAAAAACTAATTAAGACAAAAGTGGGCAGAAAATTTAATCTCACATGTATAAATGAAGGACTGTTCCCCAAATATACGAATTTCAAAATATATATATACATTTGTAAATTTTGGTAGCAGTCCTTCCTGAATACACACATTGTTGAATGTTAGAACATATTTAGCTGAAACTTGCTTTTTCATAAGTTTTTCGAGTTTCCTGAAAAACGATCTTGTTACTGTATCCACAGAATATAGTAAATTACCAATCGACATGTTAAATGAACACATGTTTCTGCTGTCCTCAGCAACTATCAAGATCTGAATGTATTTGGAAGTTTAATGCTTTATAAAAGTAAGTTGGAATGTATCGCTGGAGTTTGGGGGGATTACAGTTGCTTTTCTAATCGGTGAGGTTTAGAGTGACCTAGGGCGTCGTTGCAGCTACCTGGGAGAGGCCCTAATTCCCTTGAAGTTGATTTAAACAATCTCAGAACTTTTGAACTAATTTGTAATTGTTTATTAATATATGGCTTCTTTTTAGCTAATTAATATATGACAAGTTTCACATATATATAATTAATATATATATATGATCTAATCTATATATATATATATATATATAAAGTCAGATTTATATATAAAGAGAAAAGTGGAATTAAATGTTGGAAGCATTTTGAGACAAATCTGAGGAGATGACATTGCATTATACAACTGAGATACGTGACTACAATTCGGATTGTTCTATCCCCAGGAGGCAGAGTGTCGTCTTTTTTACTTGAAAAATCCTCTTGTCAAAAACACGATTACCTGATCTTCAATTTATCTGATTTCATTTTTAACATAATACTTTATTTAATAATTGAATATAGGGTTCTTATATAGGGATTTCTATTTTTATTATTTTATTGTATTATTGTAAGAAAATTATCACAAAATGTTTATAATATAGATTTTTTTGAATAATCAATTCTCCAGAAAGCAATTAAGTTTTGTTACTCACACCATTAATGATTGTGACTTTCCTCCTATAACCATGGGGATGTTTCAGTGTATTTTATTTATTAAATTCCTTCGTTTGGGGCTTCTATGAAATTAAATATAGTTAATGGGTTAGTTCCACTGAGGTTAGTAATATTAGAATTAGTAGAAATACTGTCCGTCATACCTCGTAAAGTCTCAGAAAAGCTCGACCGGTTTTGGGTCCGTCTGGATCTCATCTTCAATAGCAACTAACTGACTGTGTATTTCATTTTCCTATAACCTACAACAAACTAAACAAACCACCAAACGGTCATTTTAACAAAACCTCTAATAACATTTAAAAGACGACATAAAGAACTCGAAATAGATAATGAAACAAGAAATAAAAGGAAAAAAAACATAACAATTAAAGAAATAAGCAAAGTAAAAAATTAACTACACAGACAACACTGTAGATGACCAGTGTAGGTAGGTTATAGGAAAACGAAATACACGGCAGTGAGTTGCTCGAAACCGGTCGAGCTTTTTGAGACTTAACGAGGTATGACGGACAGTATTTCTACTAATTCTATGAAATAGTTTTTAGTTTTATTGTACTTTTTTTTAATAAAGTTACTAACAAATATGGGTGTTAATGTCACATCTAATCAAGACAAACAACTAAGATTTAAAGAAATCAAGTATACATCTTTGAGAACAAACGTAAGAAGTACGTTTGTATTATACACATAATACAAACGTATTTTATATATAATACGTTTGTATTAATATTTGCATTAGTTTATAATACACTAGCAAATGTACCCGTCTTTGACGGAATCAAAAATTCTATTATACTTGGTATTCCAAAATATCAATTATAGTATTATACTAATTCTATAATTAGAAATTGTAGAATAGTAGAAAACACCGTTATTAGTACAGTGTTAAACAAATGCCTCTGTATACACTACATTAGCTGTCTGTCCTTCAGGTTCATGGAAGAACAATCAGTTGAAACCTCTGAATATTGAGCAAGTAAACTACAGTTCATCACGTGAGAAAAACTTGGTTTCGCTAACTTGAATTCCTGCGTTAGATAAAGTCTCCCTTTTCGACTTAGTTAACGTCATTGCGAAATAGACTCTGACCGGACTTTGCAATCATTTCAACGTAAACAGACAGTGGCTCGGAATCAATGGTATGTGTGGTATACACACAGACTCCTCAATACCACATCCAGTCATTATGTCCGCCTCTATGGCATACCTGTGTAGAGCACGAACTCAGAGTCGTGTCCCGTTGCACAGTTTTGGGGCACTCATGTTTCGTAACATGAAATTTGTTACTGCTACTAAACTGCATCATGATTGGTTCTCCTACTTTAAGTTTTTACTCATGAGCAGGTAGTCCAGGAGAAATAAATTCAGAGTCAAGAAATTCAATTAGATAATGAACTGCTTCTTCATCACTAATCCAATTTCTTTACTGACTTGTAAGTTCTTTCCTCGGTTTCATATAGCGTAAGAACTTGTTTGTTGATTTCTCATGCCTGTTCATATTAAGGGCTGAGAATTGCTCGTTTACAAAAGATTTATTCTCAATAGATAGTACATCCTTAACTCTGTGAAACACCATTTCAATGATGTCAAATACGCAATATATTCATATGCTCCAATGAAATTAAAATCAACTAACAATACCTACTTGCCACACCTGTGTATTTTCAAAACAAACTTGTCTGTGAAGTTAGGAAAATACAGCTAAAAGCCCCATAACTTCGCTTCTGTACTGAATTAATAATCTATTTAGAGCCCATATTTTAAGTTAGGCACACACAAATCCAGTGTCAATGTTTCATCTCGCTATGTCTTATGGTGGCTGAGTTTACTTGTGACAAACATTTTTGCGTTTAACGTCCATAACTTCACTTCTACGTTGAATTTCCAAATAATTCAGAGCCTATATTTTAAGTTAGACCTACACAAATCTACTGTAAAAGTTTCAGCTTTATATGTCTTATGGTAGCTGAGTTTACCTGTGACAAAGTTTTGCGGACAAACAGACAAACCGACAAACCGCCAGAAATTTTTCTAAGGGTGGATTCGGTTTCTCCAATGTATGAAACGTAAAGAAAAGTTGAAATGAGTCAGTTCTAAGCAATGTACAGACAAAATCATTATTTTATTTATAAAGATTTGTATTTGTATACTATTTGTAATTGTCTATAAGTGTCAATTCAAAGATTCATTTGTTTTAATGTAACTAAAAAATGTTATCAGTTTTAAAAATATTTAAAATTTTCCAAGATTCATCTAATATATTATTATTATTACTAAATGAAAATCAAATAACTAATTCAAAGCCTAGATAACATCAACAGGTGACCTGGAAATTATACAAGGTGTCATCGAAAGGGACACTTTTTGAATTTCGCGTGGTTTGCACACTCTATTTTCATAATGTTTTGCTGATATGTTTGTTTGTACTCTTGCCACGATAATAAGTTCACATTTTTTACTATATGTATAGCATGTGTTGTTTTTATGTGAAAGGCATAAAGGTTGGAGTTGTGTTTGTGTGAAAAAATAATAATCTGTGAAATAACTTCTTTTTTTTTTTGCTTAAGTTGCTCATAGTATCCCATTGTCAACATTTTGAATAGTTTTTGAGTTTTATGAGGTACAGTGTACTTTATGTTTCTAATTGGCCTTAGACAACATGCGTATTAAACATTTAATGAAACTATGGGATTTAATAGACCCAAAGAGCCTTTTGTTTAACAGAGTCACGTGTTAAAAGGAATTTTAAGGAAATTATGTATATCCATAATTATTAAAATAAAAATGTCATTTGGAGTTATAAATATACGTCTTTCTGACTGTATTTCTTAATTTTATAAAATGAAAATAAAAATTCTTTTGATACAATAGTGGCTGTAAATACTATGTAATATAAATTGCCACTGATTGCGAGAATTCCTTCAGATCGATGTCATTCTCTCTAGTTTATTTCTTCCGAGGTATCAATGATACACGATTCACTTCTAACAGAAACCATTTCGTTCCAGGTAGTAGACCGAGCATTGCTCCGAAGATATGACAACACAGTTCACCAGCACGGCCTGGTCAGTTCTGTTCTGGGGCTTTCCATGACTGTCCTGCCTGAGTACTTTGAAGGAGGAAGCATGAAGCTGCGCTGTGTTGCCAGCATTTCACCTGTTCTCTGGCAGGGTGACAAGGAGAGCGTTGTGCAGCATATGTCTCCACTTATAGACAACAGAGAAGCCCTTCTTCTTGGTAAATCAAACATGTTTCATAGCTATATAATTAGGTTAAGATACAGTGGCCGTCCCATACGAGAACACACATGGGTCAAACCTTTCTGATATCACAAAATGAACATTGTACATCTGGAGTCCTAAATTTTGCCTAACTCAAGTATATTTAGAGTAAGCACCTTTAACGAGTTCCTTGCATCGGGCAGGTTTGGGATCCTCCTCGAGAAAAGGTGATTTCAGGTTTTTCATCACCTTCCATATGAATGAGCAGAGAGCTAGAGTGGGCATCAACCCAGTTTAGATACGAGCATGCATACCACTGAGATACCTTAGCCCCTTTCATAGCCATAAAGTAATATACCAAAGTGCAATCAATCTAGACAGTGTATAAATCTATTAAATATTTAGTTACACACTGTTTTTAACTTGATTTTTTTAATAACCGTTTATTATTTCATATTTAGTTGTTTAGTGAAAATAAAATTTCTGAAATCATAAAATGTACCATAAGACCCCTTTGTGTCTATGTGATTTTAATAAATAATATCCAGTTTATACTGTTGAAAAGTTATATTTTTCTGTAAAATTTTTTTAGAATCTTTCATTGTTACTGCATTCTACCCTCATGCTTTTGGAATGCTCATATGTCAAAAATGTTATTTTTGTTCTAAAAGAAAAAGCTTTTTCGTTTTTAAAGGAAATATTGCTTTTTCTCAGTTATTGTTTTTGTCAGTTTTATATTAATCCAAAAGTTTCATGCACTGGAAATGGTGGTTTAGGAGAAACAAAAGACTGCTTAAAATCACATTTTGGACTAAATCAAGCATTTTGTGCTACTTTTTGTTGATCCTGGTAGAAAAATATTGTTCTTGTTAATAATGAGTCGACTTTGACTCCAGTGCAAGAACTTTACGTCACCTCCATGCAGGATATGCCCAAACCATCCAACGTCAACATGAGAACTTTATAGATATTCATATATTTCCATGTTATTTCATTACTTGTGCAATCTGTAGTGGTATTTACTCATATCGGGGAATTTTTATTTTAACTGTTACGGTCAACAGGTAAATATACCTGCCAAGACGTCCAACCCCTATATACCTGCTGTTCCACCCCTACCAATACTGCCATTTTTCAAGCCATGCCATGCCATGCCAATTTCAAGAGTGCAGATATAAACCTGAAGAAGAAAACTAAGTGTTCGAAACGCGTTGTTAGTTTTCAAATTAATAAACCTGCCAAGACTTCCAAACCCGTTCCACCCCTACCAACACTCTTTAGTCTTTCTTAGGTCAGTCCAGTAGATCAACATTTCAAGAGTACAGATATAAACCTGAATAAGAACACTAAGTGTTCGAAACACGTTGTTAGTTTTCAAATTATTAACCTGCCAAGACTTCCAACCCCTATATTCCTGCCGTTCCACCCCTACCAGCACTCTTTAGTCTTTCCTAGGTCAGTCCAGTAGATCAACGTTTGAAGAGTGCAGATATAAACCTGAATAAGAACACTAAGTGTTCGAAACACGTTGTTAGTTTTCAAATTAATAAACCTGCCAAGACTTCCAACCACTATATTCCTGCCGTTCCACCCCTACCAGCACTCTTTAGTCTTTCCTAGGTCAGTCCAGTAGATCAACATTTCAAGAGTGCAGGTATAAACCTGCAGAAGAACACGAAGTGTTCGAAACGCGTTGTTAGTTTTCATATTAATATACCTGCCAAGACTTCCAAATCCCGTTCCACCCCTACCAACACTCTTTAGTCTTTCTTAGGTCAGTCCAGTAGATCAACATTTCAAGAGTGCAGGTATAAACCTGCAGAAGAACACTAAGTGTTCGAAACGCGTTGTTAGTTTTCATATTAATATACCTGCCAAGACTTCCAAATCCCGTTCCACCCCTACCAACACTCTTTAGTCTTTCTTAGGTCAGTCCAGTAGATCAACATTTCAAGAGTGTAAACCTGAAGAAAAACACTAAGTGTTCGAAACGCGTTGTTAGTTTTCATATTGAACTTTTATTGGGTATTTTTTTTAAGATTATCATGTTATTTATACAATGAGTATAGAAATATTTGATTTTTGTTTCAGTTCGAAGCGGGACATCGCCAACCAGTTATGACATTCGACTCAATCTCTTCCCCATGCTGTGCATTCTCGCTGCGTTCAAATCGCCGCTTCTCACCTGGCCATGATAAACACAACCTTCTCAACTGTATATAAATATAATTGCTGTGATAATGTTAAATGTAAGAACTCATTTTCTTCTCATATTAGTAAAACGTTACTTGCATTCAACGAACTCTCATTTTTTTAATAGCGTTATTAGAAAAATTTTTATTTTTCTGAAAAAAAAAACATATTTGTAAAAATCAAACTCAACTTACTTCGATATTAATTATCATCATTTCTGTTTTGCAGTTTTTTTCTTTTTTGTTTAGTGTATGTGTAATCCAAATTACAATCTGATCAAACATGTTTATTCTCTAATTCATTAGAAAACCTAAAATAACTTCTATGAATAATATATATATATTTGTTTGCTGTTCAAAAGCATATTCATCTATTACAAAACAAAGAAGTATAAACAAAATTTTATATTTTAGATATACATATTGCAAAAAGTTTCCATTTTGAAAGAAATATTTTGAAAAATTCCAAAAAAAAATCAAGGGCTCAATTAAAATTTGAAATAAAAGTACACATATGATAGTAGCTTTTACAATATCGGTTTAAACCAATTCGTCCTTAAATCGGCAAAAATAAATGTCTGCTTTACGAAATGTAATTCAATGTTGTTACCGCATTATTAATGAATTAAATTTAATTCGTTGCTGACGATGCAATTCTTTTGCCATAATTCATTCAAGCCGAACCAAACTGCATTCTTTTATATAAATGACAACAAAACTTTTTTTTTTGCAAAACGAATAAAAATGATACAATCTAAGTTGTTAACATCCACTAATATAGAAAAAAAAAACTTGGAGAAGTAATAATAAAAATGACCTTTTGTTATTAATTTCAGTATATTTATTATTTAAATCGAGGATAAAATACTTTTTCTTTAAATGTTTTTTTTCTTTTCAACACCTACAGTTATGTATATTTTTTAATTTAGCGATGTTTTAAAGGAGGAAGTGTGGCTCATTTGTTGTTTGACACCTATTTTAATAATAGACGAGCCATATTAGCAGGTTTTTTTTTACATAGCAGGTTGTTACTTTTAATTCACTGAAGTTTAGTTCAGTACAGATTTGTAACCTGACTCTGAATAAGGTACTTAGAGTACTAGTGTCAGATAGTCTCGAAACCGACAGCTTTATGTTCTCTCTGAGAGAAGAGTATTAGATTACCGAGATTCGAACCTCCAATCTACAGATGTAAGGAAACCAAACAGACCTTTTACATCGTACTAGTTCTTAATACAGTTCTTAAAAGCAGTACTGCATTTATGTATACCAAAACATAGAATCTATACCAAAAATAGAGCCTGTATAAATTCAAATAAAATACCATATTATTTTGAATAAATCAGCCATTTTACATCCTGTCATGAAGTCATTTGTACTGGAATGTACTTCCAAATATTTAAATATTTATTGACTAGGTAAATAGAATAAAGTGTTCCCATTAATAATTTGAGTTGTTCTACTGTTGGTGTGGTATGTTTCGGAGAGAAACATATCAAGCCAACATACTCCAAAAAAAAATTTTTTTTTGAAATACAGTCATAAGAAAAAAATGACAACTTAAGTACTTATTAAATATTACTATTTGGATAGATCATACCTGGTTGGGCTGCAGGTTTTCTTACAATGGTTTCAAACTTTGGTCGTCTTCAATAAAAGGAAAACCTGAAACACATAATTATAAAAACACAGGAAAAATTGCGATACATAATAATAAAAAATATAAAAAAAATATTTAAAGAAAAAATTGTCAAATTACCATATTATTAAAAATTCAAATAAGGTTATCAAAAAAAAAAGGGAAAAAATGATCAAACAACTGAATCAAGAAAATAATAATTAAAAAGAAATTAATAACAAATAATAGTATTAACTAATTAATGAGAATTGACAGCAGTTACTCGGCGGATGTGTAAACCTATCATTGGGACTGCTATTGAGTAACTGTCACTGGAGATAGCATGTAAACTGACTGGACATCGCGAAAATTAGAAAAAACAATTAAAATTTTCATATGAAAACCTATTTAAGGATACAGTGAAATGCTTCATTTTAGCTCAATTGAAACATCGATTATTGCAATTTAATGGCGTTTCAAAATTGATGCATTACTATTAAGCCCTATTGTC
This sequence comes from Hermatobates lingyangjiaoensis, assembly GCA_026182355.1. Classification (NCBI taxonomy): domain Eukaryota; kingdom Metazoa; phylum Arthropoda; class Insecta; order Hemiptera; family Hermatobatidae; genus Hermatobates; species Hermatobates lingyangjiaoensis. The sequence goes on from JAPFBL010000269.1 coordinate 417,962, forward strand.
ATTTATAGTTTTCTCTTTATATTGTTAAATTAATAAAATCCAATAATTTTTAATTTTTAAATGAGATATCATAATTAGTATGCAATAATTGGTAATGGAACTTATATTATTTTAGTTTTAAATATTAAATTTTGAAAACGTGTTTTTTGTCGAAAAACTATTTTAACGAAGGATCAATGAAAGAAAGTTTGATTTTGGGGGATCTTTGATTCACCACCTAGAATGATTGTAAGCATCATCATATAGGGTGTTCTATAATTTTAAGCAATAAATGATACAAACCCCCTTGCTCTAAAACATTTTCCAAAAAAAATGCCATAGAGTTTCCTAGCCCTACATGAAATTTACTTTGCACACTTCTATTAAGAAAGAATACCATTTTTTTTCTCTAAAAGCATATTATATGCAATTAATAAAGTAAAAGTTACATTTATTTTTGTAAAACTTTAAGTATTTCAATAAAAATGCTTATTTAAACTTTAAAACAACGAGAAAAACACATAAAATGAATTACTTTAAAAATATGTATATATTAATTTTTTTTTCTTTAAAAAAAAATTGTTTAGAGAAGGAAATGAACTTTAAAAAAGTTGATATTTGATGTCATAAGGCAACAAACCTGTTAAAAAATAATTTGTTGTTTGAATGAAATTTTAATATTCTGTAATTAAAAATGTTTTAAAATAGTTTCCTGTTCAAGATTATCTGTCTCTGTCTACGAAACATATAATTTATGTATTAGATGTTAAGATTGTAACTGTTTAATTATTAAATAAAGTTTTAAGTTTTGGTTTTTCGTATTTTTTTTTTATTTATTAATAAGTCCTTTCTCTTTACTTTTATTTTCTGGCGATATAAAAATAAAGTTGATTATGATTATTTGTCTTGCGAGTGACTTTTGAAGAATTTCTGGCCTTTTCGACCTGAAGACATACTTCATATTGGTCATCGTACCTCCATCTATTGGATCTAGTATGTTGTCTAAATTAAACTGTCTTTATGTTAATCTCGGTCTCAATCCTTCCATTGCTTTTCAGATAATAATATTGAAAAAAATAATAACCTAAACATAGAACTATATGGTCACTCCAGAGACAATAGTTCAAAAGATGATCCAAAATGAAGATAATTGGTCAAAAGCTGCATACTTTGTATAGGCGGTTCTCCGTCATAAGAAGAACGAAAGTGGTGTGAGGCAAGGGCAATGATTATTCATAGGTGGACGAATGGGGGACAAGAAGGTGAATCCTATTCAGGAGGACTGAGGAACCGGCATGAAAGTAATGTGCAAACGGTTTCCGTGTTTGGTATTGCCAGGAAATAGGATGTGGTTTTTTAGTGGGTTGGGACCCCCAACCCCACATACCCTAAGCAAGACGTCTTGCTAAGGTATCTGATGGACAGATTTTTCCACATCCTACGACAGAAAAAAAAAACATAGAACATATATTCTGCACTCTTTTCAATTATCGAGGTTTAGTCCAGAGTCAATCAGTTCTCAATAAACACATTTAAGTCGACGTTTCGTCTATATTTTTCGACATCTTCAAGGCTACATAAATATAGAATTAATTACAATGATATGAAAAAATAATTTACATTATTTTTATTATGAGACATTACCTTAGTATTTTTCTATTAAAAAAATAAATTAATATTGATTATTTTTGTTCTATGTTTTTAAATATGTCTCTAAAAGTTGTAGTTTATCAGAATAAAAAATATCAATGTAAACGTTTTTTGTAATAGAAAACTGCCTTTTTCAATAGAGAAAGTAACAATATATATCCATATAAATAATAAATTCATAATCTTGTCATTAATTCTGTATTTATTATAGCCTTGAGAATGGCTAGAAACACATAAAAAGCGTTGGCTTAAAGGTGTTTTACTGACAAGTGTTTGGCACTGGACCGAATCCTGATAAAAAAATAGAATATCTATATATTCGCAAAAATAACACATATAAAAGAAATAAAACTCACTACTATGTTTCGATGCAATTCCTCGTTTTCAGGATGATGTAGTGAGTGTATTGGTAAGTTTGTGCGATTTCTATTATGAGTGTTCTTCTTGTGAATCTAGTTTACTTAGTTCCTGGTATCATTTCATTTACTTAGTTTTATATATATATATATATATATATATATATATAGTTCTTATAAACTTAATAGGCCTACACTGACAGGACCCCCAAGCAATGTGTATAACAAGTTGTAACCTTCTACTTCTCACAGTAGACTTGTTTTTTCACAATGATTGTCTATTTCTATTAACCTCTTAATTTTAATCATTTTAATGTCTGTTTAACCTTTGAAAAATTGTTATTAAGGTAATTTAATCTGTTTATACCATATACCTGACGATGATTTCGGTGAAATCGAAAGCTTGTAAGTAGAAAAATATATTATTGAGTAAGCTACAAAATTATTTCTTTGATGTCTCTGGGACAACTCCTTTACGAAATCACTCCCTACCAAAGAAAACTAGTTAGAAAACTAGGAAACACCAGCAAAAAGGTCGTGAATGCGGAAGCTGCCGTCTACTTTAATAATATATATATTGATAAAAGTATCTACCATGAAATAGAAATATAAATTAAAGTTTATCAGGACTCTGTCAGTTCTTCAGGTTGAAATTAAATTCACATTGCTAACGTTTCGGTTTTTATTTATAACATTTTTTATAGCCAGAACTACAAAATTTTAAAACAGAAAAACTAAGTATTACATTAAAAATTATTTTAGAAAAAAAATAATGTGTGGATTTCAACAATTGTCTAGTTTGAATGAATATATGACACTGTGAAAAGTTTCGTATATAATTTAATCGTAAATAAGATATTCCTCCATTTGACATAGCAAAGGTTTACTGGTAGCGTGTTGCCGTTTGCATTGAATATTTGACGTTCAATTCTATTGATGCCCATAAGTTTCCTATAAGATAAATTCTTCAATTTTATGCACCTTATGTCATTGCAAAGAACGTAAAAACGTGAAAAACAGTTAGGTGTAACATCAGGTCTTATGAACGATCTTACAACTAATAAACGTTGTAAGATCGTTAAGGATCTTGTCAACTATCTTATAACTAACACACGTTGTAAGATCGTTGAGTATCTTGTAACTCCTTATATTCTTGTAACTTGTAACATCTTATAACTAACACACGTTGTAAGATCGTTAAGGATCTTGTCAACTATCTTATAACTAACACACGTTGTAAGATCGTTGAGTATCTTGTAACTCCTTATATTCTTGTAACTTGTAACATCTTATAACTAACACACGTTGTAAGATCGTTAAGTATCTTATCAACTATCTTATAACTAATACACGTTGTAAGATCGTTAAGGATCTTGTCAACTATCTTATAACTAATACACGTTGTAAGATCGTTAAGGATCTTGTCAACTATCTTATCACTAATACACGTTGTAAGATCGTTAAGGATCTTGTCAACGATCTTACAACTAATACATGTTATAATATGTTCAATACGATCTTATCAGCAATCTTATAACTAATACTTTCCTACATAATACACTTGGTTAAGGTATACTAGAAATCATAATGTATATTAACCTGGTAACGTGATTGATTCATAAGCAATTAGTAATAACCATAAATAGTTCAAATTAACAAGGAATAGTACTTTCTAATCCTAAAGTAGTACTTAAAACAAAACATACCATGTGTTTGCTTTGGAAAAATAACTACACATTTAAAACATAAAACACAAATAACCAAATAAGAAATTAGAAATTAAATAATAACTTTTTTTTCAACATCAAGAAAATATGAAAAACTATTAGACACTTTAAATTTAATGAACACATCAAACAAAGCATCATTTATATAAGTAGATGAAAGAAACACCTGACAGACTATTAACCCGGGCTGGAGTAGAGAGAAAATTACATAGAATTATATCTGACGGGGCATAAAGGACAAAGACTGACTTTAAAGAAAGAATTATTCATTTATAGCATAAAATTACAGGTACGACTTCAGGGTACAAGTATAGCCCCCACTAATGTAATACTTTATTTATACCTACAGAGACAATGGATACTTACTTACAGTGAGCTGACTCTCCTTTTGAAGCCAAAAGTTCTGCGTTCAGTCCTTTGGTTTTCACCTACAATAGGAAAAATAATAAGCTACAAGTTATATATATATATATATATAATATATATATATATATAATGATATGTTAATACAACTAGTAAAGTTCAAATGTCTCTGGCAAAGTTAATTTAGGAATTTCCCCAAAATGAAAAAATAATAATCAGAAAATTAGAAACACTGAATAAAAAAGTCGTAAATGCAAAGGTTCCTGCATATTTCAATTCAACATATATATATTAATATATATGAAGTTTAAACCACAATGGAAAAAGAAAAACAATAAAAAAATGCTCTAAGGCCTTTCAATGTATGTCATCTGAGCATTTTTTTATTATTTTTCTTCATTGTGTTCATTTATTGTGATTAATCTTCATATATATATATATATATATATATATATATAATTAAAGTTACAGCTAGAGAACACAAGAAAAAGGATGAACACTCATGAATCTCGATAATTTCGGCGTCTTGCCGTCTTCAGGAGAGTAGAAAGAAAGAAAATAAAAGGAGAAAGAATGAAGGAACGGAGACGTAAATGCGTCCACTGGCCGATGCAAACTCTATATATATATATATATATACCAATTAAAAAAACGGTCCAGCGGACTTTTTTTAAATAAAATAAATTAAATTCAAAACGAAGGAAACACACAGAAAGACACAGATATAACTCACATCGATATTTCGACCATCGTCGTCATCAGGAGGTGTGAAGAGCGAAGAGTCCAGCAGGAAGACAGGGCAGCGACCATAATCGCTGCCTGCCTGTCTTAGTCGCTGCCCTGTCTTCCTGCAGGACTCTTCGCTCTTTGCTCTTCACACCTCTTGATGACGACGATAGTCGAAATATCGATGTGAGTTATGTCTGTGTCCTTCTGTGTGTTTCCTTCGTTTTGAATTTAATTTATTATATATATATATAGCAGTTCAAAATTGAAGATAGGTAGAACAGAAAGTAAAAGAAACACACTTAAAGACTCCAATTTTTGGGTAATCCGTCTTCAGGAGAAAAGAAAGGGAGACCAAGCACGTTGTAGGCGCAACGGCTAGTAACAACGACGGCTTAGTTACTGGCAGTTGTGTCTACAAGACACATAAGAGAAAGGTCTCCTTTCTCTTATCTCCTGAAGACAGATTACCCGAAAATTTGAGTCTGTAAGTGTGTTTCTTTTACTTTCTGTGCTACCTATCTTCAATTTTGAACTGTTACTCTATCCAGTTTGAATCATCTTTTCGTTTATCAAGTGAATATATATATATATATATATATCAATGATCAAACCACAATAAGAAATGGGAAAACAAGACTAAGATCTTTCAACCGTAACAAGCGGTCTTCGTCAGAGTCAAAAACCCAACTCAGTTGGGTTTTTGACTCTGACGAAGACCGCTTGTTACGGTTGAAAGATCTTAGTCTTGTTTTCCCATTTCTTATTGTGGTTTGATCATTGATTGTTGTTTCACGTGTTTATGTGAAATCTTTATATATATATATATGTATATATATTATATATATATAATAAAAACAATCTATTCCTATGAAAAATTCTATTCTTTATGTTATGTGGAGGTTGCATTCTTAGATATCCAATTTTTTTTTTATATTTTCATAACCTGGAAACGTAATATTTTATGCTACAAAAATACATTTATTTATATTAAGATAACTTGACACAAACAATATTGAAAAGGGAATTAATGAATTTAAAAAAAATAGCAATAATACAAATGAAATATACACTTGTATTAATATTATATTGAAGCAAGCAAGCCATTGGACTACTCTGTCCCTACACTTCAAAATTATAGACTAACCATTATATAAATTAAGTATTGTTAAGTAAAAAACTTGTTTTGTGATTTGAAAGATGATCACTTCAACTACAATCATTGCATTGCAAGCAGTTCTACTGAAAAAGATCAATACGAGTTCAAAACGTATTATTTCACTAATAAAATTCTCTTGATGTCCAATCTAAGCCTATACATTTTAATTAAATGAGAAGTTTTTTTTTTTGAAAGTGGTATAAGTGTATGTTGATAAAAAAATAGGTAACGTTAAAAGTGAATACAATTTACTTAAACTTTTTGTCCCTAAACTTTTTCCAAAAAAACTTGTTAAAAATAGTTCAAAATAAAAAAATGTTTTTTTTTTGGAAAAGCTTTATAAAAAAACATTTTTTTATTTTTAACTATTTTTAACAAGTTTTTTTGGAAAAAGATTATGGACAAAAAGTTAATAGTAAATTGTATTCATTTTTATCGTTACCTATTTTTTTATCAACATACAAAAAAATCGTTTAAAACTCAATGTTTAATTAGATGGGAAGTTTTTTTTTTTGAAAGTGGTGCAAGTGTATGTTGATAAAAAAATAGGTAACGATAAAAATTAATACAATTTACTATTAACTTTTTGTCTATAATCTTTTTCCAAAAAAACTTGTTAAAAATAGTTAAAAATAAAAAAATGTTTTTTTGGGAAAAGTTTTATAAAAAATCTGTTTAAACTCAATGAAAATGTTAAGAGATTTTGTTTTGACATTTTTTTTACAGAACTTTTCTTTTATATTTATAGATTTTATATTTTAGTAAATATTACTTAATTAGTTTTCTTTGAATTTAATATGCATATATTGATTATAACAGAAACGCTACAGTTTGTGTGAAAATTTTTGTGTGCAATGATTCTACATTTATTTTCTCCAATATTATTTCGTAAATTATGTAGTAACTCTATTGGCACCACAATCAAGCATAAATAATAGTTGTTCACTATTTCATAACATTAATGAAAAGATAGCGAAGTAATTCAACAGTAAATTAATTCAAAACTGTAAGAGACCAATATGACCCTTGTGAGGAGGATCTGTTGTATAGCAAGAAGTTAGTTATTATATAATAACACAATTAAAACGATAAAACGGGAATTAATTTAATGGAAATGTGAAACATATCAGCTTTATTAAATATAGCACTTCAAAGAGTGTCGGTTAAACAGATAATAGAATTACATTACCAGAAATGTTTTGAAGTCATTAGTAGAAGAGAGAAATGACTCTAACCTCTTTTACCTCACACCTTTATTATCAAACTATCCTTCTCTTTCAAGCACTCAAAAGTCGTTTGAAGTTTCAAATGGATCAAAATTAGGAGACGTTCATTAACAATTAAAACCACTCTAGAGTTTCTGACATAACGATTTCATTTTGAACTAAACTTATTTTAGAAGCATAAAGGAACAAGTTATGTTTTGATTAAACTTAAACAATTTGTCTTTTCATAATGGTATGAACATTAATTCATATTCAAAATTAAATTCTATTAAACAATACATATGTAATATATATATATATATAACTTTAAATTACACAGAGCATGACAGAGAAAAAATAATAAAAAGCACACTTACAGAATTCAATATTTTGAACGTTCTTCATCATCAGAAGTAGACTAGAAGAGAGGACGAAGTGAGAGATCTCCCCACGTCGAAGGACCGAGCACAAAATTTTATATATAATATTAGTTTTATATATATATTTAATATATATATATATATATATAAAACTAATATTATATTATATAAACTAGTAATATAATATTATATTATATAAATTATATAAACTAGTATTATATATATATATATATATATTATGATTGGCGCTCCGTTCTTCGACGTGGGGAGATGGGAAAATATATATATATATATATATATAACAAATTCAATAATATATCAACCTTTTGATAGAATAAGTGTATTATGCAATCGGGATTCGGTCATTTTTTATGTTCAAGATCAATTTCTAATTGCCGACGTTTCAGCTTTTATTAAAATATTTTTTGTAGGAAGCAGTAAAAAATTTTTTAATTCAAAAATTAAATTTACATTTTACTAAAGAAATAAACTAGACATTCTAGTCGAAAGTTTTGACCAGTCAAGATTATTAGTTCGTTTTATAATGTAAATATAATTTTATAATTCAAAAAGTTCTCACTTTTGCTAATGAAAAAAATAGAAGTGTTTCATTGGCAGAAACAATTTTAATTATATTAAAATTAATTATTACATATTAATTATTCTAATAACATGACATGGTATTAAAAATCTGGAATAAAAAATGACGAGATTTTTAAAAAAAATCCAAATTTCAGCAATGAGGGTATATATTTGAAAATGAACCTAGAAATTTGAAATGAGAGTATGAACCTAGAAAATTTATTGCATAATACATTTAAATATTCATAGACAGATAGATTAATAGATATCAACTTCTAAACCAGAGTAAGAAATCATTAAAATTATAAATGTCTTTCAACCAAAACATCTTTATCAGAGTCCTACTCAGCTGATGATTTGTAACATGATTTTATTGTAAAACCTTGTTAAATATATTGATATATGGTTGTGTATTATTACTTAGTTATATCATGAGAGCTATTTATATTTAACTGGCATGTGATATAATTAATTAATAATACAGACCCACTTATCAATAACAATTTATAGATTATTGGTACTGGGTACATTTCACAGGACATCATTTCTAATTATAGAATGCAAGCTCTAAATAATGAGGTATATATTACAGAATCATATCTGAATCTAATTTAATTTTATAGAAAATTTAAGCGCACACACACACACACACACACATACATACATACATACATACTCACACACACAAACACACATACGCACATACATACACACACAGACACACTCACACATACACACCTGTTATAATGAAACCTTCAGTTTCAAACTGAAGAGCTGTACACCGGTTGAATTAAAACCTTAGGATAATCGATTTACTGATAAAAACCATTATTGTTGATAACAATAACTTTATGTAAAAACTTTATATACTTTATGTAAATACTGATCTGGCCTTATACATTCCACCTTTAGAGCAGGGGTTTCCAATCAGTTGTACTTACACCTCCTTGGGGAGTATGAGACATGATTCCAGTGGATGCGAGAAGTAGGATATAACTTTTGAGAAATTTCCTAATTTTATGGAAATTTCAGAACTTCTAAGGATATTATATTTTTTTTTAGGGAATTCTAAGCAAATTTTTAAAAGCTATGTTTGATAATATACTGGAAACCCTAAGTTATTAGTATTTTCATTCTTGGTTTAGAACCTATATTTCATGATTGAAAATAAATATGAGTTTTTTGAGGCCTCTTATTATTAATAGGTAGAGGAAGTGTTTGCAATTCAAAAAATGGTTTCTCGTTTAAGATCAACTCCCCCTTCCTTCTCCTACACACTCTCGCACTTTCTCTAGTAGCCGAGACGCGTCAGTCTGTTTATTACAGTAAATTTCCAGTTATTTTCAAAATCTGTGGATATTTCTTTTTTTTTAGCTTTGTAGCTTCAAAGATAATTCTCAAATTTTAAAACTATAGAATTAGTAGTTTAGGAGAAAAAAAAATGTAAACTAAAAATACATTTTTGAAAAAAAAAATGATTTTCCCATTATTCATAATATCTCCCAAACAATACGGTTCATCTACACTATGAGGCCCATTTTTGTGTAAAATATCAACTTGATCCATTAAAAGATTCTGGATCTTTGGATACATACTCACCCACCCACCCACTCTCTCACACATCGAAAAAACTTCATAAAACGACTTCTGGGACCTCAAAACATGTAATTTTGTCAAAATCTCCAGTTCGAATTTTTTTACAATCACTATACTTAGCTTATAGTAAAGTAAAAAGAATAACCTGTCTAATTGTTTTAGATCAGGAATATCACATTTCTTATATCTAATTAATTGTTTATAACTATCCATACAATAAAACAAATGAAATTATTAAACTAATTATCTATAGTTTGAGAATACATTACCAATGTTCAAAGTAATAGTCACATTAAAATGCATAAAAACTCACTTTATTGCAACGAATTTGATATTATGTTTACTTATACAAAAGTGTAGTTTAGGCTGCTCAAGATTTTTTTTTGTGCAATTTGATATCAAAAAACAAATTTTATTGAAAAAACATTGCGTTTTATACATTAATGTTCAAAACTGTAAACAAATTCTACAACACATAACAAATTTATAAAGTGAAATATAAAAAATGAAAGTATACTACTTGTTGTAAGAAGCCAGTAGAGAAACGGGTGGTGCAGAGGAAATAACAATCTAAACTTGGAAGTATTGGTAGTTTAAAGACCAGGTTAAAAGTAACAGAATTAGGCTATTAAAACAGTTTACATTAAAATTAACATTTTTTTTTTATTTCAGTATGCCTAATTTTGAGGCAATACCACCGGTACAACTAAGTAACTTTTTTCTTGATATGTTTTTTTTTTACTTCAGGCTATTAGTCCGTGTAGGTTAGATACAGTTAAAGAAATTATACAAATAAATGATATTTGTTGATTATAAATTGTAAAAGTACTTTCTTAATACAACGTTATCAAATATTTGATATGGTTAATCTGGGCCGTGGAAGAATCTCTTTTCTGAATGAATATTTCATGATGGGACAGGGGGGGTGCATTTCAGATTGATTTCCCAGCTTGTTGAGACGGGTTGATATGGTTCATCCTAACTTACCATTTATGGATCATTTATGAATTCAGATTCAAATCATGTCGAGAGACTTGCAACCCTTTTGTAATAAATTATTTACACTTAGGTTTAAGACTGACAATGGAAAGCTATTTCCTCTTACGCAAAATTTAAGGCTGACCAACACCATTCCTTCCCCTCTACTATTAATTTCTTTCCAAGCCCCCTCATTTTCTTTACAACAAGCCGGGCAATCACTTGGCTGTTATTATAAATTCAACATTCTTTTAAAGCCAGTACTAATTAAAAGGTATATTTTTATGACTAAAAAAAAACACTTCCCAAATATGACCAAATCATTATCATAAAATCAATTATTAGTGTATTAAATGTTTGTTTGCCTGCCAAGCAGACTCCTCTTTTTCCCCTTCTTCTTCTCCTGATGACGAAAAGGTCAAAATATTAAAGTGAGTTGTGTTGTTTTGCACCTGTTCCTTTCCAATAATTTTTATGTTAAATAACAGAAAATTCCTTGCAAAAACTATGATATATGTTTTTTGACATCAATAAACGTTTTCCAGCTATGACGGAATAATACAAAATGGAGTTAGTTTCTAACGTATTAATTTCTGAAATTACTGAAACTGAATTACTGAAAATACAAATATACCAATTAAAAAGAACTTTGGTGAATTAATTTAAATCCTTAACCAAAAATAATGCTTTTGAAAACTTGCAAAACTCCGAACAATTACAGAACAAAGCCTAACTCAAGTGTATTTAGAGTAGGGATCTTTAACGAGTACCTGACATCGTACAGGCTTGGGACCGACAGTTTAACGTCTTTCTCCGAGGGACGACGTGCTCGGATTTATTCACCTCCCGCATGAATAAATCGAGGGCCAGGTGGGGATGGAACCCCGGTCCTATCAGATCAGAGGCGAGCACGTAACCACTGAGCTAGCCTGACCCCCTTTTAATTAATTTTACAAAAAAAAAATCGTTTGTAACAAACTAGTTTTAACATTTATATTTATAAAAAGTTTGTTTTTTATGCATTAGGAATCGATTTAAGCAGAAATTTTTTTTTCAGATTAAAATTGTCAAAAGAGGATGTTATTGGAAAAGCTTGTGGAACATTTTAGCTTGACCCACAAGTTGATTAAGCCGACAGCAAGTATACAAAGAGGAAAAGCGCTAATAGTATTAGCTACACCTGGCTTTGCCTAGTGACAAGCAAAACAGCAGCATAGCCAAAAAAAAAAAAGAGAAATACAATGCAAAGTTTGGAAAACGGCCGACAGCCACAGATAAGAGCTTGATTTAGAGCCGTCTCTCGACAAAAGAAATATTCAATTGTTTCTTTTAGTAAGGGGGAAAAAAAAAACTTTTCTCTTGGTGTCTTGAAACCAGTTATATTTCTGAGACAGCGAATAAGGAGTTAAGACAGGTAGTAATTCAAGTAAAAGATCTCTATAAATCAGTCCAGCCAATAAATGTATAGAGTCGTCATTAATTATTTCAAACGTTCTATCTATGGATCACTTGTGTTAAACGAACTAACGTCTTCTCTTTAAAGTACAAACTTTAGTCAAAACTTAAGCATATACTAATTGACTTTTCTTAAGTAAAAATTAATTACTATTTGAAAGGTGATGCATCTATAGGATTTAGAAAGCTCAAGGAAACTTATGGACTCAAAGTTGTTTAATCTTTGGTATTTTATTCGTCCACCATCGAGAGGAATAGTGCAAACCAATTTTCACAATTGACTTTAAAAGCTCACACACAATTTCTTACACATAATTATTAAATTAGTAAAACTAATGAATAACGTAATACAAAAACGTTATAGTTTGTAACAAAATGACACACAATGATAAAAATTTTAAGATAGATGCCCATATTTTTGTAAAAAAAATTACAAAATTGCATTTTTGCTCTATAAATGGCAAAGTAAACTGACAACTACTTAATATTTTGGTAGTATATTATTATCTTTCAGTATGAAATCAAAAGAGAATTAGTTAGGTTGTAGATGATTGGACTCTCATCAGAAGGTTTCATAAGAGCAGTGACATTGCACAATTCATTAAACATGTAGGGGTGGTATTATGTTTTCAACCCTCCTTCCACCCTTCTGACTGTTTCTTCATTATAGATTTAACAAACTGCGATATTTAAAAGTGTACAGAATATCTTTTCAATAGCTCAGAATACTGAATTAGGTCCTTTTGAAATGTCACTACTTGATATCAATAGAAACATCTACTGTACAAGCGAGTATTAAATAAAAAATATAATTTTTCCAATTTTGATATACTACCCAAGCATTGAAATCGACATAAAAATTATAGGGATTAAATACATGTTGGCTCAACTTACATGATTAAAGTCGAATACATGTTGTTGACTCTTTTCCAAAAAGTTTTCTGATAGAATGCTGATATCCTGAAACAGCTTCTGTTTTTGCCAATTTTCCAACTCGTAAACAAAGAGCTTTCACCTTTTAGTGTTATCTAAAAGTGAAAAGTATGACACATTTTTTGTCAGTATGACAACAATATGAAATGGGAAAAAATTTGTTTGATCATTGATTGTTAATTCACGTGTTTATGTGAAATCTTTATATATATATATATATATATATTATATATATATATAAAACCACTTGTTGTGGTTGAAAGATCTTGGTCTTTTTTTCCCATTTCATATTGTGGTTTGATCATATATATATATATATATAATATATAGTTCAATATAGACAAAGAAGCATAGAGAAATGAAAGGAACACACTTACAGTCTCTAATTTTCGGTTTGAACCGTCTACAGGAGAGATAAGAGAGGGAAACCAAGCGCACTGGTTCAGAGACGGTTGGAGACCCTGAACCAGTGCACTTGGTTTGCCTCTCTTTTCTCTCCTGAAGACGGTTCAAACCGAAAATTAGAGATTGTAAGTGTGTTCTTTTGATTTCTCTATGTTTCTTTGTCTATATTGAACTATATTTGTCCGTTTTGGATCGTATTTCCAACGAAAAAGTATATATATATGTCACAATAAGAAACCAGCAAAAAGACTAAGATCTTTCAACCAAAACAAGCGGTCTTCGTCAGAGTCAAATGTCAACTAATTTTTTCACGTAGTTATTATGAAACCTTATTGTTTATTAGTATTTTAGTTATTTAGTATATATAATACAGTGTTATTATATAATATACTTTTATATATACTATATTATATACCATAGATACTATATTTTATTTTATCTATGGTATTGTGTACTATATTTTAATATAGTAGTATAATATATAAAAAGATTTCACATAAACATGTGAAATGACAATCAATGATCAAACAACAATATGAAATGGGAAAAGAAGACACAGATCTTTGAACTGTAACAAGCGGTCTTCGTCAGTTGGGTTTTTGACTCTGATGAAGACCGCTTGTTACGGTTGAAAGATCTTAGTCTTGTTTTCCCATTTCATATTCTGGTTTGATCATTTAGTATAATATAAAAAGATTTCACATAAACATGTGAAATAACAATCAATGATCAAACTCCATCAGTTGGGTTTTTAACTCTGACGAAGACCGCTTGTTACGGTTGGAAGATTTTAGTCTTGTTTTCCCATATCATTTGTGGTTTGATCATTTAATTAGGAAGACTGTCTGGTTATCTACACCACTAAAATATATTATATTCTATTCTATATCTTGTATTACATTTTTTTGGATGTTCCATCACTATTCTTAAATGTAATACTAATGAGTGGTAATTTTTAAGCAGAGTTTTTTATTTTTAAAACAAAAAAAAATTATTTCTCTCTAATCAGTAATCTTGTTAGTTTCTTCTGTAATATTTTAACTTTGTTTAATATAAAATCTATTAAAATAATATACATTTATTAACACAACTATAAAATATTATGAGTTAAAAATGCAATTATATTCATTTAAAACAGTTATTAAGTAACATGATTTACAAAATTTTACATTACATAAGATTAACTTTAGATTTGCTTTAATGAAAAAAAAAAAATAAAGTCCATTCAATTGACTTATCTGCTAAAGAAAAATGAGAGATAATTTCCAGTAAAGAAAATGTTCTTCTCTTTTGTGAGTGGAACTCTTTATTCCTTCAGTTAGGCACGTTTCCAAAGGAATAAGAATTGAATTTCACTTAGCCATTTTGACAAGAAGTTTTGATAAATCCTATGGAACAGACAACATGAAACAGGATCAAATATAAACTCTGTACTATTCCAAGGAATGAAGTAAATTAATTCCCACAAATCGGATTACTAAACAAAAAAATGTTACATTTTTGACGAAAAAAATAAAATAAATTTAAAAAAACAACTAATAAGAAATTATTGTTTTAAATCAATTGAAAACAAACAGAATATTGAGGTACAAAATAACGTTGAATATAATTTACCAGCCAGATTAATCTCTCTCATAATTAATAATATTTTGATTATATTTCATGGCAACTAAAAAAAATAATATTCAAATGCCTTTTGGCTTAAGCTAAAATTGAAAAATAAACAAATTAAAATGAAATGTAAAAACATTTGTTTGTATTTAATGAAATGAGCTTAACTTTTTTTTTCCAAATTTACATCCTAAACAATTATACATTTTCTTCCCAATTGATCTCTTTATATCTACAGTTGATGATAAATGACAATCTGTACTCGCAACTTCTACACACTTACTTATACTTCCATAAATTGAACAAACCTTTAAACCGTCTTAATTTTAAAACAGAAAAACTAAGTATTACATTACAAATTATTTTACAAAGAAAAATAGTATGTGGATTTTAACAACAACTGTAGTTTGAATGAACACGTGACACTGAACTGAAATAACCAAGCAAGGTTACACCTTAATAGTTTTTCTGTTTCAAACTTAAACTTCTGCCTATGAAGAAGGTTTTAAATAAAGACCGAAACGTTGACAATGAGATTTTAATTTGAACCTGAAGAACTGACTGAGTCCCGATAAACTTTAGTTTTGTATATATATATATATAACAGATTCAATAATATATCGACCGTTTGATAGAAACGGTCTTACGTTTTACGGAAACTAAATAGATAGAAAAATGATAGAAACTTTTTACGGAAGTAAGAAAATTCTTACTTCTGCCTATTAAAAAGGTTTTAAATAAAACTGAAACGTTGGCAACGAGAGTTTAATTTTTTATCCTGGAAATTTGACCGAACCCCGATTAGAGAACACACCTACTATATATATATAAAACAACGCAACTTTTTTTTATCGAAGTTTTGTATAGTGTTAAAAAAATTCAAAAAAAAAACTCCCTCAAGTAAACATTTTGTCCATACCTCTAGTTATCAAGGCTCGGAAAAATACTTTGAAGATAAAAAAAAAAGCTTTGAAGATGTCTAAAAATATAAACAAAAAGTTTACTGAAAAAGGTTTTTACAAAAGTATTTGACGTTGAACCAAATTATGACAAAGAAAAATAGAGCAGAATTTATCTTGTTGAGATAAGAGAAGTTTGAATAATATAAATACCTGAACGTATATTTTCTTTATGTTCATCATATAAATTACTTAATTACTATTTTTATTCACTATTCAGGAAGAATGTCTACAGTCGGTTGATCAAGCTGTTTGACGCATAGTGTAACAATAATTTAAGCATTAATTATTCACTTTATTATCCTTTATAATGAAATGAAACCTTATTAAATCGATAATAACTAAAACCAGGGCATGAATAATGGTGCACGATTAATTCAGAAGGAAATCTAGCAAACCATTAAACAGAGACTAGATATTCCTTTGAAAAGGGACCAAAGATCAAAAGCTAATTGAATCATAACCATTAATGGAAAGGTTATTATTAATATTAATTAAGTAGATACCATTCAGAAGAACTGTTCTGATCACTACTCAGCAGTATGATATAATTTATAGCGTTAAGAAGCTTAAATTGAGCTTCTTAGCTTATTTGATTTACTTCCCTTGTGTTATTAGTGCAGCGAAATATCTAATTTAATAATATTTATTACCATGTGTTATTAAAACTTGCAACTTCTTTCTTCCATGTTTTTCATATTTCAATATTTTATCGTACTACTTAAAATTTTGATATTAAATTTGCATGTTATCATTTTTATCGCATACATTTCTCAGCCCATTATTTCACCCAAGTGTAAGTTAGATAATCATAGCTCAAGTAAATGATTTATTAAAAGCAAATTACTTAATTTTCTTAAAACTTTCTTTTGAATTCTTAAAAAAAAAAGTGATATTAAATCATCTGTTTTAATTATTTTTTAAAAAAAAAAAAATCTAATATTTATTTTAATTCTATCTTCAATTTTTTTACGAAAGTTAAAAATAACAGTTAAATATCTGAATGTTGGTTAGTTAAAAAAAAAACCAGAAAATCATATTTTCTTCCACTTTTTTTTCTCCTGATGAAAGTTCATTAACCAAAATTTTAAATCACTTTGTCTTTTTCTAGTTTATTTAAGCCCTATACATAAGATACAAATATATGTTCATGTTCTAAGGTTGTGTAATCAGTTATTATGTGGTATTTACTCATTGTAGGGTAAAAAGCTAATGAAATGGTTTCCACATATAAAAATTTAATCGTATAAACAATGCGTTTCGAACACGTAGTCTTTTACTTCATGCATTGACTAAAAAATACAATGTCACCAAACAGTTATCTACTGTACAAAGTAAATATAGTACAAAATAAAAATAAAATAAAATAGAGAAGAGAGTACGAACCTAAGAGTGAGTGTCTGTGGAACAACTGACTGGGAATAGGATGGACGTGGGTGTGGGTGAGGGTATGGAGTGTACATCATAAAAATATGAAATAGATGTACAGACACTCACCCTTAGGTTCCTACTCTCTTCCTTATTTTATTTTATTTTTATTTTGTACTATGGATAACTCTCTGATAACATTGTATTTTATAGTTAATGCCTGAAGAAGAACACTACATTTTCAAAACACGTTGTTTATACGAGGTGTGTAAATAAAGTAGTGAGACTGGCAAGTCGCTTTCGATCTGGCAACGCTGGAGACGCGTGGCCTTGAGTAGCGTCAGGTGCACGTGTGATACGCCTCTAGTATGAATCTGAACTCGCCACAGTCATTTGTTTGTCCGTAGCGTTGGTTTTCGTGAAATGGTTTTTTCTTGAGCGTTTTAAAAATGAGTGACCTCATTGCGGTGTGCAATCAAATTTTGCTTCAGACTTGGACATAATGCAACCGAAACTTTTGAAAAACTTCAGGAGGCCTATGGAGAACGTGTTTTATCAAGGGCACAGGTTTTTCGGTGGTTTAAGGAATTTTCAGAAGGAAGAGAGTCGATTGAAGATGAACCACGAAGCGGAAGGCCTTCAAGTGCAAACACCGAT
The DNA here is from genome assembly GCA_026182355.1 of Hermatobates lingyangjiaoensis. Lineage (NCBI taxonomy): Eukaryota > Metazoa > Arthropoda > Insecta > Hemiptera > Hermatobatidae > Hermatobates > Hermatobates lingyangjiaoensis. Next base: position 436,051 of record JAPFBL010000269.1, read on the forward strand.
GAAAATGTCAACAGAGTACGGAACCTTGTGCGTTCAGATCGACGCTTGACAGTCAGAATGATCGGGAAACAGTTGAATTTCCATTCCAGAATCCGAGTTCCAGCAATGCTACAATGATTGGAAGGACCGTCTCCAGCGCTGTGTGGCTTCCGAAGGGAACTATTTTGAAGGTGACAATATCACATTGTAATTATATTTGAAAAGAAAATTTAAAAAAAATCAGTCTCACTACTTTATTTATACACCTCGTACGATTAAATTTTTATATGTGGAGACTATTTCATTAGTTTTTACCCTAAAATATGTTAATGTACACAACAAGTGTGTCATTTAAGTAATTATATCGAAAACAGGGTGTTTATGATTGACAGGTATATTTTTAATTGTTTTTTCTTGTTACTTAGGTACGGAAACAGATTCTTATGTGGCTCAAGCTTTTGATATAGTATTTTCTTAACATGATTCAAGATATATACACAGCAAGTATATTTCGCAAAATAAAAATAATTTAAAAGTAAAAAAAAATATTTTTTTTTTATTAAATAAAACGTAATAAGACGTAAATAAATAAAACATCAATTCAAGTTATATACACAATCAAATATATTTAAAACAAACAAAATTTGTAAATTGAAATATTCAATTTATTTACCATACATAAAATAACATTAATGAAAGGAATGTGTCTTTACAATTTTACATTAAAAAATTCGTATTTTATCTGACAGTTGTGTTCAAGTTTCTTTCTCAAATTATTCATTTTTAACGCCTAATGTAATATTTTATTATATATTATAGGCTCCCCTGACTGCCTAATGAGAAGTATTATTAAATAATATTGTAGAAAGTCGAGGCGAGTACGCAAGCCACTGGACTACCCTGACACCCTAATAATACGATTTGTTATTAAGTAATACAATTACAACAAAGCCAATCACAACAAAACTAAAGATTATAATAATTTCAGGTCTGTATCTCCACGGAAAATGGCTGAACAAACAAACTCTAGAACTTTATATATATATTGATACATTTACACTACTATCATCGGCAAGCGCGCAATCCACTGGCTACCTTGGCTCCATGTCTTTCCTTTATTACCATTGTTTATATTATTCAAATTTTAAATTCAAAAATATTCTTTGCTATATTTATTTATAATATATTTGTGCTACTGTCAGCGGCGAGCACGCAACCCACTGAGCTACTCTGGTTCCATACCATACTTTATTACCAGTGTTTATATTACGCAAATATTAAATTAAAAAAAAATGTACATTTATATATAATACAATTGCATTAATGTCATAGGCGAGCACGCAATCCACTGGCTACTCTGGCTCCAATTTTTAATTAAATAATAATTTTCTTTTATTTAACATTATGCAGGTAATTAATAATATATATTATAATTTCAGGTCTCAATCCCCACGGAAAATGAGTGAACAAACAAACGAACAAACAAACAAACTCACGAAAATTATATATAGACAAAACAATAATGAATTGTCGACCGTGGGACAGATATATAACTAAAAAGGATAAATCAGGATGCGGTCAGTTTCTTCCACTTCCAATCAAACTCTCATTGCTGACGTTTCAATTTTATTCAAAATCTTTTTCAAAGGCAAAAGTAGGAATATTTGAAAATAAACGAACTATTACAAATTACATTACTAAAAACAATATCGAAGGTTAAACTATTCAAATGACAAATATAAATGTTTGAAACTGACTGCATCCCTATTTAACCTTTTTAGTTATATTTATATATAGAAGTATAATTATTTTATGTATTTGCTTATATAATATATATATATATATATATATATATATATTATTAAAAGCTAAGTAAATTTAAAAAGGCGAGAAGCATGTGGTGTGATATGAGTGGAAGGTATCCTCACGGAGAAAACAAATGCAGGAAAAGGCCAGGACAAATAGGTCTTGCTGGAATTATTAATAAGATGCCTGAAGCCTGTTACTTTTTCTCTCTTTGACAGGGTTCAATAACTCTTCCCTACATACCACTTTCCCTGACTTTATCAATATTCACTAGAGTTCCCCAACTGTTCCTTTTTACCTATGAAACATTAACAACACCAATCTTATATTGAATCCTTTCGACAATCATAGTTCAATTTTCTTTTTGTTTTTTATTTTTTTTTTGATAAAAAAATAGAAATATATCTTAATTGTAGCATAAAGAAATAATCTAAAATCTACTTTTTATATACCACAAATATGTTATAGTTAGTAAATGAACAGTCTTATATGGTTATGTTAAGTTTGCAATGGCAGTCTCACGAAAGAACACACATAGAACGAATGCTGATATATTATAGAAATTACTACCAGTCCAGTGTAGAATTACTAAAAAATTGGAGGCAAACATTAAGATATGTTTAAAACGTTTGTTGCTATCATACACGAATATATATAAATATAATAAGATTTCACAATATACGATTGTTTCTTTAATCAAACCACAGTAACATGAAAGATATGTTCAAACGACAATTTAGTCTTTTTTCTCATTTCTTATTGTGGTTTGAACATATATATATATATAAATTAAAGTTTATCAGGACTCAGTTATTTAATTAGATTCAAATTAAACTCTCATTCCCAACATTTTGCTTTTTACTTAAAACCTTTTTCATAGGCTCGTACCACATCCATATGTTCCTCTTATATCCTCATAGAAAACCATAATTAGTATCTGACATAAATAAATGTTAGATACTAATTATGAGTTTCTATGAGGATATATGAAGAACATATGGATGTAATATGTGACTATCAATAAGGTTTTAAATATAAACCGAAACGTTGGCAATGAGAGTTTAATTAAACCTGAAAAACTGACCGAGTCTTGATAAACTTTAATTCTGTTTCTAATGCAATACTTTTATTTCTGATAGTGTTATCTATATCTATATCTATATCAATGATCAAATCACAAATTTTACATGTTTATGTGAAATCTTTTTATATATATATATATATATATATATTATATATCAGTTCAACAACAAAGAATAGTAACATACAGAGAACGAGATACACTTACTAACTCAAATTTTTGGATAGTCCGTCTTCAGGAGAAATGAGATTGGGAGACCAACCACTCTGGAAACGGTGCGGCAAAAAATCACAATATATTTATATATATATATATGTATATATACATATATATATATATCAATGATCAAACCACAATACGAAAATGGGAAAATTTTCTGCGCAACACCCTGCGTCACCCTGAGCAAGGACAACACGCAAAATCGTGAAGCGTTCCACATTTTTAGTCTTGTTTTCCCATTTTCTTATTGCGGTTTGATCATTGATTGTTATTTCACGTGTTTATGTGAAATCTTTATATATATATATATATATTTTATATTTACTCTTCTTTATATAATCTAGGAGGTCTCAGAGCTTATTTTTCTTCATTCTGATTTTTCCTACGACATTTTGTCTCATATACATATCTTAGGTGTTGCTGGTCTGAATACTGGGCGGTGACTGAATGAAAAATAAGCTCTGAGACCTCCTAGATTATATATATATATATATATATATATATGTGTGTGTGTTTGTGTGTGTGTGTGTGTGTGTGTGTGTGTGTAAACAGTGATAAAAAGATTTCACATAACCAGATGAAATAACAATCAATGATCAAACCACAATATGAAATGGGAAAACAGACTAAGATCTTTCAACCGTAACAAGCGGTCTTCTTCAGAGTAAAAAACCCAGTTCAGTTGGATTTTTGACTCTGACAAAGATCGCTTGTTACGATTCAAAGATCTTAGTCTTGTTTTCCCATTTCATATTGTGGTTTGATCATTGATATATATATACATATGTATGTAAAACCGTGAAAATTGAGAAAAATGAGTTTAAATGAAAAAATGGTTGAAAGGTTTTAGTCATTTTTCTGATTTTCTTACTTTAGTTTGACGTTAGTTTTTATTTCAAGTGTTTACTATAAAACCTTCTTTTATATATATTACGTAATAACAATAAATGAATTGTATAATTTGAGTTCTGTTAAATATTCCAACAAAAACCATCAAATTAATATTCCAATTGTCCTAATTTTTTTATAATTACATTTCTAAGAACTGTTTCCGACAAAAATTCATTATATATATATATATATATATCAAGAAGCCTACAAGAAGAAGTCTACGCACATGAAATTAGTTTCGCAGAATGAATAACAAAATCGCTAACTAAAGTAAAATGCTAATTAGAAGTTCGGGATGAATAAAGTTTGAGCACTCATACAAAGAGTGCCTTATTGTTTTCAATTATTTAGGAGGTTCAGGCAAAGTGCTCGTTGAATGATTGAAGAGCCTTTATTGATAGGGTTTTGTTTCATGGCACTTATCTGTCTTTAACAAAAGAAGCTTTTCTCTTCGAATAATCGACACACGAAAACAAAAAAAAAAGTTGTTTTTTTTTTTAATCTAAAAAAAAAAAGGGAGAAAAGGTTATTAACTGTGTCAATAACATGTAAAATATTTATGGCAGATGATTTGAGTAAATCACTAAGATTATCTTATGACTATCTGTTATGTAAATATCTTGTGATACCGAAAGATAACAGATTAGGTTGATAGAGACCTTTAGATATAACGTTTTAAATCATTCCAGATAAAGATTTAATGTTATAATGGCCAGTTAAAGTAATAACTTCTTTCTGAAGAGATACTAACCTTTTTGTAGTCCAAATTAGAAGACATAAACGTCATATATAATGTATTACAGTGGTAACTGTACATAAAATTTTATTTATGTACATGTTTGTAAACCACATGTATTTGAAAAATTTCCAAATTGTTTCCTTTTTTAAAAATGAATTTCTAGTATAATAATTAAGTTTTTCTGTTTCAAAATTTTATACTTTTGTAAGTTTTCTCACTTACTTGTTATTAATTTGTATTCTTATTTGTAACTTTTTGTGATATTTATGTAAGTTTGATGTTCGAATAATTGTATTATTTCTTATATCACCTCTGTTTTGTAGACCTATGAAAAATATTTTAAATAAATATCAAAACTTCTTCAATAAGAGTTTAATTTGAACTTGATGAAATACCCGAGTCATCCATAAACATTTAATTTTGTGTATATATATATATATATATATATCGATTCACTTCTTTTCCTGAAGACGAGGACATCGAAATATAGTAGTGGGTTCAGTGGGTTCCTTTCTATGTGTTCTTTTTAAATTCTATTTTATATATATATATATATATATATATATATAAATATCAGTTGCAGTTTGCCTCTCAACGCCAGTACTTCGTAATCTTCTTCCTGATGACGACGGATGTCGAAATATCGAAGTGAGTTTCTGTAGTGACTTTCTCTGTTTCTTTCCTATTTGTTAATATATATATATTTATATTTGTGTACAAAGTCAGCAGGTCTTCCCTTAAGCATATGTTATTAAAATAAGCAGCAGCTTCTGCATTGACCAGTTTCTTGTTGACACTCTCTAGTTTTCGTATCACTCTGCGGTGAGACTCTGGTAGCTTCCAAAGAAGGTTAGCAAAAGACATTAACACACACATTAAACATAGGTCAAACACGAAAAACTAAATTTAATCACTGTTTTAATCACTAAATTAACAAACTAAATAAAATTACGTACAAGCTTTCGGCTCTCATTCGCCATCTTCAGGTATAAACTAAAATTAATTAAGTCTAATAAACTATAGTTAAAATAAAATAAAATAAAATACTTGAACAATGTCTACAAAATTACTGTACTTTAGGAAGTGAATCTAAGGTGGGAGTGAGGGGAGGGGGAGGTATGCATGGCGACAGGGTCGGCCAAAAACTACCTGCGGTCCGTTCACCTCCCCGTCTCCCTTACAAGCTTGAAAGTATTGTCAAAATTCTTAAGACTAGGCACAGAGTTGAAATCATTGCTTTGGATATTTAGACTAGGGTTGCAATCCTCAATATATAGAGCTTCCAGTATATGTTATCTGCTAGGCTCGTGGTGCACTTGTAGAATGGAAGTGCCCTCAATCAGAGCCTGCCTTGTCAGTTTTACTCGGTGGGCGTCCTCCGTATGGTTTTTAGGGGCCCCCGTGCTCAGGTGGACAGTTAGACGCCGTGAAAGCTTCGTAGTAGTCATCCCTATGTATGAGGATGGGAGGGTTGCACAGTCCCTATACTGCATTTGTACTCATACTCAAGGTGACTACGTTGTAGCTCCGGGTCTCAGTTCTCGGTCTATTGTGAGTAGTAGGTCCGATGTCTTTTTACTTCTATAATATATAGTCAGCCTTATCTTGTCCTGCTCGTTGGTAGTCTGAATATTGTTATTTACCAGTTTTTGTATTGCACGTTCCTCTTGTCTATGCTCCGTACTAAAGTATCCTTTGTAAAACAGGCGGATAGTCTCTCCTGTAGGTGGGGCTGTCTCGTTACTAGCATACCATTTATTGCAAAATGTTTTAATTGAGTTGGCGACCTCCTGGTTCGAAAAACCATTATTAACTAGCACCTGGGTTGAACGTTCTAACTCTTGATGTATAAGGTCCCAACTGCTGCAATGTGTGAATGCCCTTTTTATATAGGCATTAATAGTGGCCTTTTTATACCTGTTAGGACACTCACTATTGCCATTAAGACAAAACCCAAGATTTGAGGGTTTCCTATATACGTCCGTCCTAAAACTTTGATTGTCTTGCTTCACCAAGACGTCGAGGAATGGGAACTGGCCATTCACGCTACTGTCTATGGTGAGTTTTAGCCCATAAGAAGCTGCTGCTTATTTTAATAATAACTACATATATAAATGATCAAACCACAATAAGAAATGGGAAAACAAGACTAAGATCTTTCAACCGTAACAAGCGGTCTTCGTCAGAGTCAAAAACCCAACTTAAGTTGGGTTTTTGACTCTGACGAAGACCGCTTGTTACGGTTGAAAGATCTTAGTCTTGTTTTCCCATTTCTTATTGTGGTTTGATCATTGATTGTTGTTTCACGTGTTTATGTGAAATCTTTTTATACATATATAAATGAAACAATTCCACGAACTAAATAAACTATATTGACAGAAAGAACACTCAGAAATGAAACAGAAACTCACTACTATATTTCGATGTCCTCGTCATCAGGAAGATAGTAGTGAGTTTCTGTTTCATTTCTGAGTTTCACCGTGTCAATATAGTTTATATATATATATTGTAAAACAAAACACTTTCTTCAGCTTGGATTTGCTTTTTGCATAACTTTTCCAATTGTTGCAAGTCCAACATCGTTTCGTTGTCAACAACATTGAAAATGTTAAACTTTGAAAATAACATATTGAACAAAAAGAGATCTCTTGTCCTACTTACAGAGTATTCAATTGTGACTGTGTAAGAAGAGTAGGACTAAATGAATATACTAGTAAACTACAGATAACTCTTTTACATTACTTAGTTTATGAAAAGTGAGGATGATCAATGCCAATACATATTTATGAAATATTAATTTTGTAAAACAAACAAACAACATTATTTATTGATAAGTGTATAGCAAAAATACAAAAGGTGTATATTCAACCTAGAAGTGGTTTAGCAAATATGATAGTGAGTATGTGACACGTAAACGGAGGAGACATTTCGAGAGACGTAAAACAGAAGATATTGAGAGGAAAAAATCTGCGACACCCTCTGGTTTATGTGTTTTAACTTACTGAATAATAATAATCTAAGCATTTTGTCTGCAAGAAGGCGGTGTATATTATTACTATGCTTATTTGATGCGTGCATTGGGGCATATAAGCTTTTATTATGACCGGAGATCCATATTCAAATAAAGAAGTTCGTTAAACTAGCTCAGAGCTTAGTATCATCGCTTTTTATCGGGAAAAGTGAGCCAAAAATATTTGGTTAAAATTATAATTTGAATGCCCATCCAAATTTCAATACGAAAAACAACATTAATCATTTGTACTTACTTGTAGAACAGAAATTATTATTTCAAAAGATATTAATTATAATTAATTAAAATATTATCATTAAGAATGGAGCTGATTATTTACCTTTTTGAGAAAACGATATTTTGTATGTATTTAAATAGGAAAATATGTTCCAGGACAAATTGGGGGGTCAGAGTAGCCCAAGGGCTTACGTGCTTTCCATACTGTAGTAACATAGCCACCTAAAAAAAAATAATCAAAATTAATATTTAAAATAACTAAGACAGAAATAAGAACAATTAAAAAAATGCTTATTTGAAAGTTAAAAACAAATGTATATATAAATTAAGTGTTATGTACTCTGGCTAGAAGAATTATGTATTACTACAACTTAATCTTATATTAGAACGTCATATTGTGCTTTATAACTTGATTTATTTTATATGTTACTCATAAATCATATATACTGCAAAAGACTTCAAATAATAGTTCCGTAAAATTACAAGGTGAGAGACAGCATGAAAAGATTTCTTTTTAGTCCAACATATAAGGAAGTAAGTTAGCCCCGTGGTAACGTGCTGGCCTCTGGATTGGTATATTGGAGATCTACTCTAGTCCTAGAGTTAGAGTTAGCCCAGTGGTAACGTGCTGGCCTCTGGATTGGTAGATTGGAGATCTACTCTAGTCCTAGAGTTAGAGTTAGCCCAGTGGTAACGTACTGGCCTCTGGATTGGTAGATTGGAGATCTACTCTAGTCCTAGAGTTAGAGTTAGCCCAGTGGTAACGTACTGGCCTCTGGATTGGTAGATTGGAGATCTACTCTAGCCCTAGATTTATTCAAGCGAGAGGTGAATAAATTTAGCTCGTTGTCTTTCAACGATTAACATGGAACCCCCATACAAGACTGAAAAGACAGGACCTAATGCGACGATATAAGACGCTATCCAGACTTCTCGACAAAAGATCAAATCTGACTCTGCAGAACAAAAGACTGATATATACTATCATACTTAAACTGATCTGGACTTACGGACTCGAAATCTGGGGATCAACCAAGCGTTCAAATATCCAAAGAATACAAACAGCCCAATGCAAAATCCTTCGAAAAATTGTACAAGCTTCCTTTTATGTTTCCAACGATACCATCCATAATGATTTGAAAAATCCTTTTGTTCACCAAGAAATCTAATCCCGATACTGAAAATTCCACAAATCATTACCAACAAATCTAAATCCTTTTATTCTGAAATTATCATCCCATCAGATTCCTACCAACCCAATAAGAAGGCTAAAAAGATGTTGGCCCCGAGACCTACTCAGAAATGCTAACTAGTGGCAGATTATCAGAACAATCTATATGGAGTACTACCAATGCGTAGTTTCTTCACTCTTATATTCAATGTTACTTATGTACCATGTATCAAAATTACTTGTTACCCCTCCAAGGGTAGTTGTAATTTAAACAAAAAAAAATCGTTGTCTTTCAGAGAAGACGTTAAGCCGTGGGTCCCAAGCCTGTACAATTTCAGCTACTTGGTAATGATCCTTACTCTAAATGCTTGAGGTAGGCAAAATTTAGGACTCCCAGTGTAGAGTGTTTATTGTGTGGTATCATAAAGGGCAATCTGGGACGTCACTGTAACTTAACCTAACCCACAGGCTAAATTCCACAAACATATTGTGAATAGGGAAGACCACGTGAATAATTCAACATAGATTGAGCATTTTCTCAGACAAATCCATCATATCATCAGAAATTAGTTGTTTGATTGGCGTTGATTTTATTTATTTATTCAAATATTAAGTTACTAATTATATAAAAAATGTTAATTAAACCTCTAACATCAATTTTATTTCACTGGATTTAATCAAAAAATATCGAAGTTGATATAAACAATGTAAATAAATGTAAACAATACGATAAATGGAATAAAGTAAACCATTAGTCCAGGATGAAATTCACTTTTTACACCTTTATTGCTTTTTGCCGTATTTGAAATTTCATTTTTTTTTTATAAACCGTTAATATCCTTTTCAATTTTTTGGAAAAATTTCATGGTTTTTTAATCAGCCATTTACTGTCAAAACAAACTGTAAAAATGTACTGTAACGCCTCTTTGAAGAATGTAATTTTGAAAAACATTATCAAAACATATCCTCCACAGAATGTTCTATTTTTAGGAATAGTATAATTTGGGTTTCTGTTAAACGGTTTGGTTTGTATCACTCTTACAAGCTTTCAGATTGAATATGAGTCAAATTTTTTTCATTTGATTGGAAAAAAAAATTTCCTGTTCTTTTAAGAATTTGAGGCTACTTTTTGTTTGTTCATTTCAAGACTCTAAAATTAGTAGTATAGCAATAAAAAAATGTAGACTAAAAAAAGATTTTTGGCAAAAAAAGTGATTTTTCCATCACGTATAATTCCTGGCAAACAACAGGGCTCATCTACACTATGAGGCCTATATTCCTGCAAAATATCAACTTGATCCATCAAAGACTCTGGACCGTAGCGAGCCCATAACGTGGGATCCATAATCACCCATCCACCCACACACAACACACACACACACACACACACACACACACACACACACACACACACACACATACACACACATCATCGAAAAAACTTCATAAAACGACTTCTAGGACCTCAAAACATATACTTCTGTCAAAATCTTGAGATCGAATTTTATCACATTCACTATACTTTACTTATAGTAAAGTAAAAATTTATTGATTATTCCTGGTTACTTTTAATCTGTAATTACTAATTCCAAGAAAAAAACAAGATATTTCGCTTTTCAGTATGCAACAATATATTTTCAATAGTAAAAATTTATTAATTGTAGTTTACTTGCAAAATAAGTTATTAATTTGAAAATGAATGTATTCATTCATATACATTAGTATATTTTTTCCAATTATGTATTTTATAACAATTAATATAATTTTGTTATACTGCATTGTTATAGAAGACAGCCTTTTTATCTCTAACCTGCTTCAATCAATAATATCTGTAAAATAGATTACCCAGAAAAAGAAGAGAAGTCTCTTAATTTTATTGTAGCTTTATATATTTTTAACTCTAGTGTTATTTATATATCTTCCATATTGTTTGAATGTAAACATATATCACTTTCTATATTCAAATGAATCAAAATAAACATGCGATGCAATCAATGAAGTGTAAAAACCGCAAGGAAAACAATGGAAATAAATGCACCGAGGCCTTTCAGTTTATGTCATCACAGAGCAAAAAAAAAGTTAAAAACGAAACTTTAACAAAGTTTTTCCTTTTACTCGTATTTTCCCTCTGTTGACATAAAGTGAAAAGCCTCAGAGCATTTATTTCTATTGTTTCCCATTTTTCTTTGTGGTTTTATACTTTATTTTGTATATATATATACGTTTCAGGATGAATTACAAACACAGAACTAAGGAACAAACAAACGTACTGTCTCTAATTTTCGGTTGAACCGTCATCAGGAGAGTTGAGAAAGGGACACCAAGCGCACTTGTGAAGCGACGGTTGGAGACCCAACCGTCTAGTTGGTCTCCAACCGTCGCTTCACAAGTGCGCTTGGTGTCCCTCTCTCAACTCTCCTGATGACAGTTCAACCAAAAATTAGAGACAGTAAGTGTGTTTGTTCCTTAGTTCTGTGTTTTTGATTCATCGTGAAATGTTTGTTGTCCTTTTGGATCGTTTTCCTGTTTACAATATATATATATATATCGGCTGGAATACATATCATAAACGTTAATTTACTTGAAAATTTCTGAATTAGCTTATTTTGGTTTATTTTTCTCAGCCCCTTTTTCAACAAGTACTATTTTAGATTTAGGAAATATTTATAAATGGATTACCTTTTTTTTTAGTTTTCAAAAAAAAAACAGTTATTAAATGCAAGAATATTTTGCCTGACATTAACCTACAGAGTCTATAACATTAATTCATCCTAAATTTGGTATTAATTAACAAAATTCTATTATGATTAAATAATAGCTAACTCTAATTATACCAGTAATAGCTGGAATATTTTATTAATGTATATATTGGTAAGCATACTACATTGTTAAAGAGTTGTAGTTCAAATTATACCTGAAACTAGAACAATCCTGTATCAATTTGTGATATGAAATGGAAATTCATGATATGGGGAATTTAATAGTGAGCCTATCTCAGGAATTATTCCATACATATCTACTCTACAGCTAAACTTGCTAGGAACTCCTAGCATCAGTGACATATACAGTTGACTACCCGCTATCTACATTATAAACTAATAACTATTGAAACTGAAGGCAATATTAACTATTCAATAGACTTTTACAAGTAGACTACAGTAACTACAAAAAAGTTATATTGTATTATTGCAATCTGGTAATAAGATACTGAACACTCTTCATTATAAACTCGTTAAATATTCTAGATGAAAGAAAGAAAACAGTTTTTATTAACTATTGGACAAAAGAAGGTCAAGATCTTCCACTGACATAACTTTTTTGATATATTATGAGAGAGAGAAAGAGAAAGAGAGTGATAAGGTCAGAGGAAATAGAGAGAGATCTAGACAAATTTAAAAAAAATAGACTGAGAGGGTAGGGATTGCTTTTTATAAGTAATACGGTCTAAACTCCGAATGAGAGGGAAAAGGTTGATAATAATAGGGTTCATACAAACAATAGAAAAGACGATTTCAAAAAGAAAGAAAGAAAATATGATAACGTAGTGAATGGTGTAACAGTGAATATAAAGAGTGTAAAAGATAAACTACATGGAAAGTATAAGAAAAGTAAATGAGAGAGAGAGAGAGTGGTATATAGATGCTATTAGAAGAAAGATTATGGATATAAATACAGAACATTTATGAGTGAGACTGAGTGAAATAAAATCAGAATAAAAAGTCGGAGGGAAAGAATAGTAAAAGAAAGAAAGAGTGAGAGCGAGAGAGAGAGGAGGGGGGAGGGTAAGAGAGAGAAAAGTAGCCAAAAAGGAAAGTAAGCAAAAGAATAAGTATGAGGGAGACTGAACGAGTGAAAAAATTAAAGTGTAGAGTGTGATGAAAGGAAAGTAGGAGAAAGAGAGAGAGGGAGAGAAAAGTGGTGTGAGAAGAAGCCAAAAAGGAAAGTAAGCAAAAGAACAAGTATGAGGAAGACTGAACGAGTGAAAAAATTAAAGTGTAGAGTGTGATGAAAGGAAAGTAGGAGAAAGAGAGAGAGGGAGAGAAAAGTGGTGTGAGAAGAAGCCAAAAAGGAAAGTAAGCAAAAGAACAAGTATGAGGGAGACTGAACGAGTGAAAAAATTAAAGTGTAAGTGTGATGAAAGGGAAAGTGGAGAAAGAGAGGAGGGGAGAAAAGTGGTGTGAGAAGAAGCCAAAAAGGAAAGTAAGGAAAAGAACAAGTATGAGGAAGACTGAACGAGTGAAAAAATTAAAGTGTAGAGTGTGATGAAAGGAATGTAGGAGAAAGAGAGAGAGGGAGAGAAAAGTGGTGTGAGAAGAAGCCAAAAAGGAAAGTAAGGAAAAGAACAAGTATGAGGAAGACTGAACGAGTGAAAAAATTAAAGTGTAGAGTGTGATGAAAGGAAAGTAGGAGAAAGAGAGAGAGGGAGAGAAAAGTGGTGTGAGAAGAAGCCAAAAAGGAAATAAGAAAAGAACAAGTATGAGGAAGACTGAACGAGTGAAAAAAATTAAAGTGTAGAGTGTGATGAAAGGAAAGTAGGAAAAAAGAGAGAGAGAGAGAAAAGTGGTGTGAGAAGAAGCCAAAAAGGAAAGTAAGGAAAAGAACAAGTATGAGGAAGACTGAACGAGTGAAAAAATTAAAGTGTAGAGTGTGATGAAAGGAAAGTAGGAGAAAGAGAGAGAGGGAGAGAAAGTGGTGTGAGAAGGAAGCCAAAAGGAAAGTAAGAAAAGAACAAGTATGAGAGGAGACTGAACGAGTGAAAAAATCTAAAGTGTAGAGTGTGATGGGAAAGGAAAGTAGGATAAGATGATGAGAAGGGATGAGAAAAGTGGTGTGAGAAGAACCAAAAAGGAAAGTAAGCAAAAGAACAAGTATGAGAGAGACTGAACGAGTGAAAAAATCAGAGTATAGAAAGTGAGAAAAGGAAAGTATGAGAAAGAAAGGGAGACTAAAAAGAAAAGGAGAGGAAGCGAAAGGAAGTCGGATATCTAACGCATGGAAATGAGAAAGAGAGAGGGAGAGAAAAGTGGTGTGAGAGGAAACCAAAAAGGAAAGTAAGCAAAAGAACAAGTATGAGAGAGACTGAACGAGTGAAAAATCAGAGTATAGAGAGTGAGGAAAGGAAAGTATGAGAAAGAGAAAGGGAGACTAAAAAGAAATGGAGAGGAAGCGAAAGGAAGTCGGATATCTAACGCATGGAAATGAGAAAGAAATAAATATTAAGTGGCATAAACATAATGACGAAAAGTTGACAGGGAGTATAAAAAGCAGAAGTATAGAACGAGAAAGGGTGAGAACGACTGTATGATGAAGTATATGAGAGACTGTGTATATACAAAAGGGAATTTATTTTCGTGAGAGAAAGTACATGATATGGATAATGAGTTAGTTTGAAGGGTTCAATATATATATATAATATAAACCAGACTTACAATCTCTAATTTTTGGTTTGAACCGTCATCAAGAGACATAATAGCGGGAAATCAAGTGGTTTGAGAAGGTTCAAGGATTATATCCAGATAGTTCAGAATAATGTGCCTGCTTTATAGCCAGGGCTCCTTGGTACGCCTGAGATGTGGATATTCTCCATGATTTGAAAATGGAATCCATAGATAAGTTACATCACCCAACCTAGTACTAATGAACGCAATAAACTACGTACTCATTCAACCCTGCTTATACAAGTTCTCAATCCTGCCACCAACCCTCCACAAACTCATTGAGTAATTACATAATCCACTGACTTTTATTTTCCAACTCTTAACTAAAAACAATTTGCACTACAGAAAACTATGAACAAGAAGACCATATGACCGCGAATAAAACGTCATTACTGAACAGATGAACTTAATAAGCAACTTGGATTACTAGCAAACAGAGTTAGAGTAGCACAGTAATCAAACAGCAGAAGGCCTCTGGCTGGAACTGCTAGTAACGACGTACACTACTAAAGTACGTAGTCATTTTTGTTGGTCATTGCTTTGAAACCCTCCTACCGTCTCTGAGCCAATGCGCTTGCCTCTCTTATCTCTTGATGATGATTCAAACCAAAAATAGAGACTTTAAGTAGTGATTTTTATTTATTTTTGTTTTTTTATCTATACTTAACTTCATTTTTCAGCTTTCAATCGTTTTTTTATCGTAAAAATATATATCCTTTACTATAAGTAGTGCACTGAAGTGCGCAGACATATTCATTAGTCGTTGGTTTAAGGCCCTGGTTTTAAGACCTTCTCAAACTGTAGGTGGCCTCTACATCATGACGAAAGACAGATAACGACTGGTTGGTACTCTTGAAGAACCCAAACAGTGTAACCAACTTACGGAGGGCGGTGAGACAAGAATAGATAAAGCATGAAAAGTATTCCATCTTTCTTGCTCTAATATAAACAAAATATTAGAAATATTTGAAATTTATAATCCAATCCAATATTACACTAAAATAAATTATGTATTTAACAATTCAATTCTAATCAATCTCAATACTTTAATATTGTTTTCATGTTATTCACTACATATTTTCAACGCTTCATAAAAGCTTTCATTTTTACAGTCATACTTACGATATTTTGGACAATAAAGGAAACATTACTGAATCTCTGATGATGTTCTTCTTTGTGATTTACGATGCCTTGTGTTAGACACTGTCAGCTTTATGGCCTTCATTTTCATATTTTGATTTGTAGATAACGACCTGCTTTGCTCAAAGCTGATTTAATTCCCTTGTTATTCACTCCACTATCATATTATTTAGCGTTCAGATATACTTCATAACTGTTTTATTTGTTTTTCAAAAGAAAAAATAACTCAAATTATATTACTTGATAAGCAGAACACTTTTAAAATAAAAGTATTTATACATGTGGTATTGAGATATTATTTAATTGTCTTATTAGTTAGGTTATACGGAGTTATGATAGTTTATATTAAAGGTTAACACATTTTCGGTTTTAAATTTAAGCTGTCAAAGTCATTTTAACATATTGAGTAAAAATAACTGTGTGATATAATCAAGCATGCATTTATTACGTCCTTTTGTATATATATATATATATATATTATATATATATATATATATATCAATGATCAAAATACAATAAGAAATGGGAAAACAAGACTAAAACCTTTCAACCGTAACAAGCGGTCTTCGTCAGAGTCAAAAACCCAACTGACTCTGACGAAGACCGCTTGTTACGGTTGAAAGATCTTAGTCTTGTTTTCCCATTTCTTATTGTGGTTTGATCATTGATTGTTATTTCACGTATTTATGTGAAATCTTTATATATATATATATATATATATATATAAGTACATATTATGTATATATCAATGATCAAGGCACAATATGAAATGGGAAAAAAGACTAAGATCTTTCAACCACGATAAGCGGTATTCGTCAGAGTAAAAAAAACCAGCAGCTGAATTTTTGACTCTGACGAAGACCTCTTGTTGTGGTTGAAAGATCTTAGTCTTTTTTTTTTTTCATTTCCTTTTGTGGTTTGACCATTGCTTGTTATTTTACGCGTTTATATGAAATGTTATATATATATATGAATATATTATGAATTAATTTGCATATATAACACTTGATGTAATAATAGATGGATTAATTTACCAGGTTAACAAGTATTTTTTAGTTCACTTGATCTCTGACGATGTGTTGACGAAAGGCTTTAGAGCATTGTTTCCAAATTAGTTTCATTATGGTAAATTAATCCACATATATAAATATTATATCAATTAAATGTAATGAAACAATTTCACTAACTAAATAAAGTAGATTCACAAAAAAAAACACAGAAATTAACTTCATATTTCGATAGTCTTGTCATCAGGAAGATAATTGTTTCTCTCCGAAGACAGGTACCGACTGGCTGGTATTGTTGAATACCAAGAACAATAAAAGAGATACAAGGAGAGATAAAATAGATAATAACAAAAAAAAATAATAAACAAATGAAAGCAATTAAAGAAAAACTGTTAACAAATTGTAAAAATCAAACTAAAAATACGTAATAATCAAAAGATTACATAACACACTAAAATAATAAAAACGGCAAAAATTAACTTTTGAGGCTAAGCCCAGGAGCAGATCTACTTGTCGTAAGACTAAAGAGTGATTCTTCCAAAGCTCTCAGATGACTTTTAAATTAACTTCAATAATTTGTCTAAGAACCTGTACTCGGAAGCAGTTATTGAAACTGAGTCCGTTGAGTATTGGCATTAGTAGCTGCCTGATGTCACTGCGTTTGCCAATTATTACAGTGAATAGTCACTGCGTCACGGACGACCTGTCATTATTTATAGTCAGGCTTAGCCAATACTGGTGGAAGCCAATAATATATATATTATATACACTTATATAGTTTATGTATGAATAGTGGTATTATAACTGTATTTGGACGTTTATATATTATGTTAATATATCAACTAATGCTTGTTATCGCAAATAAAATTAGTTTTGTTCCCTGAATACATTGATTGGAGTAAACTTTTAACAATTCAGTTTAATAAAAGTATGCCCACTTATAAACCACAGTAAGCAATCTAAAACTAAAGATCTTTGGAGAAGGAATGATTGTAGGCTTTATTCATTCTGATGATTACAATAGAGGAAGAAACTCAAAGTCTCCACATAAAATATCTAACCAACGTTGACGCGTTTCAAACGCTTAGTTACATCGACAGGTTACATCTGCCTCAGTAAGGTGATGTTGAGCTCTCAAGAAGTCAAAGGACACTATCTCCTTGAACAGAACATAGGACATAAGTGTCTTATGTCTCCATATGTATTGGTATACTTGTCACCATTATATGTTTACAGTTTTTGACTGCATAGCATGTGTCGTTTTTTGTTAGAAGCCTATAGGTTAGAGTTAAAGGTTTTTTAACCACCTCTAACCACCTCTAACCTCGTCTAGTCTCAAAACTATGTGAGACTAAATATCTAGTCTCAAAACTATGTGAGACTAAATATCTAGTCTCAAAACTATGTGACACTAAATATCTAGTCTCAAAACTATGTGAGACTAAATATCTAGTCTCAAAACTTGTCTATATAAACGTAACGACTGACGAATCCAACAAAAAAAAAATGAAATTAAACTGTACAGAGTGTGCAAGATTCCAAAAGTGTCCTTAATTTTTGATCACACTCATATGTAAAAAACTATCTACTATGAGGTGTTATTAGAATGAAAAGTCACCCAGATTGGAAAAGAACATACAGTTCAATTATTTCTTGTTTCACTCATATTGAGAGCATATCAGATTTAACTGCTAGTTAAATGATTTAACTGCTAGTTAGTTTAATTAGGAAACATTAACAGGTAATGTTAATGTTTAACATTACCTGTTAATTTCTTTTTAAATTAAACCTATAAAGTGGATTTAAAAAGAGTAAGGCTTGAATATGATTCCATTCTCTAGCTTTGACAGATATTTTTCAGTCACTTATGAAATAAAATAAAAACATTTTTTTTTTTGTTAAATTTAAATAAGAAATTGAAAGTATTATCTACAGATCTCAGTTTAGTGTAGTGGAATAACTTAATAAATACAAAGCGATTTTGAGAGTATTAAAAAAAAAAAAAAAAAAAAAAGAAGAAGGTATAGTGATCTAATTTGATAATTCGTTCAGGTTTTGCAAACAGAGATTCCCCCTTTTTTTCAAAGAGTAGAATTAAATGAAGGAAAGGATTGAAATAGAATAAACTGGGGTAAAAGGTTTTTCTTTGAATTAGATAGAGAAGATGATAGGAATTAACTTAGATACCTTTGTGTAAGGGAGTAGATGTTTTTGAGGGTGAGAACAGCGGGAGGGTGGGTGGGGGGGGGGTTGAAACAGACGGGTTAGGGGATGAGGGTTGAGAGCTTAAATGGAGAGGAAGATGCCCCAATCGAGAGTTCTTATAACTCCGACTCTAACTTGTTCTTCATTCCTTAGTGTAATTTTATGAAAGTGACGTAATTTCATAAATTACATTTTGAAGAGTCAGAAAACTAAACTAAAAGCCCCTAAGAAACATAAATAGACATTTGCTCACACAAACATGCACTCACAAAGCACTATTTATATATAAACAATAATAAATTATCGACCGTGGAATAGATATATAACATAAAAAGGATAAATCGGAATATGGTCACTTTCTTCTACTTCTACTCAAACTCTCATTGCCGACGTTTCGATTTTATTCAAAATCATTTTCAAAGTAAAAAAACTTTTTCAAAACTTTGGTAAATAGAGTTTGACTAGAAGTAGGAGAAACTGATCGCATCTCGATTTATCTTTTATAGTTATATATCTGTCCCACGGTCGATTTTTTATTTGTATATATATAAATAGTGACATGTGAGAGCACGTGTGTGCGAGTGCCTATGTATGTTTCGTAGGGATTTTAGTTCAGTTTTTTGACTAGTTTATCTTTTATAACTATTTATATACGTATATCATTTATATATATATATATATATATTTCAACTCTTTATTTTTTCTATATCTTTTAGATATAGAAATATATATCTTTTCTAGTTTACTATTAATCTTAATTATTATTATTATTTATTTATTATTATTATTATTATTATTATTATTTTATTATTATATATTATTATTTCTTTATTTAATCTATTTATTCTCTATTAGTCCAGTTATACCGTTGACCTTTCAACTCTTTTATTCTAACCGCTTGTTTCTCGTTCTTTATTGACCTTTGACCTTCTCATTATCTTAACCTGTACTATCCTTTTAATCTATTTATAGCAATGACTAAGCATGAGTCATAGATTTAATTTAATTTAACATGTCACTTGGCCTTTCTTGAATTTCTTGGACTTTCAACTCTTTTATTCTAACCGCTTGTATATATATATATATATATATATATATATATATATATTACATAAAATTTAACTTAGATACCTTCGTGTAAGGAACTAGATGTTTTTGAGGATGAGAAGAGAGAGAGGGGGTTATTTGTAATGTTTATTTAACAGTTAAGATTTATCTTCAGCTACACCTCCTGCATGCATTGTTTCCCATTCTTTTCTACCCTGATGAAGTATTTTCCAAAAATTAAAGCCAGTAACTATGTTTTTTTTTTACTCTATGTGATATTTGTCTTCGTTTTTGAACTTATATATACTGTAATTTAATAAAAATAGATTATTAAAACTGTTAACTAGAGAAATTTTCACCAAAAGGAGTAAAATGCTAACATTCGTTCTCTGAAAATTTGTATATCATATTCATAATAAATATCACTGCAGAAATAACGGGTCAGTTTTAAACTGAAATAAAAACAGACGAGTAATGTATAGGTGGTAAATGATACTTCTCTGGTATGGTGACATTTTATTGAAACTTTTATTGAGATCTCGATGAATGCGATAAAGCTGTAACTTTGTTTTGGATATTTAGTTATTTCTTTTTAATAATGAATATTCTCATCTCAATAGTAAAAGAAATAGTGATTACTTTTCTATGTAATGATGAGTGGTCTACATAATCAAGGAAGTACATTTAAGTTACTATTCATGGTGATGTGTTTTTTGACTATTATAAGCGGACAGGTTAGTAAAAAAGCTTTAAGGTTTGAGAAATAAGGCTTCAACATTGCCAGAAACACTGGGAGGTTTTCCCCTCCTGAGGAAGGCATATCAAAACCCAGTCTAGAACCATTAAGCCAATTGAACTGATAAATCTTCTTTATCGCCTTCATAAGCAGAGCGTGCGTCCATACAAAACGCCCGTATAAAACACATGTAATGCTCTCCTACGATATACGGCTCAATCGGCCCTTTCCTAATTTCTCTATTCAGCCTTATTTCTGATTTATAATGTCCTTTCGTCGCCTAACATCTCTATGCTGAATTCAATGAGAATAAATCACTGATTCTACTGAATCACAATTTGCCAAACCAGCCTCCATTAAATGCTTTATCCTCGCAAAATAATACCCTTTAATACACCCCCCCCAGTTATTAGTAAGAGTTCACTTTTCAAAGCCTAACATTTAGGTTCATTTTGCATATAGTTACAAAAAGGCTATTTTACAAATAAAATTATCTGTGCTATTGAAACACAATCAAATAATTTGAAAACACGGAAAAGCAATATCGCATCAATTGCTCTGACATCCTAGTGGCTAATGGGTCAATCAATTATTAATGCGTATAGGGAGATGGGCTTTCTGAACAATTTGAGGAATTGATATTTTTTTGAAACTTTAACTATCGTATTCAAAGAAATATATCCATTTTCAATAAAAAAAATCTAGAGTGGCCTACACTCAATTTTATTATAAATTTCAGTTAGCTTCAGCTACCCAAAGGGACTACTTCTGCCCGATGACGAAGAATGTCGAAATATCGTTGTGAGTCCGTGTCTGGTGTGTTTTTATCTGTTTTTCTCTTTCCAATGTGTAATATATATATATATATAATATTATAACAGATTCAATAATATATCGACCGTTTGATAGAATAGGTGTGTTCTCTAATCGGGGTTCGGTCAATTTTCCAGGATAAAAAATTAAACTCTTGTTGCCAACGTTTCGGTTTTATTTAAAAACCGATTAATTTTTTATCCTGGAAAAATGACCGAACCCCGAATTAGAGAACACACCTATATATATTATATATATTTTATATATAATATATATAGGTAAAATATATATAATTTTACTATATAAAAGGAAAAACAGAAACTAGGACTCACATTCAATATTTTGACCATTTTCACGGTCGTCCCTAGGAAAGGAAATTGTGTGGCGAGATGGGGAAAGCCAACATGGTGAAGCCAATGTTGGCTTTCGTCTTCTCGTCATTCGACTTCCTTTCCTGAAGACGACCGTTAAAATGGTCAAAATATTGAATGTCAGTCCTAGTTTCTGTTTTTCATTCGTATTTCTCAAAGTTTTTAAAGTGTATAATCCGATCAGATCTGATTTCATTTGAATATATATATATATATATATATAAATGATCAAACCACAATAAGAAATGGGAAAACAAGACTAAGATCTTTCAACCGTAACAAGCGGTCTTCGTCAGAGTCAAAAACCCAACTCTGACGAAGACCGCTTGTTACGGTTGAAAGATCTTAGTCTTGTTTTCCCATTTCTTATTGTGGTTTGATCATTGAATGTTATTTCACGTGTTTATGTGAAATCTTTATGTATATATATATATACCTCCACCTTTTCAAGGTTTGATCCTTTCTAAAACAACTCATCTCAAAAAACTGTACATTCATTGAATCTGAGTTCGTGAGAGGTTGCATGAATTGTAACGTGAATGTCGTTGGGCTTACTATTAAAGATCTGTGATATAAGTATAGCATAATGGAAGCCAGATTAACAGAATAGAATCACACTGGGTGCAATCTGATAACGTGACTACATGCTGTAGAGCAGGTCATATGAGAATCAAGTTGGATGTGACTGCTAAGGAATAAGGTAAAGGAAGGAATAGTATTGATGATAGAGCAAATGAGACAGCCATGGTGACAGCATTGAACCCTTTTTGGTATTACGTACCTCGGCCTTTCCGGTCATACTGCAAAAATATTACAACAAACCAGGTCGATGGTTTTTTACGTGAAAGCTCTTTAGCCGTATCCCAGTGTCACCAATCCCTAAATGGGATAACCAGTCACTGGGATACGCCCGAGATGGACCACACGGAGGCGACCTTCCACGACCCCACAACACGGACGGTCCGTGAACCTTTAGAAATAATTATTATTTATTTTACATTGGAAAAGGATCAGAACTCCATACTTTTTTTTCCTTTTTCCTATTTCATATATGGACAGCATTGAACCATGCCATCACCAGTATTAGAAGGCATTTAAAATGAGATATATGAAGAAATATATCTGAGAGTAATAGGTTTTGCAAAATACGTCTCTAAAGTTTGAAAACGAGCAGGTGGAAAAAGAAAGTGTGGGAAATGCTTTCCCACTCTATGGTCACTGAAAAAATAAGCTGTAATGAGGAAAGTATCACCAAGATGCCTCCTAGGACTAGGACTATGATCTACACTAGCAATGACTATCCAATTGTTAGGACAATTTTGAAAATAACTATGGACATAATTTTTTTGGAAATTTGAAAGCTATCATCACAGACTTACCTAAAAATTTGATGAAGGCTTGAAAACAGATATTTGGGAGTAGGGATCATATGATTGAGAGGTATTGAACCCTTACTGAGTATAAGTAATGAATAAAGAGAATATTTTGAATGATAAATGGAACAGTACTAAACCCATATTTGCAAAATTAATAGAATTCTTTAAATTTTCTTATATTTATATTTACAAAAAAGACCTATGAGAAACCTTTAGATAAAATGACCTGGAGAATAACACTTATTCAAAAGACGTTAAATCTACTTTGAGTACATAAAAAAAAAAGGAAATATTGAAAACTAGTTTTAAAAACCGACAAATTTTTATAAAACCGTCCACAGGGAGTGTTTTATTCTACTTTATTTACTGTATTTTTTGTATTATTACGAATGAGAAAATGTATTAGTAGTTACAAAAAAAATTTTTTTTTCCATTAAATTATCTAATACTAAACACGATTTATTTTAATAAAAAGGAAAAAAAAATAGGGAAACTTATGATTACAGTTGTTTAATTTTTGAGTATATTATAAAAGAAAACACTGTTATATATAAATGTATTTTATTTGACAATAAAACGTAGATTTTATTGATTTCTACCCTTTTGCCTCATGCAATCACATTAAGCCAGCATCTTTATTTTTTTTTCGTTGTTTCCAGCTTAGAAATAATGAATACTAAGGGGACTAAAGGCTCGAGTTCACATGATTCGTGCTTAGACTAAATGAGAACGCTCTGTCCCTTGAGTCCGGCCCTGCAATACAATTCACCTGTTTAGCTGGCCCCATTATAATGATAAATCAGCCTTCTCCCAACCCCTTCTCTCTGCTCATATTCCTTATTTGCTTTGCAAACCACAACTCTTTCTGCTAATTCAAATAATTTAAACTTACTTCTAACCTTGTTTATAATTAACTATATTAGTACATTATAAAATAAACAGTCTATTTGTTATAAGCATCTAGTTCAGCGGTTCTTAACGTGATCTACATGGACCCCCAGGGGTCCACAGAGCATTACAAGGGGATCCAGGAGTAAAACTATTCCTTTGGAGGGCCCTTGGCACATGATTAGATTTCAATATTGTTTATATATATATATATATATATGAACGTATAAGCCACAAGGAAAAGTAAAAAAACACAGAAAATATGCACTAAGGCCTTTCAATTATATGTCATCAGAGAGCAACTAGATATTGATAACAACAGAGGTTACAGGTTTGTTACAAAAACAAAATATGGGGAGACAAAACAAAACACATGTTAAATTATAAAAACATATAAAATACAAGCTAAAAAAAGATAAAACAACAAAGAGAAACAAAACATACAATTTAACAAAAAGGAAACAAAATACTAGGTACCAAAAGGATAAACATCAGTTCGATTAGAGCCTACACTGCAGGACTTTAAACCATCACGAAGTCCAATTTGCCTGACTATACCTTCAACCAAAACATTATCCAATTTAAAAAGTCCCGAGCTGCTGTTCATGAGGTTTACACACCAATGTTTGATCAAGGCACTTTCCACAAGATTTCTTTCAATATTGGAAGCTAGAAACAACAGTTCCTTTGCATTTTCCCAATTCATTGAATGTTTCTTGTTTTTTATATGTAGAAACACGACACTGGACTCCTCCTGTCTTCTAATGGGATATTTATGCTGCTTCACCCTGCTTACTAGGGAAAATGCAATTTCAATGCATTCCCTATGGGAAAATGCAAAGGAACTGTTGTTTCTAGCTTCCAATATTGAAAGAAATCTTGTGGAAAGTGGCTTGATCAAACATTGGTGTGTAAACCTCATGAACAGCAGCTCGGGACTTTTTAAATTGGATAATGTTTTGGTTGAAGGTATAGTCAGGCAAATTGGACTTCGTGATGGTTTAAAGTCCTGCAGTGTAGGCTCTAATCGAACTGATGTTTATCCTTTTGGTACCTAGTATTTTGTTTCCTTTTTGTTAAATTGTATGTTTTGTTTCTCTTTGTTGTTTTATCTTTTTTTAACTTGTATTTTATATGTTTTTATAATTTAACATGTGTTTTGTTTTGTCTCCCCATATTTTGTTTTTGTAACAAACCTGTAACCTCTGTTGTTATCAATATCTAGTTGCTCTCTGATGACATATAATTGAAAGGCCTTAGAGCATATTTTCTGTGTTTTTTTTACTTTTCCTTGTGGCTTATATGTTCATTAGTTTCATCACGTGTTTATTGTGATTATATAGTATATATATATATATATATATATATATATATATAGTTATAGTTATACCTATAGTTATAGTTATCTTTATATATAGTTATAGTTATAACTATATATAGAATATAGTTAGAATATATATATATCAGTAAAAAAATTTCACATAAACACGTGAAATAACAATCAATGATCAAACTACAATAAGAAAATGGAAAAACAAGACTAAGATCTTTCAACCGTAACAAGCGGTCTTCGTCAGAGTCAAAAACCCAACTGAGTTTTTTGAGTTTTTCCGTTGGGTTTTAGACTCTGACGAAGACCGCTTGTTACGGTTGAAAGATCTTAGTCTTGTTTTCCCATTTTCTTATTGTGGTTTGATCATTGATATATATCAGTATAATCAAAAATATACCAGCATAGCAAGGTACACCGTTACAATAATCAAAGACTTAATAATTAATACATAAGGCCCAATATCCTCGTCAGTTTTTTATAATGTTTTTCTATTACAAGTTTATGTTTTTTTAGGATACTTCGACTACAATTTCATGTATTTAGAAGTAATTTTGTTTCGGGGTTACTCCTTTTGCTTTTTGATTTTGTAGCGGAAATCGGGTGAACACCCATTGGTGGCACTCTGTAACTATATTTAATTTTTATGACGACAGAAGATGCCATGGCCACTGCTGTTTTAGTCGTCTTTGGGGGTTTGTGGGAATTACAAGTTAGAAAAGATGGGTTTGGTTGATTTGAGAGTTTACTGTGGAATCTTTTATAGTGGTCTTTTGCATAGTTACGAACGAAAGCTTTTGTTACATTGAAAACTATTCATTTACCATTGAATTCAGTATACTTCATAAAATGTTAATAATGAAATATTTTTGTTATTGTTTAAAAGAAAATGTTTTGTATTTCGACATCAGGAAATGTAATGAATTAATTCCATAATCGCAGTCTTCATTTACCACAAAACAAATATTTATTACAAAAAGGCGTATAATTATGTTTTTCAGGGGAAGGGGGGGGTCTAAAAATCATAAAATAGCACTCAGGGGCACCACAAACCGTCAAAGGTTAAGAACCCCTGATCTAGTTGAATCCCCAGATCTATTTTCATTTCGTATGATATATATATACAAAACTAAAGTTAATCGGGACTCGGTCAGTTCTTCAGGTTCAAATTAAACTCTCATTGCCAACGTTTCGGTTTTTATTTAAAACCTTTTCCATAGGCAGAAATATAAATTTTGAAACAGAAAAACTAAGTATTACATTACAAATTATTTTACAAAGAAAAAGAGTTTGTGGATTTTAACAACAACTGTAGTCTGAATGAACACATGACACTGAACTGAGTTCAGTGAGTTCAGTGTCACGTTCAGTGTTCAGGATTGCTGACATCTCTGACTGAATTTAATGTTCCTAAAATTGAAGAAGTCTTGATATGCTTAATTATTCCTTTTATCAATGTTTCATCCATTTGTAAAGTCTAGATCCAGATCAAGATTGTTGTGTATATAGGATACCTTTTACTGATTGCGAAATGTCTTATATTGGACAGATCAGTAAAGGTCTCCTTACAAGATTGAAACAACACAAATATACAATCATACGGGAAGACGGAAAGAGTTCCTTGTTTTACGTAAGAAAAAAAAATCATACAATAAATTGAGATGAAGCTAATGAATTAATTCTTGTGTCTTCAGAAAGAAAAAGGAATATCATTTAAAGTGCACTCATCACTTCTATCGAAAATTATTGACCAATAGCCCTGGACTTTACAAATTGGATGGCATATTGATAAAAGGAATAATGAAGCAGATCAAGATATGTTCAATTTTAAAAACATTAAATTCATTCAGGATACCAGCAATTCTGAAGACTTCAATCAGCCAGGTAAACTTATAATTATTTTTTGTTTTAGTTTATTTAGTTCTCTGATGACGTTATAACAAAAGGCCTTAGAGCATTGTATCCAATACATTTTTTTTCATTGCAGTTATTTAATTCTTACTTATTAATACTCTATACTTACAATTTGTAAATCATTCCAACCAACATTGTGTTAACAATAGGGCTGTACGAAAGATCTATTTAGTCATTGAAATTCTTATCATGAATTTTTATGACTGACAAAATGCATATAGCCATCTTAATGTAAATAAAATCATTGGATTTAATATTTGAATTTTGTAGTAATTCTGCTATAGACTTTGATCATAGCAGCAAATATTGAAATTCAAGATAAATTGACCGATGCGATGGAACGATTTTGCTAATATGTTTGTTTATGTATGCTTTGCCGGTACATTTGCAATTTAGGCCACAAAGAGGCATGTATCTCAGTAAGTCAATAAAACAAGAAACCCAACTATTAAAGAATTGAGCAAAAACAAATAACAAAAAAAAACTATGCCGTTCCAAAAAAATTTTCAGAAAGATGTTTGATAATAAATTAAATCAAGGAAGGAGAAGAAGCGATGAAGAGTGGAGGAAAATGGTGAGTTTTTAAATCAAGAGGAAATCGATAATCAAGGAAAACTGTTGAAAAGCTGATTTCTTGTATTTAATGTTTTTGACTTTATTTAATAAATAGTATAGATATGTGAAGGCTATTCTTAATTTTAAGCGACTTGAAACATTTTAAGTGAAAATGAGACGTCCTGTAATTTAAATCGGATGTCTTTTGTCTATTCCTGTTATGCAACGGACAAGATAGATAGAAAGAGAGAGAGAGAGAGAAGAGAGAACGCGAGAGAGAATATAAGCTTGAATTATTGCAATTGCAGTTTCAAATGCGATTAAAATAATGTATATTATTATATTATAATTAGTTTATATAACTGAGTTAGTTATATTATTTCCCAGCAGTCTTATTAATACGAGTGCTGCAATTATATTTCATATTAATCGTACTTATAATAATTCTGGTCGAGAGAGAGAGAAAGTGAGAGAAATGCTGAATTTTTTGAGGCTGATATAAGAATATAAGCGACATAAGAATTTTTTTTTTATTTTTTGCGATGTTTGTTACCTTATAATCATTTCTTGACGATATAAGTGATATACCTAAAACACTGGTTCCAATTGTTGTTAATAAAAATCGTTCTATTTCTTTTTTGCTGTGGTAAAATGCTGGAGTGAACAATAATTGTAGAGTAATGAATGCTGTTTTGGGATGAATGGGTTGAATTGTCGTTGAGGTGACGTAATAGATTGCGTTTGGTTTTGGCCTGGCTGACAGGGAAGGCCATTATTCTTCCATTCTTCTGTTAAGTTGTGCTCTGGGCCCCCCCACGATATTAATGTACAAGTGGGCCCAGGTTGACAGTGAAAACGTAATCTGGTTCTCAGTTGGTCTCAGGCATCAATCATATCCCCCTGCACACTGTCGTTCGATATCAGTCTCCAGTCTTTTTGATTTCCAACCCCCCCTCCACCAAAACCAACAACCAAACATCTCCAAACCAACACAACTCTCCTTTTTAAACATCTCGAAATCTCTCTGTTTAGAAAAACAAACTCTCCAACTTTGATTCCTTTCCAAACATTTTAACAGAAAACTAAAAGAAAATAATTCATTCAATCTAAATGCTATTCATAAACGGCATTTTCTTTAAATTTACTTTCAATCAAAAATAAAATTTCCAAAAGGTTCCAAACCATATTTATAACAAAAATATGTATAACATTTTAACTAATTAATTACAACATAATGTAATACATGATCAAACCACAATAAGAAATGGGAAAACAAGACTAAGATCTTTCAACCGTAACAACCGTAACATTGTTGTTTCACGTGTTTATGTGAAATCTTTTTATAATGTAATACATAACAATAGATATAAAACGCAGTGGGCATTAACTATATTTTATTTACTAGTCTAAGTGACAAAATAAACAAATGTTTATTATTAATTTCAATAATGAATAAAATAATGCGTTTGTTTTATAATAACACGTATAACATTAAATATGTTATTTAATGTATTCTTTATTAATAGATATAAGGTAGATATATAATCAATATATATTATTATTATAAAGTTATGCTGGTCCGGATTTTTAAAGTTTCAAACCAGCTACTTTGAATGAAATTCTATGAAATATTGCAATTCATTCGAATTATTTATCACGTATACAATAATAAAACAGAATCTTTTTTATGCTTGAAGTAACTTCTTTGCTGTACTCATTTATTGGCATAACAATATCATATGTAGTAAAAATTCTATTTTTCATTGCTAATACCCATGTTTCTACTTAAGCATTGGCTGTGTGATGCCAAGTAACTATTCGCATTGACAATGGGGCATATGGTTCTAGTTGAAATAACAAAACAAGATACTCTGATTCCTCGTATACTCCATTAGTATCGTTAAATACAAAACATCTGATGCCCAATGTCACAACGAGGTGCAATCCTCTGCCCAGTTTCACAAAAAGGAACAATCCCCTGTCCAGTTTCTCAATGAGGAATAACCCCTTGCTCAGTGTTACAACGAGGGATACTCTCTTGCTGAGTGTTACAACGAGGGACAATCCCCTGCTCAGTGTTACAACGAGGGACTATCCCCTGCTCAGTGTTACAACGAGGGACAATCCCCTGCTCAGTTTTACAACGAGGGACAATCTCCTGCTCAGTTTTACAACGAGGGACAATCTCCTGCTCAGTTTTACAACGAGGGACACTCTACTGCTCAGTTTTACAACGAGGGACAATCTCCTGCTCAGTTTTACAACGAGGGACACTCTACTGCTCAGTTTTACAACGAGGGACAATCCCCTGCTCAGTGTTACAACGAGGGACAATCCCCTGCTCAGTGTTACAACGAGGGAGAATCCCCTGCTCAGTTTTACAACGAGGGAGAATCCCCTGCTCAGTTTTACAACGAGGGACAATCTCCTGCTCAGTTTGACAACCAGGGACACTCTACTGCTCAGTGTTACAACGAGGGACAATCCCCTGCTCAGTGTTACAACGAGGGACAATCCCCTGCTCAGTGTTTCAACGAGGGACAATCCCCTGCTCAGTTTTACAAAGAGGGACAATCACCTGCTCAGTTTTACAACGAGGGACAATCTCCTGCACAGTTTTACAACGAGGGACAATCTCCTGCTCAGTTTTACAACGAGGGACATTCTACTGCTCAGTTTTACAACGAGGGACAATCCCCTGCTCAGTGTTACAACGAGGGACAATCCCCTGCTCAGTGTTACAACGAGGGACAATCCCCTGCTCAGTTTTACAACGAGGGACAATCCCCTACTCAGTGTTACAACGAGGGACAATCCCCTGCTCAGTTTTACAACGAGGGACAATCCCCTGCTCAGTGTTACAACGAGGGACAATCCCCTGCCCAGTTTCACAACGAGGGACAATCCCCTGCTCAGTATTACAACGAGGGACAATCCCCTGCTCAGTATTACAACGAGGGACGACCCCCTACCCAGTTTCTCAACGAAGAACAATCCCCTGCCCAGTTTCACTACGTGAGCACACTCTTGTGCCCAGTCTCAAAACGAGTGCACAAACACATAACGGAGGCATACTCCTGTACCCAGTCACACCAAGAGGACTCAATCCTTTGCCGAGGTAAACAATGTGGGCACACTTCTATTCCAGTATAATAAAGAGAACGTGGATCCATACCTAGACATACAACTAGGTATACTTCCATGCTAAGTTTTACAACAAGAACTCACTACCATTCCCTTGTCACATAACGAGTGCACACTCCTACACCCAGTCACAAATCAAGGAAACACACCCGTTCCTATTAATTTCTTAACGAAGATGCCCTCCCATGATCAATCTTACAGAGAAGACAAAGTCTCGTATCCAGTCTCAACGAGAATACACTGGTGTGCCCAGTCCCAAACCGAAGGAACTCCTCCGATTCCAACCTCAAAAAGAAGACGCACTCCTGTGCTCAGTCTCACAACGAGAGTACATCCACTAGTACAGTCTTCCAAGATGGTACACTTCTGTGCCCACTCGAAACTCAAGGGGCATACCTTCGTAATTGGGAAGGCCTTGACACTTCCACTGAGATCATAAACAAGATGTAAAATAAATAGATAATCAACTATCGTATCATTTAAAGAAGTTGTTTTGCTAATTAATTATATTTTGATAGTAATTATGAAAATTAAAGATGTTTTAATTTTTAAAACTTGATTGTGGCTTAGATACACAATATGTCATATTAAAAATGAAAATATTTCTTCAAACAGCTTAGTGATGGCAATTTGGTTTCTGGAACGAGTTTCTAAAATTCAATTGTAGAAGTTCATTTGTAATGCATTTCTAACGTATATCTCCCTCTCTTCTCTAACAACCCCTCACAAATTATTAACTTTCTCATCAAGTAATGAAGAATTATATCAGAAACTGAACAAATATTTTGATAATTAAAAATTTTGAATAGATTTTACACTTAAGCAAATAAAAAAAAAATTCCGCTATCCATATCTATGAAACTTTAGAAAATAGAAACATAAACTAATTATAAGATCATCAATCTTATGACAAACCTTACAATAGAATAAATAAGCAAAAAGTCAAAGATCTCATAAATTTTAACATTCTCAAATATCAACATTAATTTTGTAAACAAATATTATTTTCAATAAAGTTAATTTTAGTAACTCATAGTGTTCGGAGGTGTAAGAACTTCGATCCATCATATTTTGTAATTATTGCAGTGACAATAAAATTCATTAAAAAAAAAACTGTAAGAAAATCTACAAACAAAATAACTGTTTAAAAGAATGTATCATCACATGGAGTAAATATAATCATTGCAGTTTGTTAAAATTTATCATGTTGCTTACTCGAAAATATGTTCTTTGTTAATATTATTTTATTGGAGGCGTAAATATCTTTCTAGATCAAATAATCTGACAATCAACCATTATAGCTAAGTCAGACGACTCCACGGTTATTCAAATAGTTATTTATGAATAAATTGAATTATTAACTAATCTATGAAATTGACACTTTAATTAATACAATTGTCAATCATAAACTTTAATAATTCCTGTTTTAAAAATGAATTCATCTAATTATTCATAGCATTTTTTTAAATTTATTTATTTAATTATATTGATTTAAATATAAGCAAAAGAGGACGGTTAAGAATATAAATAAAACAGACAGTTCAAATCAATCAATCAGGTAAATCTTTAGAGGAAGTTTATATTAAACTACAAATTATCTAGCTTCATACAAACTTCAGTCTAGTTTGATCGGACTCAACTCAATTATTGAATTGCCAAGGGGAAAGTAGCGTTAACACGTTATTTACATATAAATTGTTCTTGGAATTACAATATAAGTCCGGAATTTGAAGTTTTAACCTCAATCCTGATAAGTTTTGGATAAATAATGCAAAAGTCAGATTTTTTTTATAGAATTAAATAATGTCGTTAACAAAAATACGGTAACCTCAATCCTGATAAGTTTTGGATAAATAATGCAAAAGTCAGATTTTTTTTTATAGAATTAAATAATGTCGTTAACAATAATACGGTAACCTCAATCCTGATAAGTTTTGGATAAATAATGCAAAAGTCAGATTTTTTTTTATAGAATTAAATAATGTCGTTAACAATAATACGGTAACCTCAATCCTGACAAGTTTTGGATAAATAATGTAAAAGTCAGATTTTTTTTTATAGAATTAAATAATGTCGTTAACAATAATACGGTAACCTCAATCCTGACAAGTTTTGGATAAATAATGTAAAAGTCAGATTTTTTTTTATAGAATTAAATTATGTCGTTCACAATAATACGGTTCACTTCTAACGGGTGCTGAATAAGAAATGAAGTAAACTTTTTAGAAACATAAAAAGTGCATAAGTCATCCATTATTTAGATTTTTTTTTTCTTTTTTAATCTGATCCCCTAGCGGGTGATAAGCGGGTGTCAGTTGTTTGCCGGCTTTTTGTTTGATCGGTGAGCTTTGAACAGTTCTGAAAAACCCACTAGCATTTGACATCCTTACGCTATGAACTGTTCCAAGTAATGTCCTTTCCTTGTCATAATGGCCTTTAAAGTCATTTTTTTTCTCAGGAAAACAGAGTTTACTCTAAATAAGCAAGATAAACATCAACATACGTTAACTATTAGAAATGGAAAAGATAAATAAAAGTAATTTAAATGCGCCACATTTAAAAGAAAGTTATTCCTAACTATCTTAGTCAAAAAAAGTTGTTTTTATTAAACTGATTATACATTTTCATTCATTAGCAAAATATAATTTTTTCTTCAACAATGGTTACCAACAAAATTTATTTTGTGGGCTCTATACAGTACAATTTTAATTTTTTTTTATTGGGTTGGCTCACTCGTCATGATTACATTTTCACAATGTTGACTAAGCAGCATTTATTGTTTTTATGTGAGGCTAGACGAGGTTAATCAGGTCAGACTTGTGTTTGTGTGCTCGACAATTTTTTGTTGTTGCAAATAAAGGAGGAGATAATTTGTATTAATTTTTGTGTAAATAAATTGTACTAGGTGTTTAAAAACTTTTATAATGTTGATAGTGGAGTACGATAAGTTTACTTAAGCAAAAATAATGTTTATAAGTAGTATAGGTTAATCAACTAGTAATTATTTTGTCAACCGCAAAAAATCGCCGAGCACGCAAACACGAGTCTAACCTTTATGCCTCTCACATTAAAGTAACACTTGTTATTTAGCCAAAACTGTGAACATAAAATCATGACAAATTTATGTACACAACAACAAACAATTTTTGAAATTAGAATGCACCGAGTGCGCAACATTCAAAAATTGCCCTTAATTTTCACTACAATTTGTATATTTTTAGCAAATAGAGAAACTTGATAAGCCTATTCAATAATTCTTTAATTGAATGACTGATATTTTTCAAGAGATGCATATTATAGTTAAAAGTTATTTATGTATGCTCCTGGATATATCTCAATGCTGCCATGATTCGATGTCCCAGGAGCTTTTGAAATTCAAAATGGGATAAAATATATTCAGTGTTTCAAACCTTCACTGACCTAGAAGTCTACGCTCTTACTAGTTATTTATCAAAACTTCTCTATCATTTTTGGTAAGTTTAGTTTGATATTAGATTATTGTTTCATGTGTTTTTTTTATGATCTAGCCGTCAGATGAATCGTACATCTCACAGATGAAAGAGTTTTGGTCTTTCTCATATACAAGTGTTCACTGATTTGACAGTTCCATGCATACAATTTTTCAGTTAGGTTAGGTTGCAGTGGCAGTTCACAAGAGAACACACTTAGGTCGAGCATTGTCCCTTTGTGATACCACACAATGAAGATTGATTCTACTGTGGGAGTCCTAAATTTTGCCTAACTCAAGTATATTTAGAGTAGGGATCTTTAACGAGTACCTGACATCGTACAGGCTCGGGACCGACAGTTTAACGTCCTTCTCTGAGGGACGTCGTACTCAGATTTATTCACCTCCCGCATGAATAAATCGAGGGCCAGGTGGGGATCGAACCCCGGTCCTATCAGATCAGAGGCGAGCATGTAACCACTGAGCTAGCCTGACCCCCTAATTTTTCAGTTACACATGTTTATTTTTTCTCAAAGAACAGCTTTATTGTGTTTTATCAACAACAGGTTCTTTGTTATGAGTGCCCTGAATTAGTTTTTGAGTTGTGTTTTTCTTATTTTTCACGTTGCCCTTGATTAGGATATTTTTTTTTATTTTATCGGTCAGGGTAATGATTTCAATAGAGCCTTATAGATTGTTGTTGCTGTTTTCTCAGTAATTTCTTAAAAGGTGCATCTAATGTTTTAAGGCATCTGAGAGTCTAAAATACCTTAAAACTAATTTTATTTTTATTGCTTTCCAGTAATTATAGATTGTTACCAATCATTATTTATATAGTTGTTTTTAAAGTATTACTAACCGTTTTAGGGGTAAAAAACTTCCGTTGGTGACCTCTAAACATAAACTAATTTCATTTTCCTTTCCAAGAAAACTATAAATAGATCTTTTTTCAACCAAAATTTCAATAATCAAAATCACAGTTCAAATAAACTAGTAAATTTTAATGAATTACGTAAAACTTTGTTCATATTAGATGAAGTAAAATTGGAAGTAAGCGCAAGTTGGGATAGGATACTGTTGGAATTAGTTGGGTTGAGACGCAAGGTGTCGACCTGTTCTCCAGGGAGGACAGATCCTGTCTGTCAATAATTAATCCAGGCCACCGTCAGTTAGCATAGTGAGGAGTGGGGGGAGGGGGCGTTTGGGGGGCCTATAATGTTACTATATTCAGCCTATCTCGATATCACCAGCATACCATCCAATCCCACATCCCATAGCATTCATCTTTCAAAAATAACTTCTATTCCTGCTGATCCAATCACGTTTACTTCTGTTTCATGAGAAACACTAAAAAGAGTTACCTACATTCGCAAAGTTGTTTAATATTTCACTCGTCTAAAAGCCAATCTTATTTGAAAATTATACACAAGTAGTAACCCATTTCATTTCAAAGAACTTTACACTGGTGAACAAAAAAATTATATACTGAAAAGCATATATGAAAGGTTACTTTACTATACGTAAAGTATAGTGATCGTGAAAAATTTAATCTCAGGATTTTGACGGAATTGCTAAACTCTCCCAGAGAACTGGAATCCGGTTGTATTTATAAAATTCTGTGCAAAAACTGCCACACAATTTATATAAGTCAAACTAGTAAATCATTAAAGACACATATAAAACAATACCAATACGACGTGCAGGAAAAAAGTAGCGCCTTACTCTTGCATACGAATAATTAAAAACGTCAATACTGATTCGGCCGGAGCTAAATTTATTACCTATGAAAGCTCGATGTTGTTAAGATATATTATTGAATCGTCTCTAATTAAATTTAATAGATCAAATATTATAAGCATTAGTAAAGTCTCTTCAAACTTGATACTTTCGTTACGAGGGCAATAGACTCTTCTAAAAAGGTTGACAGTTAGCAGATAGTTTTTTACTCATTCTTACTGTGCTTCTTTGTTTCCCCAAACAACCCTTTCTAGATATTAGCCCTTTCCTCCGCTTTCATCCTTTTAAAATACTACCCTTCTCTCCCACTCTTCTCAACCCCTCACAAGATGTTTTCTGCATCAATTAAGTTATGAAAAAAAGTTTTATTCATCAGAATAGCACTATGTTGATGAAGAACGCTAGTTTTGGCTGAACAACCTAGTCACATTTCTGATTTTTTACTGTAGTTTACAAGTTGATTTTTCTTCTACGTGTGCACCGTGAAATACTGTTATATATATATATATAATATTTCAAAATTTGCAGTGAACCATTTTTAGAAGAAGAAATTAAATATATTTACAAAGTTTCAACCTCTCTAATGTATCCAAAAAAATTAATTGATAACGTGTTGAAAAAAGCCAAACAATCTTTGATGTCATCTGTAAGTGAGGAACGTTTTTTCAAGAAGGAATTTGCTGGTGGTTCCCTACAGCCCATGTTTAAAAGACATTCCATATTTGTTGAAGAAGCTAGATATCTCAGTTACATTTAGTAGTGGTGGTAATTTGTCAAATAGACTTGTCCATAACTCTAAAAGAAGCCGAAAAAACTGTTGTGTATACAGAATTCCTTGCAAGGATTGCGAGTTGGCTTATATTGGACAGACGGGAAAAGGAATGGATACAAGGATTAAGCAACATCAGTATTCAGTTAGAAGACAAGATGATAAAAGTGCCTTGTTCCTACACATTAGAGACAAAAATCACATAATTAACTGGAAAGAAGCAAAGGAGTTGGTTTTTATGTCATGTGAAAGAAGAAGAAACATTGTTGAAAGCGCCCTCATAAAAGACTTTTCTAAGAACTTGGTCAACACTAGTCCAGGCCTTTTAAATTAGATGAATTTCTAATTGAAGGAATTATCAAACAAATCAAGACTATTTCAACAGTTATAGGGAAAAATACTGTCAATGATGCCAATCTTACTCCTTCTTTAAATCAAAATTCATAACCTGTTTACAACTTGTATTCACTTGCTCTCTGACGACGTGAAAACGAAAGGCCTTAGAGCGACTATCTTCTCTAATTTGTGGTGAGTTACCTGAATATATATATATATATATATATATATATGAATATATAAAAACGGTTCGACGAACCAAATAAGATAAATTCATGTATTTTCTTATAATATAAATATAGTGAGTTTGATGAGATCTCTTTATGTGCATTCTTTCACTGTTTGTTAAATATATATAAATTTACAATTATGAAAAATAAAAAGAATGATAAAACTTGTATCAATATTTTGACATGTACCTCATAAAGAAGAGGTATCTCTGGTTAGAGTGACAAAAACTGTTTCCAATAATATATACAAGAGGTTAACGCAGTTAAATAACAGAAAAAGGACAGTTACAACAGCCAATATTTCGTATATCTCTCTCGCTTCTATCTCTATTTAACAGTCATCTCCTGATCATAAACAACCATACCAATATCGACTATAGTTAGTATCTATTTCTGTCATAAAGTCTGAGTTATCTTCTAGTTTTTAATAAGTCAGTTTGGATTATGTTTTCTTATTTCAATATATAAAATATATATTAGAGATTTGAAATCGTTCACCATCCTACCTCTCGTAAATTTCCTGCTAGTCAATGGCAAGTAGTAAATCAATTTTTATATTTCCTACATATCAAAAAAAAAAAAATAAAGGGAACCGTATTGCAAGTATGAGAGGATAGCTGGACACATTACGAGGCTTAAGCAATTCACCAGTGATTCTGTTTTCTTGTATCAGTTTACTCAACAATTTAAGGATTTGGTACAAACTTATTCAGTAAATTACCGGCCATGAATCATCCCAATGATTAAAATTGAAGGCCACCATTAGTCCTGTTATGCATATACAAGAGGTCCGTGTAAATTAAAGTAGTGAGACTGATTTTTTTAAAAATTTTCTATTCAAATATAAATTACAATGTGATATTGTCAACCTTCAAAATCATGTTCTCCTTCGGAAGCCATTCACAGCGCTGGAGACGGTACCTTCCTTAATAATTGATAGCA
The DNA here is from genome assembly GCA_026182355.1 of Hermatobates lingyangjiaoensis. Classification (NCBI taxonomy): domain Eukaryota; kingdom Metazoa; phylum Arthropoda; class Insecta; order Hemiptera; family Hermatobatidae; genus Hermatobates; species Hermatobates lingyangjiaoensis. The sequence continues at coordinate 474,610 of JAPFBL010000269.1, forward strand.
TTGAAACTGGATACTCGGATTCTGGAATGGCCTTCAGCTGGTCGGTTACAGCAGTTTGTATGATTTTGTAAAGTGTACAAACACGAAATGAGTTCCCTTGAGGTGATTTTTCAATCTCGGGAAGAGGAAAAAGTCATAAGGACTCAAGTCTGTTGAATAAGGAGGCTGAGGAGCAACAGGAATGTTTTTACTGGCCAAAAACTCGTTTATTGAGATGGCAGTGTGACAGGGCGCGTTGTCGTGATGCAACACCCACTTGTCTTTGATGTTTGGCCGCACACGAAGGACTCTTTTTCGAAGTCTTTCAAGGACCTCACTCATTCTGACTGTCAAGCTTCGATCTGAACGCACAAGGTTCCGTACTCTGTTGACATTTTCATCGGTGTTTGCACTTGAAGGCCTTCCGCTTCGTGGTTCATCTTCAATCGACTCTCTTCCTTCTGAAAATTCCTTAAACCACCGAAAAACCTGTGCCCTTGATAAAACACGTTCTCCATAGGCCTCCTGAAGTTTTTCAAAAGTTTCGGTTGTATTATGTCCAAGTCTGAAGCAAAATTTGATTGCACACGTTGCTCAACTTTGAGGTCCCTCAATTTCTTTAAGAACGCTCAAGAAAAATTTTAATCCATTTCAACAAAACAAGTATAGGAAAACCGTAATTGCAAGTATGAGAGCGATAGCTGGACACATTACGAGGCTTAAGCAATTCACCAGTGATTCTGTTTTCTTGTATCAGTTTACTCAACAATTTAAGGATTAGGTACAGACTTATTCAGTAAATTACCGGCCATGAATCATCCCAATGATTAAAATTGAAGGTTTCAATTAGTCCTGTTATGCATATATACTAAAAACTCAATCCCCTGATATGACTTAAAGTAGATCAATGCATCTTCTTCGAGCAAAAAAAAAAAAAATATCAAAGAGTAAAGTGATGTCCAAACATAATTCATAAAGACTCCATTTTATCTTTCCCAGCATGTTTGCAGAGTTTTGGAACATAATTCTTTCCCATTGATATTAATTTGAAATCAATTGAAAAATATTAATTGAATTTAATAACAACCTGAACTATACATATATAAATTACATGAAACGATCTGTAGGAATTTAGATAAAAATGATAACAAAAGCAACACAAAGATAGGCACACACATAACTCACTTCTATATTTCGACAATCGCCGTTATCAGGAGGTTACTCATGCCGTACAGTGGTCACTGCCTCGCTTGCCTGCAGGATAATTTCTCTCCTGATGACATTCAATAGTCAAAATATTTACGTAAGTTAATAATATATATATATACTATTAATTATTAATATTATATATATTTATAATACTTTTTCGTTGGAAATACAATCCAAAAAGGAACAAATATAGTTCATTGTAGAAAAATAAACATAGAGAAATCGAAAGCACACACTTGCAGTCTCTAATTTTTGGTTTGAACCGTCTTCAGGAGAGATAAGAGAGGGAAACCAAGCGGTTGGAGACAGTCTCCAACCGACTCTGAACCAGTGCGCTTGGTTTCCCTCTCTTATCACTCCTGAAGACGGTTCAAATCAAAAATTAGAGACTGTAAGTGTGTGCTTTTGATTTCTCTATGTTTTTTTTTTACATTGAACTATATGTATTATAATATATATATACACAGGTTTTGAGATTTGTTGAGGGTTTTGGGAAATATTATATTATATTATAAATATTATATATATATGGTGTTATATTATTATTGTATTATATATTATACTGTTATATATATTATATATTATTACTCGTATTTATTGGTTATATATATATATATATATATATATATATATATATATATATATTTTTATAAAAATTATGCCAATTTTAACTTTTGTTTTTTTCCGGGTTAATTTTTCTGCTCCCAAAATGTTTGATTGAAGGTCTGCTCCCAAAATAACACAATATATATATATATATATATATTATGTATATATAATACACAATTATATAATAATCAGATTTATATTATATATTCAATACCTTTGGTATATATTCAATACCAAATAATACCAATATATATAATTCACAATTAGTCATAGAGTGCAATTCGCTCCGTAGGTATATTTCATATTGCTTCGATAAATTTGATTCATAAAAACCAATAATCAATGATATATTCAAATAAAAATTACTATATACCATTGTTAAATCTTTCGTAAAAACACTTGTATCATAAAGTTATATGTCTTTGAACTTGTAAAACAGTTATATTCACTTGTAAAATTGCACTAAAAGCACGTAACGCATTTTTGGAATATGATTAGGTAATGAAAAAAAAAATTACTTATTCCATTTCCTTAAATACTATACCGTTAAAAGAACACATATTTTATCAGTATACAATAATATATGTTCTTTCAAAAACTGATTAAACATTTAATAACAGTTCAACTTTGTAACAAAATTGAGAATGTTCAACTACAGTAATGTGAGCATCGATTGGAAACTGTTTCGATGTTGAAAGTGCTGTGTGGGCAAACTCATTGCACTTGTTAAGAGCGAAACCATTTCCAATAGTTAGAGACTTCCTTTCCTTACTTCTTCTCGCAGATTTATAGAAACTTTCTTATAAATAGTATTGGTTAACTGGTATTTGTTGAGAAATAAAATTATCTTAAATTACTCTATTTGATTTGAAAATCACCAAGACCTTTGTTTTTTCTGGTTTTGAAAGGATTAACTAATTAATAAACCGTCTTAGCTTTAAGGTCCAATGCTTTTGAACAACTGCAACACCAGTATACGAGATAATATGGTTGCCACAGTACCTAAGGAGATAAAAGAATACTGACAATATAAAAAGTTATACAAAAACCTAAGGCTTTTAACTATGTACTTGACATAGTAGAAACAAGGGGGTTCCCAGCCTTGTTTAGCCCATTCACCCCTCTCGCCATTTCCCACAATGCCATTCCCCCCACCCCCTAGTCTTCCCAAGGTAGTATATACACTTTTACAACTTTACAGTGATTATGATTATAACAGAATTTTACAAATAAAATGCTAATTATAATTATTATGGATATATTAAATATTAATTCCATCAATTTTTTTTTAAAATTATAATTAAGAGGTCAAAACCTATAATAGCTTTCTCACTCTGTAAACCTATTGTGGTCACAATTCACCCCCTGAAGATCCAAAATTCACCCCTGCTATGTGGAGATGTTTTTGTTACTTTAGCAGACATAATATTATTATAAAAGTTTGTCCTCCCTCATCAATCCGTGTCCACTTACCACTCTATAAGGGTCCGAAGTAAGACAGAATTTTATAACAATATTATAAATATCTGTGAGAGAGATTGCTAGGGAATTGATTTTGTATTTTGTTAAGTTACAGTGGCAGTCCCACGATAGTACAAACATTGACCAAAGATTTCATCTTTGTGATAATACACAATGAATCCTTAAATTTTATCTGACTCAAAAGTATATTTAGAGTAATGTTCTTTTATGAAGGCTTGGAACCGAGAGCTTAACACTTCTCCGAAAGACGATATGCTCTGATTTAATCGCCCGCCACGTGAATAAATCGAGTGCCAGAGTGGGTATTGAACCCTTGATATACCAGTCCAGAGATGGGGCACTTTGCCACTGAGCTAACCTGGCTCCTAGATTTTATATTAGTTTGAGAAGAGGTAAAAAACTGCTTTAGAAACCTGACCTGAAAGTCGTGCTGGTTTATTTTTGACTCTTGCGGATAATAATTGTACTTAAGTACAAAACAATGGAGTATAATATTTGTCGCTTAATAGTGTTAGTGTGACAAATGGGGCACAATTATTTGTGACATAATGTAAATGGGTACTTTTGTTTGATCTAATTAAAAGTTTCACAACAAAACAATAATTTTATTGAAAAAAAAATGTATTAAGAACCGAAATAGAAAATATAGTGTTTTAAGAGGGTGTAAATAAGGGTTGGTAGAGGAGGCTGACGTGGACAGCCAAATTGAGGTGGCGCTCTCGAGTTGGCGATAAATAGGGGTGATTTAGGGGGTGGATTCGTTGGGAAAAGCCGGCTTTGATCTAGTAGAGAAGGCCACTTCACACTGGCCCCAAAACTGAATATACATCTTTTGCCAGGGCTGCCGGCGCGAACCAGATCTGACACTAATCGCTGATGCTCTGGGGCACAAGGCCAACTTTTCATCTACCTCTACACTCTCTCTCTGCAGCCAATTGGATGAGTGCTGTTCAGACCAATGGTGTCGCGAGATCTTTTAACCTTTGCTTTCACAAATGCTTTCAAAAACCGTGGATACTTTATAACGATCTCTCAAAAAACAAAAAAAAACATTAAAACTCCGAATGTAGCAATCAGAAAAGTTTATCTAACAGATTTAGTTGTATTTTACTTAATGAAATCCATATTTTACACAGAATCAACAGAAATCAAAATACTGAATATTAAATCTGGTGATTGATTATACCTGTTTTGGCTTATCATATGTATCACATACAAACACACAAGTGTATTGCCAAGGTGCAATGTTTGGCAAATGTATGTTTACATCAGATCTATCAATGGTCTAGCCCAGTGGTTCTCAACGTGGTCCACATGGACCCCCAAGGATCCACAGAGGATTACTGGGGGTCCATGAGGAAAGTAGTATTCTGAAGGTCCATGACACGTGGTTAGGGCTCTATGTTAAGTTTAAATGAATTCATCAGCAAACCAAAAATAAATCAAAGCATAGTAAGCTTTGGCCGTACAATATTCAAACATAATTAAAATATAAAGCCTAATATCCTCGTCAGTTTGTTAAAATGTTCCAATGTTTTAAAATTTTCTATTGCACTTCTCTTTATGGTAAATTAAAAATTTATTCGGTTACAATTTATTTCAGGGTTCTTTATAAAATGTTAATGAAGAAACATTTTGTTATTGTTTTAAAAACATTTTTGTATTTTCGCATGCGTTGTAGATGTAATGAAATTATTTCATAATTAACGATATTCATTTATCTAAAAACAAATATTTATTTATAAATTTGTATAATTATGTTTTTTAAGTATCCGGGGGAGTGGGGGTCCACAAGTAGTTTTTAGGGGGTCCACAAGTAGCTTTAAGGTGGTCCACAAGCAAACAAAGGTTGACAACCCCTGGTCTAGCCAAAATAAGATGTATTTTATTGCTGAAAAATCAAAAGTTTTTTTGTGTATCCCGCAGAGCAGTTGACGATAATATTACAATTTTTCTGAATAACAAACCTCTCCAGGTTTTAGTATAAACAAAAGAATGAAAAATATCAATATTTTTAAATGATATGGCAGTTATATATCAATTTTAAATGATGTTAAACAAAACCATTTCTGTAAAAGGTAGCATTAATTTCAAAAAAAATACAAAGAATATTACTCAAGTAGTGAGACTTGAATACAATTATTACAATTACAAAATGGTAAGTGGCAGACACACATACTTAAAACATGAATCCATGCATTAACCTAAATATATCAAAAATGTATTCAAGATATATCAAAGTGTACAAATTAATTTCGTGATCATTTCATTTTACTTACAGTAGAGTAAAAACGCGTACGAACTAACATTCTTTTATATTGTCATCCTTTTTTTTTTTACAATTTAATTAAGCTAAAAAAAAATTTTCCTTTTATCTAAAGCAAAAGGCTAAACTAATTACAAAACGGTTGTCATTAATCCTTTCCTTTCTTTATTTTTTATGAGATAAACTCCTTCAAAGCGCAGCAGTAACTTGAATCGTAAAATAAATACCTTATTCAGCCCAAACTCTTTCTTTGATCTCCATCAAGTCATTTATTTTATTAAGTTCAGTAAAGGAAACTGATATTTTTTTTTCAAAATTAAATGTAAGAATATCTTTTCAAATCCTTTGTCCATGCTTTATAATTTTATCTTTAAAGAAAATAAGAAGTAAAATTGATTTAAATAGAATAAAAATAAAGTTTAAAAACAAGTATTTAAGAGAGAAAATTAGATTTTCAAGCCAGTATATTTTGGTTTATTAATGTGATAGTGAAATATATTCAACTTGTCAAAAGAATGTTGTTTCCATTTTATTGAACTAAATAATAAAAGAGACCATAATGTTGAAAATAGTTAAAAATATATCTTTTGAGCTTTTTATTTTAAAATAAGATGTTTTTCATAACTAATTATTTATTTTTTTATAAAAAAAATTAACTATGACTATAGTTAACTAGATAACTATAGTTATCATATTTTTTAGTTAGTTATATATAGTTATATATATATTATAATTATAAAGTCTAGTCGAAGGTTTTGTCCGGTTAACATTGTTGTTCCTTTAAATAATGTAAATTTCATTTTCTTAGTTAAAAAATTTTTACTTCTGCCTATGAAAAAGGTTTTAAATAAAACCGAAACATTGGCAACGAGAGTTTGATTTTTTATCCTGGAAAATTGACCGAACCTCGATTAGAGAACACACCTATATATATTATAGTTATACTAGTTATAGTCATATTTTTCTATATGACTATAGAAAAACTAGATGATTTTCATAATTAATTATTTATTTTTTTAAAAAAAAAAATTAACTCTTGCTTTGGTTTGTTACCCATTATGTCAGTTGTTTTTAACCTGTGGAGGGCGCGGGCCTGTTGCAACGGGGTCTTGCAGGTGTGTTTTCAAAATATTATTTTAAAAATTCAAAACGAAGGAAACACACAGAAAGACACAGAGATAACTCACATCGATATTTCGACCATCGTCGTCATCAGGAGGACGATGGTCAAAATATCGATGTGAGTTATGTCTCTGTCTTTCTGTGTGTTTCCTTCGTTTTGAATTTATTTTTTTTAAAAAAGTCCGCTGGACCATTTCTTTTAATTGCAAAATATTATTTTCGAATACAAACCAAAAAAGTCGAATGAGTTAAAAAAAAAATGAATCAGTAAAATAGGTATGCGTAATCCAAAATCCTCGTCCCGAATTTTTCGGGTACAAATGCTAAAACATCCATCCATAGTCTTGCTGGAACGAAAACATCTCGCTTTCGAGTTTGGAGCCGAGCGGAGGAGGGGCGATGAAACAAAAGACAAGCGCACGGAACATCCCGAGTGCCATCCCGGCTACGAGTAAACAACGATTTTCCTACTTTGACAAAAGAAGCTTTAGAAATGTTATTCCCATTTGTAACATCTCACCTATGTAAAACTGGTTTTTCTACAGTAGAGCTCTCTTAAAAACAAAGTATCAATCTCGCTTAGTGATTGAAAAGGAACTGAGAACCGCAATTTCTTCAATGATACCACGGTTTGAGAAAATTTATGCTAAAAAACAAGCTCAACCGTCGCGTTAAATTTTTATAATGTTGCATTAATTATATATTTGTTTTTGTATTTTTCTAAAAAAAATTTTTATTACATTTAAAATTATTATTTCTTATAATAAATAATTATTTTTTATGTACATTTTTACATATTATTTATATTATTTTGTAACCCATTAAATAAATTATAATATCAGTTGAGTATATATGAAATTAGATTGTTACAAAAATTAAGAAGCAACAAAATTTTTTTTTAAAGGTACAAAAAGGTTGGAAACCACTGCATTATGTTGTAAGGATCAGAATAGGTTAGTGAATAACTCCATGATTGTTTTGTCTGTGTTGTGCTTTTGAAGTACCACCTGTTCTGAGAATTGAGAAAAATTTTCTTCGTTTATTCTGTTTTCTTGGAAAAGTAGCCAAAGAAGTCAAAATTATTATGACGGTATAATTCTTGGAAGATGTGCTATCCTAAGAAGAGAGCTATTACTGTGACTGTCTGTAAAGGGACAGCATTGTTTGTTTAATCAAGAAAAGCGGTGATTTGTAAAAAGCCCTCAAGTTTATAATTGTCCAAAAGTCTTTCAGTTGTAAAGAGACTTGCTTGATAAAGTATCTTTACTCATTAGGCTTTAAATAAATACTTACTTTAACTGTCGTTGAATTCAAATCATAACTGAATTGGTGAAATTAATATCAATTGTAAAATACAAGAGTGTTATCAACCTTAGACATTTGGTTTGCTTTAACTTATTTCTGGGTAAGAGAGAAAACCTTAACTAGTCTCAGCTGCAGAGAAACTAAAATTCCGTATAAGCATACTATGAAATTGTTTTTCATAGACATGAAATACTATGTGTTGTTGAAACATTATACACCCGCATGTTCAAAACATAATAAATTGTCCATTATGAGATATTAAGTCAATTAAGTCTACAAAAAAAGTGTTTTATGTTAAAATTAAAAACTAACAACGCATTTCAAACAAAGTATTTTTCTTGAGGTTTACATTTGCTCTGTTGTCATAACACCCTCAACAATGCAGAAGTAAACCAGAGGAAAAACACTAAGTGCTAAAAACTCATTATTTTTTAACAATAAGCACTTTTATGTGGAGACTTAAATTTTTTTTTAAATTCCCCATCAAGAGTAAATACCACATTATAACATATTGGACAAAGAGTGAAATTGTCCACTCTTAATGTAGTAAACCATTTCACAGTCAATTTCGTGTCTTTCATTCATCTTGGGAGTCAACTCTGCAGGAATTGGGTTCCGTTGCATCTCTTGGGGATTATATCTATCAGTCCAGCGAAACAGTTGTTCATTTATTTCTTATTTATTAATTCATAAAGAGTCGATAGACAGACAAACCAACAAAATTTACTAGAAATATATATTTCGATAATGCTACTTCGAAACTTTCCCACTTTTTATTTTTCAAAGCATCTGTCAGCTTTCGGCACTTGCATTTCCTTATCTGATAATATAAACAAAATCGGAAAGAAGTACGAGGGTCGTCCAGAAAATAAGTTCCGTTTTGGTCTGTAGGGCGGTAGGAGTGGTTTTTGCCAAATCCGGCAACACCGCTCGAAAGAGGAGAGGTGGGGGAATAGAATGAGAGGTGGGGGACCTCAGTCGGTCAATTACCAACGTCAGGGCAGGTAGTTGAAATGGAGCCCTCCATGTCACGTCCCGCCACCTCGGTCCCGTTCCCTCTCGAGTTGTTTTGCGCGGAGTGATTCAATTTCTTTATGCACAGGGTTTCAAATCAGTTCAAATTCACGAACAGCTCATTTCTGTTTATGGAGAAGGTGTAATGAGTGAATCAATGGTGAGGAGATGGGTACGTGAATTTAAGGCGGGAAGACATTCAGCTCTCTAGGGACCCACCGGGCGGAAACTTTCCGAAAGTCAAGTTTTTCCGAGACGATCTCATGGATGAGGATCGTGAGATGTCTGGGAAACTCAGGTGGAGTTCATCCAGGGTTGAACGACGATCTTTGCGAATTGCATTGTCGATTTCTGCGACAATTTCGTCCGTCACAACTGAGGGTCTGCCTCTCCCACTTTCATCCTCAAGTGAATGTCTTCCCGCCTTAAATTCACGTACCCATCTCCTCACCATTGATTCACTCATTACACCTTCTCCATAAACAGAAATGAGCTGTTCGTGAATTTGAACTGATTTGAAACCCTGTGCATAAAGAAATTGAATCACTCCGCGCAAAACAACTCGAGAGGGAACGGGACCGAGTGGCGGGATGTGACATGGAGGGCTCCATTTCAACTACCTGCCCTGACGTTGGTAATTGACCGACTGAGGTCCCCCACCTCTCATTCTATTCCCCCACCTCTCCTCTTTCGAGCGGTGTTGCCGGATTTGGCAAAAACCACTCCTACCGCCCTACAGACCAAAACGGAACTTATTTTCTGGACGACCCTCGTATATTCAGTTCTATTACGGATAATAATTTTGTTACATGTGAGAATAAAGCAGACAAAGACAACACATGAAAGGAATTTCTCCACGAATTTTTGTTCACCCTATTTGAAACCCAAGAGTTGAGTTACGGGTGTTTTTTTTTACATTGGCAAAGTGAGAAGAAAAGATGTTGAACCAGTTTGAATTTCACAGGTCAAAACTAGTCACCAGTAAGGGAAATAAGTCTAGCAACGCAAGATTTCTGTTTAATTATGGCAACAATTTAGATACAGTATTGCTTTTTCAAAAAAAAACAAAAAAAAAACAAAGATTTCCAGTTGCCAAAACCAGACAACTTATGCAAGGAAAACTGTTTAAAAACATTTGCTATTATTGTTAAATGTGATACTAATTTCGTTACTCAGGTCCAAAAGTAAATAACCTCTGATTATAAGTCGACTTTTCGCCAAAATTTGTTTGGCGAAAAACAAATTATTGAAAAAATTACTACGTCCATAAAAAAAAAATCTGGAGTGGCCTACACTCAACTTTACTATATGTAAATATAATATTAAACTTCTTACCACATAATGTGCTATTTAGATGGTGGCGTAGCAAACTATTTTTGCCGCCCACGGCGGTCGTAAGATCCTCCCCACCACCACTGATCGCTGATAATCGGTTAACCTGAAAAATTTCAGAAAATCATCAAAATATTTTCATGGAATCACAATCAAGGATCTAATTTGAGACACCTGTTATCAGTCACAGACTGATACAGTATGTTATTACAGTGCTCGAATACATATAAAGCTATTATCAAAGAAAACATAAGATTTTTTTAAAACAAAAACGCATAATTCAAATCATACATAAAAAATGTTAAAATAATAAACAGTCTGTGCAAACAAATATAAATGAACTTTCAACCCTTTTAAAAAACTAGTTTTGAACACTTCAAAATAAATATACTTTAAATTTGCAAATACTATAGTTGAAAAAAACGGTCTTACTCTCATAAACACTGAAACAATTACGATATAAAAACTCATTTGGTCAAAATTTCAGTTTTTTTGTTAGCTTTTTATTTTTTTATTATTTTCCATCTTCACCCCTTTTAAACGCCACCACCACCTTGGCACATGACACCCAGGCTAGTATAATGACTTAATTGAACATGTTAAATATTTTCTATTAATTCCTTGCTGTTAAAATAACAGTTTAAATCACAGGAAACAAGGCGCACAACTATATCCACTGCAAATTTGACAGAAATTGTCAGATGAAATATGTCCGAGGTCCCCATTAAAAACTGTGTTACATTTTCACTTATTTAAACTTGTATGCTGTTAAAACGTGGCTTGAAGGATTGGTTCGGCACCCCTTATTGGGTATTCGGGGTTACTCTGATAGTACAGGGCATTCCGCTATCTACCACCTGCGGACACGACTGGTAGCACCTGCCTAACTTGTGCACCCCCCCCGGGACTAAATTAAAGATATACATGATAGGGTAGAATAGAAGTAACTGTGTTGTGTAGACTTAACGATCATCAAACACACACCTACCTAACAACTAAAGAAAATATACACAGTATAACTAAAATAAGTAGTCATTAATCAATTGATTTAGTTGGTTGAGTAGAAGAGAAAGAGCTATAAAATAAACATTTCATAGATATCATAGATAAGCTATACTAATCAACAGTTGTAAGTTACCTCATAGAGTAAAATTAAAATAAAATTTAGGTATACATCTCCATATACCTGAAAAGTGTTTCTACCTGCAAATGACATGAACATGTAGAATGGAAATACTTATGAATACAAAAATTTATAGTTAATAAAACACATATTGCATCCAAGAAATATAACTTATTTTATACAGTAGTATAAAACAATATGAATGTGATCAACACCTCTTTATCACTTCAAATACGTTTCTACTCCCCAAAACATATGAGCTACATCGATAGTAGTTGAGAAACATATATGTAACTAAAGACTTAAATGCATCAAATACAAAATCCATTCAACATATATGAAGTACCTCGCACATATACCTTTAATAAAATTAAAGAAACATGTAACCAAACTTCTTCCTATACAACAAGAGATTTACTAGTCACATAACATATGAGTTATACAAGAGAGTAGATTGAAACAGTAATGCATATAGAGATTTAAAAAAATTTTGAACTCGATTTAAACAAATGTAAACACCAATGTATTCAACGATTAGTTACTTACACAGTAGAATTACAATAAAAAGAATTAGACATCTTTACATACCTGAAAAGCCTTTGTCATGTTTCTAGGGTAGTGGTTCTGAATCTGCTTGAAGTTGGAGAGTTCTTAATTCTACAAATAGCTTGAACACACTGTATACAAATCTCCGAGAAATATTTTAATTACATCAAATACAATACGATAAAAACAATAATTAAAAATAAAGAAAATGAGACTTGCTTTCAGTTTGTATCTTCTTCTGTCCAGGGAAACATAAACTTGTTGAGCCTTGGCGTCTTCTTTAATGTTTGGGGCTAAAACGTTTTAAGGAATAGAGAGGACCTCGAATTTCTTCTTCAATCCATTGAAGTGTTTTTATGTCTTGCCTGTTTTGACTAGAGAATAATGTTGCAAATTGTAAAATTTTTGCTCAGAGTAGTGAATAAAAGTAATCTCGCCATTGGTAGAACATATTCGTTGCATATAAAATATATTTGAGATGAGAGGGTCTTCTTAAGAAGAAAATCGCTATTACTTATCTCTAATAATAATGTTGCGTTCACAAAAAGAGATGCAAATTGTAAGATGAGGTATGGTGACTACGTTTTTATATCTGGATAAATTATTTGAATCACTGAGAGACATCTAGAAATCCTTTAGACACCCTTGAGAATCTCTTATGGAGACCTAACAGATTACGATCTGTCTGGGAAGAACAGTGGAAGTAAGAGGGTTTCAAACAGTGTAAGACGTTGAGTGTGCTTTGCTAGGTACTGTTATAAACTGAACACATAAACCTGAATTGATTGCATGCATAAACACATAACATGCCCACTAACCTGTGTACAGGTATCCTTTCTTCTGTACCTGCAACAATACACACATGTTAACATTACCTCAATGGTAATATCAAATAGAGTGGAATCTTTGTCAGTCATGGTTGTGACTAGTCTTAATAAAATAATTCTGGTATCTGTCAAGCATAAAGTAATTCTTGTCGTTTTCTTCATTTACGAAGAAACCTATTATACCATTATAAGTTGTTAATGCAAAAAAAATTGTTAATATTACCTTCGCATTATATTAACTCGGTGCACTGTCGGTCATGTTTTTTTCATGGTGGACAGGTTCAGTTGAATAAATAAAAAAATCTGGAGTGGCCTACACTCAACTTTACTATAAGTAAACATAATAAGAAACTCCTTAACCACCAACTGATGTTTTGTGCTCTTTACATTTAATCAGTATGTGTCATTTGTTTAAATTTAACTGTAATCGCTTTATTAGTTATAAGAATCGTGAACATGACATCTGATAACAATGGTTAAACTGAGAGCCTGAAACTTATCTGACTCGTAGGCTCTACAGTCATACTGTTGTAATAGCATATGACATTCTGCTGTCATGCCATTGTTGTAACTCAATTTAACTTCAGATTTTATGTTCATTAATGTAAATAGAGAAGTATTCCTCACTTCTATAGCTTTAGATAAGATTTGATAGAAATCTTTGTCCATTCTGAGATGATTGCTTCGAATACAGATATAATGTGATTAAGGGTTTCTACCTTTTCTAGACACAGAGTTTGAATTCTTTGTATGATGTCAAATATAGCTTCCATTCGTAGTAATTAAATAATAATTTAAAAATAACGATACAGAATAAGAGAAAAAAATAAGAGATAACATTGTTTAAGGCCAGAAATTACTAAGGCAAATTATGAAAAATAGGTATAACTAATAAACTAAATAACTGTTTTCAAAGATATTTAAATACGTTTCTTGAATTATCTTATACAAATAATCATATTGATTCAGTTTGACAAATTCGTTGAGCCTACAAAATTCAATAGGTGAACTTTTGCATTATATACATGGTGGTAATTAAGTATTCTATTTTCCTGGTGAAGTGAAAATAAATATAAATTATATACACTTATATAAGAATTAGCGAAATAAGAATGGTATAAAAATAATATAAATAATGTTATATTATACCATTAAATGATGTTATATTATACCATTAAATGATGTTTGATTAAAAATATAATATTACTAGATAAGTGTAGATAGTCTAAAGAACAATTAATGCACTTATAATATTGAAAAGAAAATTAATACAATATTTCCACTAACCGTGACTACGATGTTCAATACCTTCTGTATTCTTGCATTGTCATTTAATCAACGTAAACTCATATTTAAAACATATATTAAACTAAATATTTCAATAAATGTACTCTTTTAAACACAGATATAAAACTAAATTCATCAATAAGACCACATTTGAAATAATTTCAAACTGTTACAAATAACATGTACGTCGAATAGAAACGCAATTAAAAATTAAAATGGCTTGAAAAAATGAGAGCCGATGATTGGTCGAAATAATCATACGATGAAAATGACATGCGCATTATGTACTGTTGGCGGGAAATGAAGGAACTTCCTGCCTTCAGAATTCTTCATTCTGCCTGAATAGTTATTTATATACTAAATAGAGACCTATGAATCTTCAGCTATATTGAATTCAACTATTTTAAAAATTTCTTTTCTCCCAGTTAATACTTTGATAAGAGGAACTTCGTTTTACTGGCACTATTTAATTTGATGGACTCCGTATTATAAAGTTTTCGTTTTATTTGTACCAAATCTTATAACATGGTAACAAATCTGGAGTAGCCTGCACTTAATTTTCCTATAAGTAAAAAAAGCACCAAACTAATTTACAACATAATGATTTTTGTCTCCTCAATAGCATTCACATGCAATCATAGATCAAGATTGTTACATTTTTCTGAAAAAAAAAATACATTTTTATTGTTTTAAAAATTTGACTATTTCTTTCGTTTGTTTCTTCTTTGATTAAATCATGAATATGTACTTTACATCGCTGTCTTAATGTCCTATCTCTTTATCCAATATAGCGGTGTCTAAAATCATTGCATCTTATCTCTAAAGCTCATTTTAATTTATTATAATCACTATTTAAAAAAAATACAATTAATTACCCACAGAAATGAATTACAAAAATGAAATATTTTAATATATTTATATTCTGCATACTAAAAATAATAATACAGATGTAATAATAACAATGTACATATAAATAATAAAACTGTTTATGCATTATGTTGACAAATTAATGGGAAGTGGCCTACACTCAACTTTAATATAATTAAACTTAATACCAAACTTCTTGTGTATACAGTATATAATGGCTTATTTAAGCATAATGTAAACATCTAAATGGGATGGGTTTATTAAGCTTATTTTTGTATATCACACCACTGATGCAAATAATCTCATTAGTATAACTCAACAGTAATCACAGTTTTCAAAAACCAAAGTGAAAATTCCTTGATACGAAATAATCTACAAGATAACATGGATTTTTTTCAAATAGCCAGTGGATTTCTTATATCGTTTACTTGGTCTCCTTCTACATTGAATATTTAAGTCAAAGTTTCAAATTTATAACAAGAAAATACTCTTATTTTCGCTGAAAAACATCGGAGAAAAAATGTCGTTTTAAGATAATTTATAATTAAGGATGTACGATAATTACATGTATTAATCTTCAAACGAAATATTTCAATTTTAATTATGTTTTACATGTTTGGTTCTTTATAGAATTATTATACTGGGAAATTTATGGTTTCTTAGTATTTAATAAAATCATTTTCCTTCCCCTTTATCGAAAATCATAGATACCGATTTTTTCTGAGCAAGTGTTTGTTATACTTTGCTGTACTTTGTTATAAGGTTGCTCTGAATGTATATTCAGAAAAAATAAATAAGTAATTAGCCAGATTTACACACTCTAATTAGTAATTACAACTGATATTAAGTTTTGTACAAGAGTACAATGTACAGATTTACTCCAGCATTTTATGAGACAAATCCATCATGCCATGGAAGACAAAAGTGATTTATTAATGTTTATTGGCGGTAATTTTTTACATGTAAAAATTTATTCCTCTTATATCTCGTATAAGTCAATAAATTATTTAAATTTTTCATTTTATAAATATCAATTTTATCTCAGTGGATTTGCTCAAAAAATTTTTAAGTCAATGTAAACATTGTAAAAAAAATATCAAAAATTCGACAAGTATAGCAGGTGATTCCTTAGTCCAGGATAAACATACAGTTTTTATAGCTTTATAGATTTTTGCTGTGATTGAAATTTCATGAATTTTTTTTATAAATTGCTAATTTTTTTGATCAAACTTTGGTCAAATGTTCCTGATTTTTTAATGAGCTGTTTACCAACGACCAACGACCAACGATTCTTTCCACGCACTGTAGTGCGCGTTGTAATTAGCAGTTCCAGGTCACGGACCTACTACTGCTGAGTTTCTGTACTGCTGTGTTTGTGGAGTCAGTAAGTAAATGTCTGTAGTCTTTTGTTTGTTATTCATTATACATTATTTCCTGGTCGTCTGGTCTTCTTGGGTCGTGAAATGTTGTCAGTCTAGGGTGTGGCTTTCTATTTCAACATCAGCGTCTATGATGGATATGGTTGGGAGTTCTTAGGGATAAGCTATGAACAAGGGGGTTTGGATGGGGTGGGATTTTCGTTTCCTCATTGGCCACCAGTCTATTTGTGAAGTCGTCAATTGATTCTAACCTGAGGTCTCTTTGAATGTCCACATTTCTGGCATACCAAGGTGCCCCAGCCATAAGGCGTGCACATTTATTTTGAACTACCTGTATCAGGGTTTTATTTGTTCTTGCGGCTTGTAACCAGGTCGAGCATCCATAAGTAATGCTAGACCTAATTACCACCTTATAAATGAGGTCCTTTACTACTTGTGGAGTATTCTTTGACTTCAGGATAGGGTACAAATTTGACATTAGTGCCAGACCCAGTTTGTATCTATTCTTTAGATGGAGTTTGAAGGTGAGCCGGCTGTCAATTATTATACCTAGGTATTTGGCCTGGGTTTTATAAGGTATTAACTGGCGACCAATGAATACTGGAGGAGGTTGCTTTGGTGTTCCTTTACTGAATTGTATGTGGATGCTCTTTGCTGGGTTGACTTCGAGCTTCCAGCTATTGAACCAGTACGAAATTTGATCAAGGTAGTTTTGCAACTCACCTGTCGCAAACTCCACACTGGCGCATCTAAAGGCCACCGAAATGTCATCAGCAAAGAGACCCAGAAACGATTCAGTTTTCCTAGGGGAATTTGGGAATAGAACTGCAGGAGGATTGGGCAAGTCATATGTATATAGGGAATAAAGGATGGGTCCTAGCACACTTCCCTGAGGTACGCCTCTCAGCATCTGCCCTATTGGAGAATGTTGGTCATTAATGGCAACAAAAAATCGTCTGTTAGAGAGGAATGATTTCATAGTGTCAGTAAACCAGTCAGGTAGGCTGAAACATCTCAGTTTGTAGAGGAGTGCCCTATGCCACACCGAGTCGAAGGCTCGCCGCAAGTCCAAGAACACAGCTTGGGTTCTTTGAGGGGACGGAGCCGGACCATGTGACAGCCCTTGGTTTACGAATTGTAAAAACCTTCGAATTTGTAGGGTGGTTCCGTGTAAGGCACGAAAACCAAATTGCTCAGGCCGGAAGGGAAGGTCATTTTTGACCTTTAGTAGTATTAACCTCTCATAGACTTTACCAAGACAGGATAGGAGGCTTATGGGTCTGTAGTCTGTGGGGCAGTGTCCTGATTTTTGGGGTTTAGAAATCATTACTATCTTGGCCATTTTCCAGGACGCTGGGAAGTACCTCATTCTTAGGCAGGAGTTAAAGAGCGCAGTTAGGGTGGCAATTACTTTGGCTGGTAGCTTCATTAACATCCTGTTAGTAATGCCCTGATGGCCGGGAGAACTCTTTTTCTTAAGGGTTGTGATTACTTGATTAATATCCTGAGGGGTAAAAAATATTGGATTATCTGGGGCAGTTTTAGTTATGACACAAGACATTGGAGGGATACGTGAGTGAGGGTGAGGTTTGTAGAGGTCAGTGAGGTGATGGAAGAAGGTGAGTGCCTTTTTGGCATCATCTATGAGAGGCTTTCCGTTCTCCCTTAAGGGGTGAGTGGAACTAGTACTGTTGGGTCCTTTTTTCATAGCTCTAACTATTTTCCAGGCTGTAACATGGTTAGGATCTTCGTCCCTGTCAAGGAGTTGCGTCCAATGCCTGCTGTTGTGAGACCTGACAAGACTACGCACCTCCCACTGCGCCCTGTTAAACTGTCTTCTATCTCTGGGGTTTCTCGTGACTTGATACAGCTTCCTTAGTTTGTTTTTCTCTTTAATTTTAAGAAGTATGAATGGAGGAAGTGGGTTACAGAGTGATGGTGTTACTATGGGGGTGGAAGCTACGTTAAGGGAGTTTTTTAAATGAACAGTAATTTCTTCAACAAAAGAATCTATTTTCTGATGGGTGGTCAAGTTAAGTGGGAATGGACAGTTTTGTGAAACTATATTTTGAAATAAGGGCCAATTTGTCTTTTGTTGGAGGGTGTTTGGTCTATATCTAATTCTGAATTTCTGTACGGTAAACAAAACTGGTAGGTGAGTTGAATCAAGACCCTCTAGCACCTCAGCTGTAATGACATGGTTAACATTTGATGACAATGAGATATCAAGTATGTCAGGTCGCCCAACAGCAGGACTAGGGATATGAGTGGGAGTTGAGGGAGCGTGGATAAGAGTGTTGGATTGGGTTATGTGGTTTAGTAGGATTCGCCCTGACCTATTGTCACTGTTACAACCCCAAGCAGTACTCTTCGCATTCAGGTCACCTCCTATTAAGGAAGGTCTACCTGAATGGAATAGCCGCCTGAGGTGATCAATATTCAGGGCTACTGGAGGTGGTTTGTAAACAGCTGAAATGAAGAGGGGTAAGTTTGAGTTTGGGAACGAGATTTTAATGGTCGTGTGTTCAAGGGGTGCAGGCGTGTCCTCAACCCTGGCATAAGGGATGCCGTGGCGTACAAGGATGGCCGTACCTCCACCTGGTGTGAGGCGGTCAGTTCTTTCAACCTTGTAGCCATGCACAGAAAAGCGCATGTTAGGTTTCAGAAAAGTTTCAGCCAACAGAACTAGATCGGGTTTCACTTTTTGTAACATGTTTTCAAGTTCTGTTTTTCCTCGTCTGATTCCACCTGGGTTAAAAACGAGGTATGTCAAGGAGTCGGGATCTGTCTTAGTTTGTTGTGCTGCCATTGGTCAAGTCGGAGTCATTTTCAGGTCGCAGAAGAGACGCTATCAAGTCAAAAGCCTCTGAGGGGCACAAAGTAGACTTGTTAAAGGACTGGCTCAGTGTATTTAGGATACCCGCTTCCTGGAGTCCTTGTATGACTACTTCTTCCAAAGTAAATTTGGATCTCTGTTTATTTACAGCCTCGCTGTATGATAAGGTTTGTGGAGGAGGGGGGGGGCCGGAATGAAGGAAGGTTTGCTTGAAAGTGCGGGAGTGGTGGAGAAGGCCCGACAGCCCCTGTAGTTGGCGGGATGAGGTCCCGCGCAGTTTACACAGGAAGGCTGCGTTCCCTTTGGATTGGGGCATGAAGAATAGTGGTGGGCCCCTGGGCACCGAACACAGCGAGGGGTCTCCCTACACCAGGTCTGGGTATGCCCCAGACGCTGGCATCTGAAACACTGTGTGGGACCAGGTCTCTATGAGACTCCTCAACTGTTACTTTGATGCCCAAGATATTTGTTATGGATAATATTTCTTTGTGATTTTTGTCAGGCTCTATCGTAATTTCGAAGAGTGACAGGGGACGGGGAACAATGTCTCCTGGGAAGCGGAGTCGCCTAGACACGAGTTGTCTTGCCTTCGCTCTGATGCCCTTGGCAAGAAGGTCTTGTTCTATTTCTGTTCCCTCTGTATCGACCGGTAAATACTTGACCATGTATCTTACCATTTTTTTCTCCCATGGAGGTCGAAAAGAATGAAAATCAATGTCAAGTTCCCGGAGTCGTTTAGTCAGTTCTCTGTATTTGTCCGGTGTATTAGTCATGATCCTAATAGACTTTCCTCCTGAGGTAATGGTCAAGTCCGTCATTAGGTCGTCGTTCGTATGTTGTCTTAGCTTTTGGAACCCCTCCATGGTCCTAATCATTACCGGTGGAGGGGAACGTATGACAGTTTGAGATTTTACAAGGCCGTTTGAAGTGTCTCCAGTTTCAGTAAAAATACCAGTAGTATCTTTAGTCGGGTGTGGGGTGCTGAGTGGCTTTCAGAGTTAGTCTGTAGGGGACTGAAAGGATTTGTGTTTAATAGGGACTGAGATGAGGGAGGTGAAGGGGTTCTTGATTTTTTGCTAGTTGACCTTGTTACAGGTCTAGGAGTGTGAGAGGTTGGGAGATGAGGGCCTTTTTTGGGAAGGGTAGAGATGTTTCCTGTTGCAGCATTCTTCGGTTTCTTAGGTTTTGTTGGGGGTTTGGTATTGGAGGATGACGGAGAGGATTGGGTGCTCTCGGCTAGGCTGGCCATTTCCCTTGCTAGCACAGGTAGGATGTCCAGCCCACGCGCCTTGAGCTCAAGAAGCTGTGTTAAAATAGACTGTACAATGCTGTCAACTGAGTCAGTCATGTTTAACTTTTAAAGAAGGGGATTCAATACAGGTCAGTCAGTCGGTAAGTCAGTCAGTCAGTCAGTGACCCAGATGCTTGTAATGAGTATGCCTAACTTAATTACTTACGTGAGCTATTGTAATCACTACAACAACACAACAACAACAACAACAACTTCACTTTTTCACAAAACACTCGAAGGTCTGGTTGATATCTTCAGACTTGAACTCTTCAGACTTGATGAAACTTCAAAGTTGTCCTCACCGCAGATGTCCAAGAAGGAAGACACTCGATCGGGCGCCAAGGTCTATGAAGTGCAGGAGATGCCACACGTGATCAAGCAGAGGTAGGCGCAGTGGTTTGGTGTGGGATCAGTGGGTAGAATTAGCAACCTTCGGCTAACTTCTTTAATGTTGAATTTCTACTGTCTGGTTCGATGAATTGATAGGTCAGTAGGCAGAAGTGTATGGTTTGCAGGCCTAAGAGCAGGTAGTAGAGCAGGCACAGAGGTCAAGATCCTTGGGGTTGTGTCAGCACTTTAAACCCACCCACCATAAACCGACTCCAACTCAACTGTTGACCCTATACACTTTAGAACAGATTCGGACCAATTCAGGTACAGTCTCAAAGTTTACTGTGGACCCTGTGTAAACGACCACCGAAGGACCGGGATATCTGAATGGCAGCAACAAAGAACTATAAAACCTTAACCGACCGTTCCCACTAGCCAACTGGAGCTGTTTAGCGTCAAAAAAACATTTTCTGAAAACAGATATCGTACAGTAATGCCCCTTTGAAGAATGTAATTATAAAAAAATTATTCAACTCATTCTACACATAATTTTCTATCTTTAGGCATAGTTTCATTTTGATCTGTCAAACGGTATGGCTTGTATGGCTCTCACAAGCTTTGAGATTGAATGATAAGTCAACATTTATACATTTTATTAAAAAAAAAATTTTTCCGTTGCTTTAAAATTCTGAATTTATTTTTCGTTTGTTGCGTTTGTAACCTCAAAGATAATTCCAAAATTTCAAAACTCTAGAGTTAGCAGTTTAGGAGAAATAAATGTTTTCTAAAAAACGGTTTTTGGCAAAAAAAGTGACTTTCCCGTCATACATAATTCTTCCCAAACAATAGGGATATTCTACCCTATAAGGCCCATTTTTGTGTAAAATATCAATTTGATCCATTAAAGATTCTGAACCGTAGCGTGGTAACAAGCAATGCTAACACACTCACCCACCCACACACCCACACACACACAGACATCATCGAAAAACCTTGATAAAACGACTTCTGGGACCTCAAAACATGTAATTCCGTCAAAATCTCGAGATCGAATTTCTTCACGATCACTATACTTTACTTATAGTAAAAGTAAAAATGTATCTTTATATCAAAATTTATGATAAGTACACATATTCTATGTGTGTTCCATATCTGTGAATAAAGAAGAAGCAATTATTTTAATACAAGTAAAACAGAAAATTAACTACCTCTTAAATTTTAATTTATTGCATATAAGTTAACATATATTATGACATATCGTTAAATTATAGTTAAAAGACTAGTGTTAACAGAAAATATCAAGTGACATTATGTGCGAACAAAGATAAATTGTTGAATTTACCTTGGCATAAGCCACAGTGCATTTTCCGCCATGATTCTTTGATGAAGGGAAGTTGCAGACTGGCACGAACATGCAAAGAACTTTAGGGAGTCCAAGAGTTCACTTACACAGTCCTAGAACAGAGTGGCCAACCCCATTACGACTTCTTTTTACTTCATTATAACATCAAACAAATTTGTTAAATGTTTCATAAAAATTGAAATCTTCTTGATAGTTATTTTGTTTGAAAGTTTTCTTTTTACACTGTATAGTGATAGATTTTATTCTTATTGCTATATGGTACACATTAATAAGGAATTAAGTATAATAGTTATAATTTAAAATAAAACATTTTTTTAAATAACTTCCAGGAATAAGTTTCATGAAACATATTAAATTTATAAATATCTTAAAATAAAACATGTGTACATATTACATTTAACTGCCTTCCATGGACAACATGCATATGGTATGCTTCCCATAATTGTTGATATAATTCCTAAGAATGGACATTTAGACAACCAATTTTTGATTATTTAATATAAAAGATTATACTATAGAAATAATCACTAAATGAAAGACTGTAAACAGAAATATTGTACAAAGTATAACTTGTGCACAACATAAAAATAACTGAAGTAGTATGCACTGAACAGTACTGTGAGTAAATATATTATCGAATTCATTGATAATCAATTTAATTAATTGATTAGTATAGTGTGAGTGTCTTCATTATTCAAATTATAAAGAGAGTATACTGAATAATTATAGATTTTGGAAAAATGTTTGCAATTCATTATTCAAAGCCTCCCAATAGAAGGATTTTT
>JAPFBL010000270.1:0-270000 GCA_026182355.1 Hermatobates lingyangjiaoensis
TGGTGACCAAGGTGCAGTTGCACGGTGTCAGCCCTGAATAATTGTCCATCCTTTTTGCCACTTCATTGTCCATAATTGTGCTATCTGACCCTGTATCTACCAAACACTTAGTCTTCCATTTGGAAAAAAAAAATATAGGGAGCTTACCTCTTATGCTATTCCTCTGTTGCTCGCCTATATACCTCTCGCCTAACCTTCAATCCTTCTTCCTCTTCTCTCGACTAGCGATCCTCCCACCACGAGTCTCTTCCAGTGAAGGCCACTTCCCTCGCACGTACCAGCGCTCGTGTCGTTCTATCGATGTCTCTTGCTCCGACCCTGTTGACTCTGATGAGCTCCCGTCCTCTGAAGAGCCTTCCCCTTTTTGTCTTCTCCTGCCCCACATCTTCTCCCCCGGGTTGTGTTAATTTCCATGGGCTCATCTCTTGGTGTTGGTCTATACTGTGTCGTTCGTGGTCTCTCCTTGCGATATAAATACGGACACTCTCGCGCGAAGTGACCGAGTTCACCACACTCCCAACATCCTCTTCTTACTGGCTTCTCTCTTCGCGTGTAGCCTCCCACTGCCTCATAGCTGTTCCTCCTGGCTTGAGATCTTCTCTCTTCAAAACGTCCCGTGGCTTCCTCTCCTGTGAATACCTCCCTTGTCCTCGATCCTCATAGGCTCTTGCTCTGAATTGCCTATCCTGAGGTACTCTCCTCCTGGTCACAACTGCCCATCCTCCTTCTGACTTCCCTCTGTATATAACACCGTTATCTTCTCGGTCCATTTCTTCCTCCCGGATGGCATTAATTGTCTCCTCGAGACTAGTGGGCTTCATGATACGGAGGGCCATTCTCACTCGTTCTGGAGCTGCCTTGAGGAGAATTTCACTGGCTATCTCTTCATATATCGTCGTTCTCCATTTCGCTTCTTGACTGTCTGTGCACTTTTCATTTATCTTCATAGTTAATTTCCTTGTCGCATCCCCCAATCTGCGCCCGAACTCAGCGCAGGTCTCACCATTCTCCTTCCGCATTTCAAAAATTTTTAGCGCACTTCTAGCTACAGGCTTTGCGGCTCCA
This sequence comes from Hermatobates lingyangjiaoensis, assembly GCA_026182355.1. Lineage (NCBI taxonomy): Eukaryota > Metazoa > Arthropoda > Insecta > Hemiptera > Hermatobatidae > Hermatobates > Hermatobates lingyangjiaoensis. Next base: position 1,066 of record JAPFBL010000270.1, read on the forward strand.
GCATATCTGTCCTTAAGGCTGCTCGCACCGCACTCCACTCCGCACAAAACGTAAGTCCTAACTCCAGCATCACCGTAAGGCTGACCCTGGCGAGGAAGTAGGTCTTGATGTTCTTGTCTGTAGCTGGGTCTAGTTGAGTGTGACTAACTGCTCGTTGATGGAGTCCATTCTCTCTATGAACAAGTCCAACTCTCGAGCATCACCCTCGAACCTCTTTATCGAATCTAATAGGTTCATCAGGTACCTTGCTTTTGCTACTCTCGCTTGTTCTATTTTCACTGCGAGCCTAACATCGGCTCCTGTTGTCTGTTTACTCGTCATGTTGGTTTCTACACTGGACACAACACTACACTATTAAACAGTTGGCGAATGATCCCGGGTTTCGGCACCAGTTACGCGTGTCCGGGTAATGAATAGGTTTTTAAAAAAAGGAATTTAAATAAACTAGCTCGCACGTGATTGAAGACAAAATGGAGTTTATTAGTCCGCTCCTTCTGTTTATAGGAGAGCCAATGTTGATACGGACTTCAACCCTCTAGTCTCTCGCGGGCCGGCGTCTCTCGCGGGCCGGCATTACTTATATATATATATATATATATATATATATTTATATATATAACAAACAATATACAAACGGAGTTGACGCATTTACGTCTCCGTTCCTTCATTCTTTCCCTTTATTTTCTTTCTTTCTACTCTCCTGAAGACGCAAGACGCCGAAATTATCGAGATTCGTGAGTGTTCGTCCTTTTTCTTGTGTTCTCTAGCTGTAACTTTAATATATATTATATATATATATATATATATATATTTAGTGTACAAAGGCAGCAGGTCTTCCCTTAAGCATATTTATTAAAAATAAGCAGCAGCTTCTGCATTGACCATTTCTTGTTTTAACACTCTCTAGTTTTCGTATCACTCTGCGGTGAGACTCTGGTACTTCCAAAGAAGGTTAGCAAAAGACATTAACACACACATTAAACATAGGTCAAACACAAAAACTGAATTTAATCACTGTTTTAATCACTAAATTAACAAACTAAATAAAATTACGTACAAGCTTTCGGCTCTCATTCGCCATCTTCAGGTATAAACTAAAATTAATTAAGTCTAATAAACTATAGTTAAAATAAAATACTTGAACAATGTCTACAAAATTACTGTACTTTAGGAAGTGAATCTAAGGTGGGAGTGGGGAGGGGAGGTATGCATGGCGACAGGGTCGGCCAAAAACTACCTGCGGTCCGTTCACCTCGCCGTCTCCCTTACACGCTTGAAAGTATTGTCAAAATTCTTAAGACTAGGCACAGAGTTGAAATCATTGCTTTGGATATTTAGACTAGGGTTGCAATCCTTAATATATAGAGCTTCCAGTATATGTAATCTGCTAGGCTCGTGGTGCACTTGTAGAATGGAAGTGCCCTCAATCAGGGCCTGCCTCGTCAGTTTTACTCGGTGGGCGTCCTCCGTGCTCAGGTGGACAGTTAGACGCCGCGAAAGCTTCGTAGTAGTCATCCCTATGTATGAGGATGGGAGGGTTGCACAGTCCCTTATACTGCATTTGTACTCATACACAAGGTGACTACGTTGTAGCTCCGGGGTCTCAGTTCTCGGTCTATTGTGGAGTATTAGGTCCGATGTCTTTTTACTTCTATAATATATAGTCAGCCTTATCTTGTCCTGCTCGTTGGTAGTCTGAATATTGTTATTTACAAGTTTTTGTATTGCACGTTCCTCTTGTCTATACTCCGTACTAAAGTATCCTTTGTAAAACAGGCGGATGGTCTCTCCTGTAGGCGGGGCTGTCTCGTTACTAGCATACCATTTATTGCAAAATGTTTTAATTGAGTTGGCGACCTCCTGGTTCGAAAAACCATTATTAACTAGCACCTGGGTTGAACGTTCTAACTCTTGATGTATGAGGTCCCAACTACTGCAATGTGTGAATGCCCTTTTTATATAGGCATTAATAGTGGCCTTTTTATACCAGTTAGGACACTCACTATTGTCATTAAGACAAAACCCAAGATTTGAGGGTTTCCTATATACGTCCGTCCTAAAACCTCTAGGACTCTAATATATATATATATATCAATGATCAAACCACAAATGAAATGGAAACCCAACTGGGATTTTGACTCTTACGAAGACCGCTTGTTGCTGTTGAAATATCTTAGTCGTGTTTTCCCATTTCATATTGTGGTTTGATCATTGATTGTTATTCTACGTGTTTATGTGAAATATTTATATATATATATATATTAATAAAATAAAATATATAATAGTAGTAGTGTATATATAATAGTATACATCAATAGTCCTTTATATTGATATCAAAAAATTTACTATTTCATCCACTCTTTTGCTTGTTCTAGAGGTTTTAAAATTTACACTTGGTATTATTTGTATGTGGTACGTTAATTTATGACAAAACATACTATTCTTACTATAAAACATTTATACATTTTGGATAAATTTGAGAATATATTTTTTAATTAGTAACATAATGCCGCCTTTAATGCTTTAGAAAGATCATTTTTATGAAACATTTTTTCTAATCGACTTTTTTTAATTCTAATATTAGCAAATTTTTGCTATATTCTTGCTAAAAAAAAAAAAAAATAATTATGACAAAACTAAAAACCAAAAGTTTTGTTTACAAAATAGATTTTATACCAATTGTAATGATATTATTAAGAAAATGTAGCCGTAAATTTTAGAGTAACAGTGTTGGTGGTTTTTGTTATTAAAGAAAACAAATACAGCTATCTTGGGGACAGAACGTTGTGCCAATTAAACTGACTTATTGCCTCATTCAGTTAGCGCCACTCCTTCTATATATTGCATTCTGCAATATTCTTTAAAAAGGAAAAAAAGTTATTTTGAAGTATTCTTAATGGAATTTGAACATTAATATTAGTTGATATATGATAAGTCCATTTTTTTTTTAAAAAAAAGACATATTTTATATATTTGCTAATTTATTAAATCAATATTTCACAAAAATTATGATTATTTTGTTATTATTATAAAATAAGGAATATATAATATTTAATTTTAAATATTAAAGTTTAATAATTAGACATAATTTCCAAAGAACTGAGTATAATTATTTTATTACTGCATTAGTATCAATAAAATAGGAATATGTTGGTACTTTTTGTCTACATGTATTTACAATTTATATGAATTATCCGAAATATATATCCGATAACATTCCTTGTAATGATAGACTTCTGATAAATTGGCATTTGTCACATTGATGATTCGGTTGAAGCTCAACATTGATTTATGGTGCTATCTGTCCAAATTTGTGACAACCAGCTGGTGATGTCGTAAAGTACGAAATAATGACCAAACTTGTAATCTGCACTAAAATAAGGGTTGAAACAGATTTTTGTTTGTACAGACTTGTTGAGTTTTAGTATAAAGGTTAGCCTTAGTAGTAGTAGTAGTAGTAAGGTGGGTAGATCAAAGATCTGGCAAGTAGGCCAGCTAAGTGGCCCTTTTTGCCTTCCCCATTTATCCCGGATCCCCTACTCCTAGGAGAATCTTCCTGATCTTTCTACGTAGATCAGAAGGTTTCTCCATTCCATTTCCCTTAACTCATGTATCCTTATAGTACTTTTACCTAAAATATTAAGTCTAAGGAGACTATACACAGGGCATTCAGCCACATAGTGGACGGAGGTTTCATCTTTTTCCCACATTTTTGACAAATCGCGCTGTTTCCTATACCCAAGATATTTAGATGTCTTCTCACTCTTCAGTGACCGGTGGGAATTCCAATAAGATTTCTCAACCTTGTTCTACCCAGACTAATGAGAAACTTCTTATGCTTTATACTAGGATCCGAAATATAAAGCTTAAGGTTAAACTTTTCTACTAATTAGAAAAGTATTGTTTATAATCACAAAACATTTATAGTTTTATGAAACGATAAATGTCACACTGTTTGTTGAATATAAATAAAGTTTTACCCAATAATTTCATATTTTTATAGAATAAACGATATATATTTTTATTAATAAAATAACATGGAATCAAAAGGAAGTTGTATATTCTATAATTTTTTTTTAAAAAAAAGCCGTTTTTACGCTAAAGAATAAATTATCGAAAAATGAAATTTCTTCAAAATTAAATCCTATAATTTGCAATCTACAAAGTTGACCCTTCAGCATGCTTTATAATATGTGGTAATAAAGCAGCTAGGCAAGAAACAAAAAGTGATAGTATGGCGGGGTTGTAAGTCAAACATTTGTTTAATATAATCGCATTTATAGTAACTGAAAGTTTGAAACAAACAATTTTCTACGGAATGTTTGCATAAATCAGATGCTATACTGTCGAAACGGTTGATTAAATAAGGCAAGTCTATCGAAAACATTTGTTTAAATCAAACGTTTTTCTAGAAATCATTTGCATAAATTAAATTAAACGCTTTTGTGATGGACATTTGTTTAAAGAAAAGTAAATAATTTTCTAACAAACATTGCTTCAAGGATTTTATAGCCATTTTAAATTAAAAACTGAACGGTTTCCTACAGTTTCAATCAGAATACAGTTTCTTGCTTTATTTAAAACCATATAAATATAATTTGCGAATTAGCAAATATGCTTATAAATATATATTATATATATTAATATATATTTACCAGTAATGATAAATATCAGTAATATAGTAAATATCAGTCAAATATCAGTTTTTTTCATATTTTAAACTCATATGGGCATATTTTTTATTTGGCAAAATTCATATTTTATCAAAAAATGGACCTCAGTGTTGTTGTGCTTAGTAATTATTACTGGGCAACATATCAGAATGAGAAAAGGAAAGTTTATTTATTTGCCAAAAATTTGACTATATACAAATATTTAATGAGTTCGCTATATTGGAAGAGTAATATTTATAAAAAAAATAACAACTGAAAGGTTTTATCTCTTGTAATATGAGAAGACTTAGATAAATAAGCATTTTTATGTGGGATATGATTCCTATCAGGTGAGTATATCATCAGAATGAGCTAAAAGAAATTTTGATTTTTAAACCAGAAAATTTGTTAGTTTCAATGAAATCATTTTTCGCTACTTTTGGTAGCTGAATAATACGTTCAAAACAATACGTTTGGTATTAGAGCAGTTTTAATAACAGTGCTTTGATTCAATTGAACTTAAACTAGTTCGTTAAGTAGGTAGTCGTTAAAGAACCTTGCTCTAAATACAATTGAGTTGGTTGAAATTTAGGACTCCCATTGTAACAGAATACTCCCATGTTCATTGTGTTGTATCACAAAGGACCAATGTTTCGTCTAATGCGTTCTCTTGTGCAAGTGTCACTGTAACCTAGCATAACGTCGACTAATAGTGAAGAGATGACTGTTTACTAAGTCATGGTTTACGATTTGGAGTATTTTTTTTAATGATTGGAAAACATGAATTAAATAAACAATCTAAATCAGGTTACATAACTGGTTATCTTGTTAAGGTTTGAGACAGATGGTAAGGTTGGACTACGGGAGTGCAAGAGAGATAGATATTGGGTAGAAGGAGTTGAGGGAGTAGTGGTAGGGTGACGGAAAGGGATTGTAATTCTGGGAGGCAGGTATATGCACCCTTAACGGTACTAGGCCATAAACAAAGTTCAAGAAGCAAATATCCTGAGGGTGAAATAAACCTTTCAAAGTTGATAAGAACATAAGATGAAACTTGGAAATCAGGATTTGTGCATTTACATACAAAAAAAAAAGAGAGTAAAGATGAAGATTTTTTAAAATCCTTATGCTTCTAAAATCGTATACTTCGTGGAATGTAAAAAATAAAATATATTTAAGAAAGTGAATGCACAATTATTGAGTTCCATAATTGTATATGAGCAACTTTGTTATAGGATTACTGTTTATTCATTCTTATGGCAAACACTGGCCATGACCACAACTAGTTTATTATGTAGAATTTCGCTAATTTTATATGTAAATAGCTTATTAAGTAACCATTCAAAGAACTTTTTATATTTTCAACATCTAACAAATCGATTTGTATACATTTGGCTATTCATATTTTGATTTCGATGTAATAAACATATGGACCATATACAGTTACAGATTTTCATTAATAAGGTTTTTTGAAAAAAAACGCGTGATTTCTCAATAGTCAGTTCAAGTAAAATATCATTATCAAACCGACTACATATTTGATTTTTTCTTCTCTTATTCAGTACTTATACAGTTATACGTTCAGATATCCTGCGTCGCTTGTTTCAGTATCAGTGAAACTGACGAAAATCACATGTTTTATTTAAAACAACATATTTCTTTTTTTTTTTTTTGCTGTGGTTTAGGTATTGATAAAATTATATATAGGAAACCATGATTTTCTTTGTATTTTATTTTAATGGAATGTAATATAAACACTAAGTAACTAATTAGGTTAGTTTAGGTTGCAGTGACAGTCCCAAAAGGGAACACACGTAGGTCAAGTTTTAGCCCTTTCTGATACCACAAAATAAAGATTATTTCTACAGCGAGAATCCTAAATATATATATATATATATATATAAAGCTTTCACATAAACACGTGAAATAACAATCAATGATCAAACCACAATAAGAAATGGGAAAACAAGACTAAGATCTTTCAACCGGGTTTTTGACTCTGACGAAGACCGCTTGTTACGGTTGAAAATCTTGTCTTGTTTTCCCCTTTCTTATTGTGGTTTGATCATATATAAATATATATATATATATATATATATATTTAATATAACGAGTTCGAGATTAACAAAGAGTAACACACAAAGTAGGGAAACACACTTACAGACTCAAATTTTCCCTACTTTGTGTGTTGCTCTTTGTTAATCTCGAACTCGTATTGTGTTCAGTTTGGATCGTATTTCGTTTTATCAGTGATATATATATATTGTATATAAGGTTGATTTTTGACAGTAGTTTTTATCTTATTAATAAAAGAAGGTTAGGTCAGGTTGCAGTGGCAGTCCCCGACATGGGTTTCGACCATACATAGGTAGAACATTGACCCTTTGTGTTATTACACAAAGAAGACTGACTCAACATTGGGAGTACTAAATTTTGCCTAACTCAAGTGTATTTAGAGTAGAGATCTTTAACGAGTACCTGACATCGTACCGGCTCGTGACCGACGGTTTAACGTCCTTCTCCGAGGGACGACGTGCTCAGATTTATTCACCTCCCGCATGAATAAATCGAGGGATAGGTGGGGATCGAACCCCAGTCCTATCAGTTCAGAGGCAAGTACGTTAACCACTGCGCTAGCCTGGCCCTAAGTAACTATGTAAGTGAATGGCTATGTCCTTGTTTATATTCTGTTTCAAAGACAAAATGAAAGTTTTTTATATACTTGAATTTAATTGTTTACAAAGGTTAATAACAAAATTAAAATTCTAACCGCACCTTCCCTGCCTAATTTAATTTTCCCAATCTTTAAAATTCAAAAATTAAGCCTTTTTTTTATATAAATTTAATGTGCCTGATTTTAATATTTTTTTTACCTTTACTTTTATTTTATTTTATTTTATTTTACTTTTATTTTAATTAATTATTTAGAATTCCTTATTATTTTCGTCAGTCCGTCTTCAAGTCGTCCTTAATTTCTTTAACGGTTTAAATAGTTATCCTTTTGGGATTTTTTGTTCATTTATTAGTTACCCGACTTTATTTTTAAATATCTTAATTTTATTTAGTTTTTTTTTCCTTTTTGTTGTTTTTATTAAGGTATTAATTTTAAATTGGTTATGTATATTCTTAGGTTTACAAATTGTTTATTTGTGTTATTTAATAATCTTTAAGTGTTTTTATACTTAATTTTAGGGTCCTTCCCTTTTCCAATATATTATGATTCTTTTTACATTTTATTTTAAACCCCGCTTTTAAATTTATTAGTTTTATTTTCTTTATTATCAATCTTTGGTTAATTGAATTATTTGTTTTAAACCCTATATTTATATTGTATTTTTTAGTAAGTTTGGATTTTTACTTATTTACCTATAAACGTTTAACGGTTTTATCGTTATTAATTCTTTCATTATTAAAATTTATTTTATTTTTTTTTTTACATTTTATTATTAGTTTGATTATACCCTTGTTATTTCATTGTTTTTATTTATTTAAGATTATAGTTAGTTTTATTCATCGGAATTTTTATTAATTATTACATTCGGAAAGCTGTAATTTTTGTTCCAAATTAAGTTTTAGTTGGTTATAGGTCGCGGTGGGTTTCCTATAATTTTAAAACTAAGTTTTTTATTTTTTTCTATAGTTAGTAAAAATTTATTTGTTTTTACTTCTATTTCTGTGTAAATTTTATTTTAAAGGATCTCGTAACGGTATTCCAACAAAAAGTTTCCAGGTAACAAAACCTAAAATATTCAAGTTAGCTGTGATATTAATTCTGAGTTTTTATTCCAAATTAGATGTATAAGTCCAAAATAAAAATTGAAAAAGACTGTAGTTACGTAAATCAGGACACTCTAGTTTACGAGTATTATCATTAATTTTATTGTAAAAGTTTTTTTTTCCTATTTAATGAGAAAATGTTTTCAATTTAATTAGTATTTATATATATGAATATAATTGAGTGAATATGAATATAAATTCTTATAATTTATAAGAATTTTATAACCAACTGTTTAGTCACTTGTGTTAAATTCAATTAATGAGGACTTGATAGTGTTTTTTAATAACATTGACCTATCATATGGTATAACTTTACTTCCTATCCAATATGGATTATGATTCTTATTACGTATGATTCAAACGTAAAAGAGCATGATTTCTCTTGTAAGAAAGAAGAAGATATTATGAGACTTCATTTTACCTCTCATTATCACCTTGCTATAGGTAATAGGTAAAGCAATTACCTATAGCAAGATGATGTTTTTTAATTCTAACGTAGTGAAATCAATTATTATGTGGTATTTACTCATTTTAGGGTAAAAAGCTAATGAAATGGTCTCTACATATAAAAATTTAATCATATAAACAACACTATGTGTTTGAAACGTGTTGTTTATACGATTAAATTTTTATATATGGAGACCATTTCATTAGCTTTTTACCCTACAATGATATTTTATATTTGATTTTGAAATTGAAAATAACAATTAATTACTTAATTTAATGAAATTGAATTATACTTACACTTTGAAATTTGATTTTTCACAGTAGTTTTTATCTTATTAATAAAAGAAGGTTAGGTTAGGTTGCAGTGACAGCTTAAGGCATTCACCTCCCGGTACTATTTATTCATGCGGGAGGTGAATATATATGAACATGTCGTCCCTCGGAGAAGGACGTTAATTGATAAGGTAATATTGTTTACACAAATTAGGTATTTCAGTGGTTGATAAGTCAAGACGGCTATCTGTTCCAAAACCCCGTTTGAAAACCGATTCGATCAAATTTCGAATAAAACTTATCCATAAGATTTCCTTTAAATACTCTTTCAGAGCTGGGTGAACAACTCATGTACACAGTTAGTAAAACATTTTATAGTTAACCACGCTTTTCCTTTTGACCTCTACATAACTGATAACGTACCCTTGTGATAACATTATTCACTTTGAAAGATCTTGAATTTTCCGATTTATGATGAAAATGGGTCTTAATTTTCAAGCGTTCACTTGAGTTTCAAATTCTGTTGCTTGTTCGAATTCTGAATTTTGTTTGAATTCCGATATAAAAATAAATCAAATTTTTGTTTCGTATTCCGATTCGTACTATCTCCGAGACTGTAGAAAACCGAAATTTTACTGTACTTAGTTCAGAGCTGATTACAAAATGTTGATGTTGTTTAACACTCACTTGTAATGATTAACGAGTACCTGCCTAACATGTACGTAAATTATGACATTTACACGGACATTTATAAATACTACTTTGCTCCAGTTTCCAATAATAGTATTTCATTGGCAAATATATTGAATTCAGAATTACAAACAACCATAGGAAGGATCTAATTCCTTATGGTATGTTAAAATTGTGACATATCAAAAGGTACCCTTTGACGCATTAACAACATTTTTTTAACACCCTTTTAGATATATAAGTATAAAAGTTATTTTAAAAAGTAGGTGATAGAAATAATGTAATTAGTTAGACAAAATTTCTATAATTGTTATTAATTAAATTATATTAAATTGACTAATTAATAAGAACCTCAGGAAACTCATAACATCATCTAAAAAGATATAAAAAAAACTTTATATTTCTAGGATGGGTGGAATAAAACTTGGCATAATCAAGTACATTGGTGGGTTTATTATATGCATCAAAACGTATTTATTTACGAAATCTATGGGTAATAAAATCTAAGGAAAACAATGTACAATTTACTTATAAGTACTTGAGATATTACAGGATCCGGACTGACGGCTTTCACGTCCTCTCTGAGGGACGAAGACCAGTCAGTATTAAACCCCGGACCTACCAGTTCAATGTCGAGCACCTATCGGAGTCATTGAGTTATTATGGCTGTCTTTATTAAAATAAATGTTTACCCTATCCAATATTTTTACGTTAACATAAAAAAATGCTATCCTCATTTAACATTCTATTAATTTGTAATATAACTAATTATAACGAGACTGCTTATAAGATAACATTGATATTTATGTGGGTTGGAGTGGCAAATGATAAGATTTAAATACAAAATATCAAAAATTACCTTTATAATTTTTAGAAGTATCAAAATAAAATTGACAAAATTTGCTTCTAATAGAGAAATTTATTGTAATATACCTTATATAAACATTGATAAAGATATAAAACTATACTTCAAATTAAAGTTAGCGAATTGCTAATAGGTTTAACTTTGAGTTGATCATAGGAGGGTTAAATGAATGGTATTGCAGAGTAGCAATGCTGCCAATGTGTCAACTTCACTTCCCCTCTCTCAAAATCCCCAAAGTTATAAATTCTAAAACTTTTTTTTTCCCTGGCCTTTTGAGCAGAAAGTGGGGGGATCGTTAAAATATCAGCAACCTTTTGCATTAGATTAGACATCTGCCATTGACGTTCAATCGACTAAAGAACTTTGTTTCAACAGTTTTTTTTTGTTTTTAAACAACAAGTTAGATATTTCAATAGAGAATTTTATTTTTTTTTATAAAATAAACATCCTTACAGTATTTATTAAATATTATTTCTATTTTTTGTTAAAATATAAAATCACTTCATGCAAAATTTTTCATCAATCTATTAAAAAAAACCCTTCCAAACTAAATGGAAGTGCAGTAAATTACCTTGCTGTGATGGCAGGTGATGAAAACTAAGTCTTAATACAAACTTGGTTTTTCTTTGCTTCATTCAAAATATGAGTAAATATCATATAATAAATGATTCCATTGCCAACAAAATGTTTTTTTCATTACTTCTTCATTAATATTATTAATATGACATAAACCGTCATTTCTATTAAAAAGGATTGAAGGATGCTAAAAAAAAAAGTTCTCCATTGCACTAACAGAAAATTTTTTACTGTCAAATATCATAGTTTTATATCTTACCAATGAGTGTAGATCTTTCTTGTCTACACAAAAAAGTCTTACCAAATGAGGTAAGTGAGAGGGAAAAGAGAGAGTGAGTGATGTAAGAGAGAGAGAGAGAGTGAGAGGGAGAGAGAGAGAGAGAGAGAGAGAGAGAGAGATAACGATAATGAGAATGACCATTCTTTAAAGTTCCAATGATAACATAGGAATTTACGGGGTTTTATATACACTGGCTGGTATTATATATTCACGCAAAAACTCTGTTAAAAATAGGAGCAGGGAACACCGCTTGTTATATACACTGGCTGATATTATATATTCACGCAAAAACTCTGTTAAAAATAGGAGCAGGGAACACCGCTTGTTATATACACTGGCTGATATTATATATTCACGCAAAAACTCTGTTAAAAATAGGAGCAGGGAACACCGCTTGTTATATACACTGGCTGATATTATATATTCACGCAAAAACTCTGTTAAAAAGAGGAGCAGGGAACACCGTTTGTTATATACACTGGCTGATATTATATATTCACGCAAAACTCTGTTAAAAATAGGAGCAGGGAACACCGCTTGTTATATACACTGGCTGGTATTATATATTCATAAAAAACTCTGTTAAAAATAGGAGCAGGGAACACCACTTGTTATATACACTGGCTGATATTATATATTCACGCAAAACTCTGTTAAAAATAGGAGCAGGGAACACCGCTTGTTATATACACTGGCTGGTATTATATATTCACGCAAAACTCTGTTAAAAATAGGAGCAGGGAACACCGCTTGTTATATACACTGGCTGATATTATATATTCACGCAAAACTCTGTTAAAAATAGGAGCAGGGAACACCGCTTGTTATATACACTGGCTGATATTATATATTCACGCAAAACTCTGTTAAAAATAGGAGCAGGGAACACCGCTTGTTATATACACTGGCTGTTATTATATATTCATACAAAAACTCTGTTAAAAATAGGAGCAGGGAACACCGCATGTTATATACACTGGCTGATATTATATATTCACGCAAAACTCTGTTAAAAATAGGAGCAGGGAACACCGCTTGTTATATACACTGGCTGGTATTATATATTCATACAAAAACTCTGTTAAAAATAGAAGCAGGGAACACCGCATGTTATATACACTGGCTGATATTATATATTCACGCAAAACTCTGTTAAAAATAGGAGCAGGGAACACCGCATGTTATATACACTGGCTGATATTATATATTCACGCAAAACTCTGTTAAAAATAGGAGCAGGGAACACCGCTTGTTATATACACTGGCTTATTATTTCATCAAAAACTCTGTTAAAAATGAGCAGGAACCGCATTTATTACGGCTGATATTATATATTCAAAAACTCTGTTAAAAATAGGAGCAGGGAACACCGCATGTTATATACACTGGCTGATATTATATATTCACGCAAAACTCTGTTAAAAATAGGAGCAGGGAACACCGCTTGTTATATACACTGGCTGGTATTATATATTCATACAAAAACTCTGTTAAAAATAGAAGCAGGGAACACTACTTTGCTGTTCTTCACTCTTCGATCGATTCTGGTTCCCATCAACCGAAATAATGTCAGGTCACTTTACTATATTTCTTGTAAACTATATGTTATAACATAGCATTAGTGATGTATTTCTTTATTGTACTATCCCTCTATATAATAACGAAACATTTGAGATTTACATGTCATTATGCAAAGAGTGTGTTTACTTATTTTATTTCATAGCTTTTAAATTCTGCTTTAAATTGCCAAACATTCAGTTAAAAGAAAGAAATAATTTCCTTTTTTCTAATCCTATATACTAAATATATAATATATACTATGTATAACCTTATATACATACGTATATTTTCTGTGTTGTAATTATATATAACCAGACAATTAGTTCGTTAATTGATTAACGAATAGAATGTTATAGCAAATAGTATGAACTAGATTGTCAATTGCCATTTATATATAATCTATATTGATCAGCTGATAACCTAATTGCGTTTTTAATCTTGATTGAAATGACGTTATATCCTTGCTAACTTTTATGGACAGCTTAATTTATTTATTGTATTGTTATAACTTTCAACTTACGAGCGAGTATAAGGTCATTAATTAATATTAGTATAAGGCTTAATTAATGAAGTTTTAGTATTAATTGTACGACTTAATTGGTTTTTGGGATTGTAGAAGAGTGATCTGGAAGAGAGTAAGTGAGTGAGTGAGAGAGAGGGAGAGAGAGAAAGAAGTGAGCAAGAGGGACCTTCAAAGGAAAGTAAAGAAAGAAGAAGGGGAGAAACGGAACCTTTATCTTCGGAGAGTATAAGAGAAAAAGAGGGGAAAACAGAGACAGAGCGAGAGAGAGAGTGAGAGAGACTGAAAATTCCAAGTACACTAAGTGAACTTACAAATAAATAGAACATGAACATAGCTATTTAATAAAAGTAACTATAAAATAGAAGCACGGTTACGTGTGTTGGTTTTATCTCCCTTCTGACATATAATATCCATAACTGAGCATAGTATATGATATATTATAAACAAATAGAAACTGTGCCAAAATCTGTTATCCCTCAATATATCATTAAGAAAAAAATAAATTTAAAAAAAAGTACTATTATTTGAATGTATTCTATTGAAATTATACTATCAAACAATTACAATTTCAACAATTAGTAACTCAACTCTCCTTTGTAATAGAACAGTAAGGCTATACACTGTTCAATTGTTTGAACACAATTATTCGAATTGGATGCTCTCTCTTTCTCTTTCTCTCTCCCTCTGTCTCTCTGTCTCTCTCTCTCTCTCCTTCTATATATATATATATATATATATATATACGAGTTCGAGATTAACAAAGAGCAACACACAAAGTAGGGAAACACACTTACAGACTCAAATTTTCGGGTAATCCGTCTTCAGGAGAAAAGAGAATGGGAGACCAAGCACGTTGTAGGCGCAACGGCAAGTAACGGGTTACTTGCCGTTGCGCCTACAACGTGCTTGGTCTCCCATTCTCTTTTCTCCTGAAGACGGATTACCCGAAAATTTGAGTCTGTAAGTGTGTTTCCCTACTTTGTGTGTTGCTCTTTGTTAATCTCGAACTCGTATTGTGTCCAGTTTGGATCGTATTTCGTTTTATCAGTGAATATATATATATATATATATATATATGTGTTTTTATTAAAAGTAATGCCCAATTTAACTTTTACACTTTTTCTTATCCGTTTTTCAAGTGTTCTCATACTTGACTTCCATGGTTCTGGAACTAAAAACATAAGTTCACCAAAATTTTTATTACTATACACCGACATGTTTCGGTCATCGTTGACCATTTTCAAGGTTAAAGAATATATAAAATTATTAATGATCGAAAAGTGAATAACAATTAAAATAAACTAAAATAAACATAACGAGTCCATAACACATATTCACAACTAGGGAGGTTATCAAAGGTAAAGGTATGTTGAGGTTTCACCAGGCTCTTGGTTACCTTCCATCCGTCATTTGTATCTGGGAAGGTAATCGATTAACTTCTATACCTCTCCCAGACTGGTTCGCCTTCTGACTGCCTTCATATAATTTTAGAATTCTTGAAAATCCTCCTCCTTGGCTGTTAATACTAGGTTGCTTTTCGAGGATCAAGATAGCTTCCAAAATTTGCAATCTGGTGTGGTCATGTTCTTGTTGTAATATTACAGTATTGTCTGTTAACATTTCCCTGGTTAATTGCACTCCATGTGTTAACCTAACGTGCTCTTTGGGTCCTCCGGATGCCAGATGCATGGTGAGCCTTCGTGAAAGCGTGGTTGTGGTGAAACCAACATATTTCGAGCGTAGGGACTCGCAGTTCCCTAATTTGCAGTTAAACTCGTATACAACATTAGTTCTCTGAAGGGTTGCTTTCTTTTGTGGGTTGTTCGTAATTACCATTCTTGAAGTGGCAGAGTTGGCATAGTAAATTCGTAATTCTAATCTGTCATCTGGCTTGAGGCATGATGTATTATTCTTAATAATTCCTTTTAGTATACGTTCATCCGTTTTATAAGCTTCCGAAAACTGGTTTTTATAATATACTAAATGTGTTGCGCCTTTGTTTTCGGGATTCTGTTGAATATCACTACCATGAAGTTTGTTCAGGCAACCTTTCAAATGGAATCGAATTGTCGATTACTGTATCCGTTGTTAATAAGGACTTCTTTGAGCCTATCTGCTTCTTGTTTGAATAATTCCCAACTAGATGACGTCTTATACGCTCTTCGAATGAGGGTTTTAATCATGCCGTCCTTATATCTGTCAGGGCATTCACTTTTAGCGTTTAAAAGTATTCCACTATTCGTAGACTTTACAAACACTGAAGTGACAAAAGTCTGGTTTTCTCCATTACTCTTTATTTTAACATCAAGAAAGTCTAAGCTACTGTTGGTTTCCATCTCATATGTAAACTTCAAAACCGATTCAGCTTCAAAAGCAGATTTAATCTCATCTATATATTCCGGCTTATCCATCATCACAAAGCAGTCATCAACGTACCTACAATATATATGAGGCTTCCAGGTTGGATTTCTAGCGATAATCGAATTCTCTAGGTTGCACATATAATAATTTGCAAATGTGACCCCAAGTGGGGAACCCATGGCCACGCCATCCGTCTGGTAGTACATGCTCCCGTCTATGTGGCAGAATGGATTTTTAGTTGTACATGCTATAAGTAATTCTTTCAAGATTTTCTGTTTAAATGGTGGAGGGGGTAGCGTAGCGTGGTTGTAGGCTACATTACAAATAATATCTATTGTTTCTAGAACTGGCACATTGGTAAACAGTGATTCAACGTCTAGCGAAGCCATAGTTCCTTTAGCTTTTGTGGCTTTTAAAATTTCCAGAAATTCATCGCTAGACTTGAGGAGGTATTTTGCTGGAAGGTAAACAGATATAATTTTATTAAGGGTTTTTGCGGTTTCATACGTAGGCGTTGTAACTTGTGAAATTATGGGTCTCAGGGGATAGCCAGGTTTGTGACACTTAACATTTCCGTAAAGGTATCCCGGGTTATACTCTCCAATAACCGGTCTTAACACTTTATCTTCTACTCCTTATTAGCCATTCTAATTAATTTATTTATTTCCACTTTTAACTTATTTGTTGGGTTTTTGGAGATCTTTTCAAATTTGGTTGTGTCACTAAGTATGAGATCTAATTTGTGTTTATATTCTGCTTTGTCCATAATCACATACATGTTGGATTTATCAGCTCGTCTTACTACTATATTTGGATTATTTCTTAATCCTTTCGCTGCTTCCTTTAGCTCGTTAGATAGCAAGCGGCTATTATTTAAGTCTCTTCTTTTGGTAGCTTCTGATCGCAATTGGTCTTGCAAGTCTGGTTTAATTGTAATGTGTTTTTCTTCTTCCAGTTTTAAAATCGAGTTATATAATATTTCCAATTCTGTCTTTTTCTTTCTTCCATCGAATCTTGATTTTATATGGCATTTTGGTCCCAGGGATAGGAACTCAACTTCGTTCTGGTTTAATTCATGGTTCGACAAGTTTAAGTAAGGCATTTGCTTTTGAGGCAAACATATTTTTCCTCCATACATTCTATTTAATTTTTTACTGGTTCTGTTCTTAGTCACCTGATATTCCTGTTCTTTTATTTCTTCGATTCTTTTGTACAATTCTTCTTTCAATAATGGATTGTTGTTCCATCCTTCAAGTGATTTTCGTAGATTCAAGACCTCTTTTTCACATTCTGCTAGAAGTTTAGTCTGTTTTTCAATTTCATAACTTAGCAGACTTCTTCTATATTTTATAGTAAACCTTTCATTGCGGGCTGCTGGGTCATACAATCGAAAGTTCGTATATTTGGGGAGCAGGCCTTCATTTATACACGTTTTATTAAAAGTAATGCCCAATTTAACTTTTACACTTTTTCTTATCCGTTTTTCAAGTGTTCTCATACTTGACTTCCATGGTTCTGGAACTAAAAACATAAGTTCACCAAAATTTTTATTACTATACACCGACATGTTTCGGTCATCGTTGACCATTTTCAAGGTTAAAGAATATATAAAATTATTAATGATCGAAAAGTGAATAACAATATATATATACATAGTTCAATGTACATAAAGAAACACAGAGACTGTAAGTTTGTGTTTTTAATTTCTCTATGTTTCTTTATGTACATTGAACTGTATTTGTCAATTTCGGATCGTATTTTCATCAAAAAAGTGTCTATATATATAGGTATACATATACCTTTCAAAGTAAACTACAGAACAAGAATGAAGATACAAACACACTTCGTATCTTTATATATATCTATATATACTTTTTCGTTAGAAATACTATCTGAAACGGACAAATATAGTTCAATGTAGAAAAAGAAACATAGAGAAATTAAAAGTACAAACTTACACTCTCTAATTTTCGGTTTGAACCGTCTTCAGGAAAGATAAGAGACTATAAGTGTGTGCTTTTAATTTCTGTATATTCTTTTTCTACATTGATATAAATATATATATAAAATATTTTCTACTTACGAATAAACACATGTACTCACGAGATAGGGTATCCATTCTTCCTCACTCTAAGTAGCCCATCAAAAGCCAAAGCGTCTATTGAAACAACTACCAGTATTCCAGCCCACTTAGCTGTGATCGTGGTCCGTTCCTACTGGTCAAGGTTTGGGGCTCTATCTCCCCGGTATGCTAACCAGGCATCTGCCCGAGAATTTACTGTTTCTCACACAGCGACCACAAGTGTCTACCCAACCTGGATGAAAACCAACAGCCACTACGAGTCCAACCTCAGTTGGCGGGATGGGGAGAGAACCCCTCCATGGGCCCCCGCCGCCTGTAGAACTGATTTATTTTAAGAGTTTCGGATCTAACTCCGGACCAATGGTCCTACTGAACCTGCTCAGCTGCAGGTAGGGCAGTGGCCCTTGTAGCCCCCGGTTCGAAGAACCATGTGGAAAATTAAGCCAATGCAACATGTGGTATAGCTGCATGGCCTCACTAGGGGCGAATCATAAATTATTATTATTATTAATATATATTAAATTAAACCAATTTTCACTTTCACATAAATGTTTTACAGTAATCACAGGAAATAAAAATCAGCACCCAAATCGCGGTAATAATATACAGTAAGATTTTTTGACCAGGTTTTAGATATTGGTGACTCTATAAATAAAACACAGGGAAATAACTCACGTAAAAGAGATCATAAAAACACACTGGTTAATCTTATTTTGATTGCCTTGTCTCTAATAGAGAAATGTAAGTTGCTCTGAAGGCAAGCAAGGACCTGTTCTCATGACATAAAATGTGAGTCTGCTCTTGTTTTCAGAGCAACTCACATTTTTCTACCTGATGAAAAGACAGTTCAAACGGACGAGTTTTGGTGATATGTTCGATGTGTGTTATTTCTGTGAATTTAGTTTTTATAGTTCGCAGAATCGTTTTATTTAATATCTATTGTAATATTAACTATTATTATTATATTAACTATATAATTGAATTAAAATATTTTAGTACCGAAGGATACAAATGCTTCCTAATATCTTTGATTGATCTGGTTGATTCTACATCAGTAGCGCTAAATTCTGTCTTATGCATATGTATCAGAGTAGGATTCCGTTAGAAGTATCTGCAGAGTTTTAGATTTAGAGCTAAAAATTCTAAAGCCACCTTCTTTTGGTTGGAACGTAACCATTTCCAACTTTTACATAAATAATCTAAATTGTTTGGTGGATCCTCTCTATGGTGGATCCCCAACCATTACTACAGCTATATGAGACTACATACATATCAGTTAATTAGCCTGGTATAAAAGAACAGTTTCCAACTTAATAATTAAAATTAACACGACATATACTTAATACCTAACAAATGATGCAAAACTAGAATGTTATAAAATTCATCAAGAAATTGACATAAAATTTACACAAAAATATAATAAGACAGCACTTGAACAGTTCGATTGATGATGTTCTCAAAACAGAATATGAAAATTCAAAAAAAGGAATAATTTTTTTCAATTATTTTTTTCCAAGGTCTACTCTTATAGGCTTTCGTATGTACTATTTTGATTAAGAGCATGTTTGGCTTATTTGTTCTAAGGAGCAAAATAACTGAGATGATACTATATTAGGTGTTTTATATTTTACGTCAGTGAAGTTTTTTTAGAGTAGTGATCTTTAAGGAATATCTGACATCATATATTGGTACTACATTTTGATTAACTCTGTTTGAGAAGGCATGCACAAGGTTTATCATCTTCTACAACAGAGATTGGATGCCTTTTGCCGAATGGGGGCCAAACAGCTATGTAGAGTCATTCAGGAAGACCAAACAGCTATGGCTGCAGTGTAATAGACTAATGTAATAAATAAAATAAATTTTTTTGACACATACATACTCTATAATTGCACAGTTAATCCGTTTGTCTATAAAAGGGTAAAATAGACTAAAACATTAATTATATTTAAAGTTTTTGAACATAATTGTTTAATTTGAAGATATATTCTGTACACGTTTTTTTTTTTTGGGGGGGGGGGGGGATTTTTCTAGTAAAACAAAATCTTTTGAGGCATCAAAACTTTCATTATTACTGGTGTTTGCTGTCTGATATTAGACGGTTTAGACTTATCAACGCCTCTGAGGTTAACCGCAAAAGTATCAATCTCTATATCAGGGGCACGATTTTAATAAAACGACATAAATTAATAGAACACGTTTACAGTCATTTCAGGGTGATATGTGACTATCAGAAGTATGTTTTTGAGAAGCACTAACATTTAGATATGATTGATAATTAATAAGTTTTAGCAATATTTCTTATAGTGTTACCATACAAATAATTTATAGTTTAATTATGTATTGATGAACTTCCTCAATTCCTGAATTAATAGCATATTCGGTGAGGTTTATTAGTAATTTCAAAACAGTCAATCAGCTGGTAGTTTTTGTTCCATTCAATGCAGAATTAGTGCATTTATAACGGCTAAAAATGAATCGATACATTTCAAATACCCGTCTATATTGGATTTAATTGGATTAAAGCCTTATATGGAGAATACAATTGGTGTGTTTCCACGAGGTCCGTTTTAGTTGGGTAAAAGCGGTAGAAAATGAACTTGAATGTCACGTAATTGGAGAGTGCAGATTAATTTGCAAGTTGAATGAAAGAACTTGCCAACTCTGTTCAACCCAGTCAACTATTCATAATTAGCTGTGCCCTCCTACAACCATCTGCGCATACACTCGAATAAACATGCTCTTTATCTAATTCTGTAAAGCCTTTGAACACTGTTATCAGAAATTAGCGATAATATCAACAAAAATTGTATTAAATAAACTACTAGCATTATATTACTGGAAAAAATAAACTCATTATTACCCTCCATTTTAAAAGATATATATTACAAAACAACATGACCTATGACAAGAAGCGACTTGAACAAATGACACCAAGTTAGCCGAATATGACTTTGAATAAATACACTTCGTATATTTGAGTAAATCTTCAGGTGACTATCACAATTTCAGAACCATTGGAAGTTTGATTTAAATCTGAAGAATGAAACGATGACTGATAAATTTGAACTTGCTTCTGTATCTTGGTTAATATATATATATATATATAATTAAATTTTTTAATCACGGTAATCACAAACACAGAACTAAGGAACGAACACACTTACTGTCTCTAATTTTTGGTTTGAACCGTCACAGGGAAGTTGAGATAGGGACACCAACGCACTTGGAACAAGTTGGGTCCCTTGCTAAATTAATGATTTAGTTAACTAAATTGTTTAGTGAATTTTGGTGTCTGGTGAAATTTGGTTACCTTTCTTGTTATTTAGTTCAGTGTCACGTGTTATTCAGACTTCAGTTGTTGTTAAAAATCCAATTTTCTTTGTAAAATAATTTGATTTAATACTTATTTTTCTGTTTAAAATTATACTTTTGTAAGTTTTCTCACTAACCTATAGTCAAAATTTCTTCGTAATTTCTTAATTTAACTAATTGACTTTTATGTATGTTTGATTTTGAATGATTGTATTATTTCTTATATTTCCTTGTTTTTTTTAGGCCTATGAAAAAGGTTTTAAATAAAACCGAAACGTTGGCAATGAAGGTTTAATTTGAACCTGAAGAACTGACCGAGTCTCGATAAATTTTAGTTTTGTATATATTATATATATATATATATATATTTATAAAACAAGATTTCACAAAAAAACACGTGAAATAACAATCAAAGTTCAAACTATAATAAAAAATGGGAAAAAGACTAAAATCTTTCAACTGTAATCTTAGATATATAAGAATATCTATATACAAATTATAATTCATTATAAATTATAATCTGGTGAAAATTTGTATTACTGTATCAAGGTTATATGGATAACTAGAGAGCCCCCCCCCCCCCCTCACCCCAGGGCCGATTATTCGCTAGCATTTGTTAATAAGTTTCAGATATTTTCTTAGCATTTTATTATTTTAATTGTTTCCATTTTCTATTTCTCCAATTTCAAAATGCCGCCGGAGGTGGACCTCCCCCCACACCTGTTACGCTACTGCCTACAGTCGTTAACTTTATAAGGAGGTAGATAACAAGAATTACTTTAAAATTTACACTTAAGCACTATGAGATAAAGTTTTTTCTCCTTCTTTAATTATGTAATCTTGAAAGTGTTATTTTACATTACAGAATTGAAATTTTTTTATGGAAGTAGTTCAATTTTATTTAACTTTAATATAATCTTATCATGAAACTTAGTGTTATATCATTTGAGATACTCATTTTTTGAATAAATTTGTTCATACAAAATTGAAAGTATGACGGAAGTATTTATTTGGTCATTGACCTCATGCCATTTTATAAAAAAGCACACTGGTTAAATAATAGCGAATACTAAAAAACAGTGTTACCAGAAGAGAAAGTCACCTGGGTGGGATGAGGAGAATTCAAGAGACGGTATGACTGAAGACCTGAATTTTTTCGAAAACATTTCGCTTTGAGTTTAGTCGATGTCTATGCCTTTGCAATCTTTGGTCCTTTGTCGTGTTACGAAATCCTCCGAGATACTTGTTTTTATTTTTGTTTATATAGCATTTTTATTCTGTTGTGTTCAGTAATGATGGTAACTTGTTTAACAGACTTGTCAATAATAAGCCAAAAAGAAATTCCATAAGAAGAAAAGACGAAAAGAGTGCCTTGTTCATGTACATAAGAAACAGTAATCATGTGATTAACTGGAATGAAGCAAATGAATTAATATTTGTTTCTTCGGAAAGAAAAAGAAATATTGTGGAAAGTGCACTCATAAAGAACTTTTATGAGAAATTAATGAACAATAGCTCAGGACTCTATAAATTGGATGAAGTTTTGATTAGCAGAATAATTAAACAGATGAAGACTTCTTCATCATGAAACACATTCAGGGTTACTAACAATTCTAGAAATTTCAATCAACCAGGTTAACAAGTATTTATTATTTTTTAGTTCACTTGCTTTCTGACCATGTGTTGACGAAAGGTCTTACAGCATTGTTTCTAAATTAGATTCATTGTAGTAAATTAATCCATACATATATATAATATATATATATATATATATATATACATTATTGAAAATGACACCTAATTTAGCTGATACCTGTTTCATAACAAGTTTCTCAACATTTCTAAATAACACTCTCATTATTTCGTCCACACAATAAAGTACATCTCCTATGGTCGACATTTTTCGAATGATCAACATTCATCATCAGGACGTGAATAAGATCTAAGGTGAAAATATACATGTACTAATGAGGACTGTGAAACCCAAAAACACTCGTGCATTGGTATGACTACCACTTCCCTATCAAGAGGGCTCACCATGCACCTAATGAACGGAGCACCCAAAAAACATACGCAAGACAAGCATAATGTTAAATTAACCCGAGAGATGCTGGTTAAAAATACTAAAATATAAAAAAAGAAAGTAACCACCATAAACTAAAAATTTTAGAGGTTGTATTAATTCAGAAACTGAAGCCACTCCTAAATATTTAGGTCGAAAACCGTAGCCGTATTTTGAAGCTATTTAGTTCACATCAAGGGCATCCAGAAACCCTTGCAGGTAGCGACTTAGGCCGAGAGGCCACTCACCCCACAGGATTAACGCCCACCATTTCTTAAACTTTATGGAAACCAACCCCTTCTACCTTCTCCATGTATATAATAAACCAGATATTTCACCTTAGATCTTATTCACGTCCTGATGATGAATGTTGATCATTCGAAACATGTCGACCATAGGAGATGTACTTTATTGTGTAGACGAAATAACGAGAGTGCTATTTAGAAAAATTGAGAAAGTTGTTAAGAAACATGTATCAGCTAAATTAGGTGTCATTTTCAATAATGTGTGTGTCAAAGAAGGACTGCTACCAAAATTTACAAATATATATGGAAGCTTGTAAATAAATCATGTTTTTACCTCATAGTATCACATTTTTTCGCATATATTATATTTTGTATGAACTGACAATTTTCTATTAGATAAGAATTTTTGCTAGAAATATAAGTAAATGAAGTGATTTTAGGCATTTTCTTTTATTTACCATAGGTACAAGATAATTTGCAACAATTTCTTTATTTTGAACTCCCATGGTTATAGCTTGTTATGGAACGATTTTGGAGGAATCGACAATCGACGATTTCGGTGGTAAATGGGATTTCGGATAAAATTTTGTAAAATCATAGTGATATGCATGTCTTATTTTCCAATATAGTTTTTAGTCAAAACATATTAGATTAATATTAGATTAATTTAATGTTAATGGTTTTGTATTCTTCTCTTCATCGTCCGTTTCTTGTTTTTCCTACAAATCAATCAATGTGAGATCAACTAAATAACTCTTTTTGAATGTAAAAGTTACAAACAGTGAGAATAGTAACATATTAATATATAAGCCACAAATGGTGGAAGAATTCTTAATCAATATTCTTTACATACTATGAATATGAAAAATGAGCACTTGAAAAATGTAATAAAAGAACAAATTAGGTCAGTAGTTCATGTTTCTGAATCACAATAAAAGATGTATTGAATTTATTATAATGGAGAATTTTAACAACATAATTCAATTAAACCTTATTTCTAAAGAAGTATGGAACAATCTAAATAATATGACAAAGCGTAAATTAATACTGTTATTGTAAATTAGAATATTTTAAATCCCTTCTGTTAATGGTTTATCACAAGTAGTAAACAGCATTTCTATTCACAGTTCTCAAGTAACCGTTATTTAACGGTATTTCTATGACTAAATTCATTTCATTTTGCATAATGTCACTCATTAATTCTATTCTCTACATTTAAATAGACTCTTTTTAAATCCTTTGAGCCCAATTCCATCAGCATTGAAGTTGTAAACTTGTTGGTTTCTATTCTTGCTTCTTAGGTGAGAAACTCCTTTATAATTTTGACACCAGTTTTCAAATAAGATCTAATTAACATTGCAAATAGTCTGCCAAGTTTTGTTCTATACGATTTCATTAAGTTAAATTCAGTGGAACACAACGGTTTCATTTTCCAGGCACTCCTTTACCTGGCTACCCAGGCAAAGTACTTGCCTTTAATAACCCTTCCTCCATCCATCTTAGATATTAATTTTCCAGAACCATTAACTTTTAGTTCTAAAATATGAAATTTCTACCAACTCTTAATCATTGTTCAATCAATTAATTAGATGCAAACAGGTATGTTTAAAATGAAACACCTAATGACTTGAGGGACGGTGTTCCCTTCTTTTACATTACGATTCATAAAATATAACAAAAGGGATATTATCGGTCACATCTTTTCTTTCTCTCTCCCTACCCTCTCATTCTTCTTGTTTTCTTTATTATCATCCTTCTCTTCATCACCTAAACTAACCACCCTGTCATATGATTCTCTCACTCTTACCTTCTCTAACAATATGCAATACTTTATCTCGCTCTCTTCCTCTGTACTGCTTGTCTGTTCCACACAACCATTGTACTCTATTCCGTCACTATCACTGTACTCTAAATTTATTCCACAATATCACTTACTTTCAGATTCGAAGATAAGAACTCAAGAAGAACAGCAGGCAGGCTTCAATAATATGTCTAAAACTAAGACATCCTACATTTTTTAGTTACGTTATGCAATAATACGTGACACTACTATAAGAGAACACACATATTCCGTATATTGGCCCTTTTTTATAATACACAATGAACATTCTACTACATTCGGAGCCTTAAATTTTTCCTAACTCCAGTGTATGTTCAATTACAATCTTTGACGTGTACCTGATATCGTACAGGTTAAGGACCAACAGCTTAACGCCCTCTTCTCATATTGACAGTGATGTATCTTTGGGCATAGTCATAAGTTGGTAGTATCAGGCTGACATGTTTGATACTATCGTTATGTGTATGCTCACCAGGTACAGATGCGTGGTATAAGTCTTGATGCGCGATCGTGCGGGCCCGCCTCCTCGAGGTCACCTCGGGCGCTTTGGAGTGATTCAAAGTAGCTAAAAGGCAAAACTTTAAGCTCGTCTTCCTAATTTGATTTTGTGTTGTGACCGCAAGGCTGAGTTATAATAAGATCAAAACAGGCTTAAATTCCTTTCCAATGGACGAAGTGCTCCTATTTATTCACATCCCACGTGAAAATCGTACCAGGCCAAGGGGTGGTACTGAAACCCCGATTGATCAGTCTAGAGGTGAGCTGGTTATCAATGGACTAACCTGGCCCCTGCCATTTTAATAAAACCCCATCATAAAATCACTAAATTTGTAAAGCGCGATTGTTTTAACTTGGAAAACTTATCGACACAAACAAAGATTAGTACAACAATTCGCTATAAAGAAAGAAGTATTGATTTTATATTTGTATTTTATCTTATAGTTATAGAAACACGACTTAATGAATGTCCATTCATCATTCAGACTCTGTTGTAAGCGCGTTGTGTTATTCATAAATGAGACGATAAATAAAGCTGAATTGTGAATGAAGAATCGAGAGAGTGAAGATGGCATTGAAGAAGTAGTGCGGTATAAAATTAAAAGTCGAATGCCACTGTTTATAAAGAGTAAATCTCTTTTTCTTTCACAAAAGAGATGGATGGTTAAACAGGCATCGAAAGAAAATTCATTCAAATGAATTCTTTCTTTTGACTTTGGAAGGCCGACTTGTTTATTAAGGGCAAACGAAAATACTTCCACTTCATTTGATTTTATTGAATTTAACATTTAAAAATAGAGGAAGGTATGTAATAAAGCCTTATTAAGAATGCTCAGAATCTATAATTAGCTTTTCTTTCATTTCATTTCAATTTAACTCCTAAATGTTTATTCTGGGTATATTTAGGTATGTAACGCAATCCCTTTGTAGTTATCCCTGGAATAATTTAAGAGAAAATTATTTTCATAATATTAATAAATACAAAACTCAAATGTTTTTCCTGTACCAGACACACTATGAAAGCAGCCAAAAGGAGTCTAAATTGAATGAGAAGGTGTTTCATTTTCATGGCAAGGTTTTACCTTGAAAAAGATTGAAATATAAATAACCAAAGTGTTAATTACATGCAAATTGTTGGTATCATATAAGATAAAAAAGATAGTATTATTGTAAACTTGGAACATACCTCGTATCTGTCATAAAACACACATTATATATTTTTGAATTATTATTATTATCATCATCATCATTATAATTATTATTATTGAATGTCTATTCTTATTGTTTTAGCTATATATTTTCATATTCTTCTTCGACTTTCATCAATTAAGACAAACATAAGATGTTCATTTTATAAATAGGTACTGAATTATTTATTGTAATTTTTTTTCATAAAAACTAGTGATATACCAGGTATTTCAGCTAGTTTGAAAAACTTATTTTATTAAATAATATAGCATAATTAATTTTCTAAGTAACTTAGTTACTTTTTCTAGCTTTCTTATATTTTGTTTAAATGATACCTGTAGGGGAAAAAATTGTTAGTTAATTATAATACAATCAAAAATTTGTATTGTACTTCTTTTTTTGGTAGTATCACAATTTCGAAACACGTAAACGACTGATGAAAAAAAAAATCATTTACTTAAATACTGGAAAAAAAACAGAAAATAAATGATTAAGTAAGAAATAATGCAGAAAATAAAAGGAAGAAAAACATACAATTATGAGTAATTTGAGAAATACTCAAAACGAGAAACGGCATTAAAAATATTTAAAAGGGGTAGCCAAACTTTTACATACCATGAGTTGAATTTTTATCATAGGTTTTTAGAAGCATATGTTAATACTATCTAAATTTTATCGTATTTAAGTAAATGATTTTTTTTCATGATTCATTTACGTGTTTCAAAATTGTGATACGACCAAAAAAAGAAGTACAATACATAAATCTTTTGTATTCCAAATTCTACTTATCTTGTGTATGTATACATTGTTTTATATATGATTGCTATATCTTCATAATATTAAACTAAAGAAAAGAAATAAGAGCAAACTTGATAAAGCTGATCAACTTTATCCACTTAATGAGACTTCTGAGGTTTTCTTGTTTGATAGTAGAAACAGAATTACAAATATAAGTTAAAATTCCAAAATAAAATTTAATTAATTGAATATAATAAAAAATTATTTTTACGTTCATGAATATGATCCATAACACAATATATTTGATGATATTACAATAATATATTATCAACAATCTATATAATAAATGAAAAAATTTGATAAAAAGAAAACAATTGTTAAAGGAACTGAATTTGAGCAAATAATTCCGATTGAGGTATTGATACTACCTTTGATTTTTTTTGTAAATACTATAACAAGCTAAAAAAAAAATACATTGATAATTGAAAATTTGAATAAAGAATGTTTTTACTTTTTTAAAATCTTCATAATGATCTTACTTATTTCATTAACACGAGATAAAATTATCAGCTAATATTAATATGTCATTTACTATAATAAATTGATATGCCTGTATTCATGGTTTTAATACTAGATGTTATGATAATTGTTAAATTTTGGTATTTTTATATACACATGTGTAAATTTGATTTCGATGGTAATAAAATGAACTTTTTAATGATTTTTGCATAGGAGCTGTGACAATGTTTGAAATATTTTGTAATAACCATTGAGGAAGGTCCTTTCAAGAGGTGTGATCTACACCAGTCGTTAGATGAATTGTGTAGCTCCATTCATGGCGTTAATTGAACGAAACAGCCAATGTGTTTGCTCTCCGACAATCCCATTTCAGATAACACTCATCTTCCAGACCTCTCATTGTTTGTTTCTTAAGCCACTCCTCCAGCTCTGCCGATTGACTCCAACAACAGCTCCATTTCCCACCCAAGACCTATTTGACGGCTCTTTTGTTTTGTTCCAGAAATCCCAACGAGTTTCAGAACAAGGAAGCGGTTCTTGCTGGATCCAAAGAGAGAAACCGGTTTCGATCTATTCTTTGGGACGAATACGACCCAGTTCATCAGAAATACCTAGAGATCGGTAATTATATATTTATATTGATCTTTTAAACTTGATAACTATAATGCAGGCGTCAAAGTGTCATATTTTTCAAATTGAATGACTAATTACCGGAACGAGTTCCAATTTTCAAAAAAAGGATGCACTCTGTCTTTTCTTATTCCAGAAAATTTATTATGCCCTCAATAGTCAATTTGCTATAGAGTGGAATAACTGATAACTAGAAATCCTTGAAAATGCCTGCTCTTTTCGGATATTTAACTGTAAATAGCAACTACACATGATGCAATATAGAGGAACACATATCCTATAGTACATAAAGAAGAATATGAGCTCATAAATATGAAAACTTCATCTTCATTAAACTAAGCAATTTATTCCAACTAAATTAAAAGTGATTAGTTATTTAGTAATTTTATTTATTTAGTTATTAGTTATTAGGTTATTCAATTGATGGTAACACAGTATTGCAAACAGGAACTTACCGAAATCTATGAATCACATTAAAAAAAAATGTGTCAGGTAAACTAAGTGGTTGTATGTTAGTTGAACATTCTGTAACTAGTTGACAAAGGTTCAATTTAAGAAAAACTAAAATTTCTGCAAAATAAATATTTGGGACTAACAAAATATATTCTACCCAATGCAGTTTTTACTAATATTGTATATTGTCACGGATACTAATTGTCACTATGCTAATATATTGTCACAGTTAGTCACAGTAAAGCATATTTTAACTTCATTAAACGTCAATATTTTTGTCATTTTTATCTTTTATAACAAATAGTATGAAACCATCTAAATGAAAAATTGCTTGGATCGACCAATTTAATGAGATAAAACCCTTTCTCTGTTATTGATGTAAGGTAATAATATGTGGCTTCCTGTGTTTGATATGGGTTAGTTATAACTTGTAATTTTAACTTTTAAATAGTTCTTGTGATACTGTGCATAGATTGTGAAAATGCGGCCCTCCAGTCAAAATAATAACCCACCCCTGGCATAATGCATCTGTGGAGCTTTACAGAAAGTAGAGGGTGTGCATCCCTCACCCTCCTGGGCAATCGAGAGACAAATTTATCATGGTTTTATTTATAACAGGGGTGGCCAAACTTTTACATACCATGAGTTGAATTTTTAACATAGGTTTTTAGAAGAGCCATAAATCTCTTGTATTCCAAATTCTACTTATCTTGTGTATACATATATTGTTCCATATATGATTGTTATATCTTCATTATATTAAACTAAATAAAAGAAGTAACAGCAAACTTGATAAAGCTGATCAACTTTATGCACTTAATGAAACTTTTGAGGTTGTCTTGTTAATTTGATTAATCAGAAGAAAATAATGTTCCTTAAAAGGATATTTATGAAATATTGAAATAATTAAAAAATAAGCAGTATTTTAAGCCCAATTCATCTTTATTTGAAGAAAGCAATGTGCCGCATCAAATAGTACAATAAGATATATACAGCAAGTACCACAGATTGTCCACCACGGATTTATAATAATTCTGTCTATTAAGCATTGAACCGGAAATAATTTACGATTTACCAAAATAATGGCATTATAGAACACCAAAACTTCATTCCTGCAATGATGATATAATGTAAAACAAACACTTTTTAACTTAAAAATAATAGAACTTTTAAATTTGAATGTTTAATGCCATTCAATTTTGTTAACCAATCATTATTTTAATTTTATTGAAAAGTGGATTAACTGCAGTGAGTTGTATCTTCAATATATATATTCATCAACTGTGAGTTTTTACAATAAACTGATGAATGGTTTTTGAACAAAGAGATGAAGTTGATTCAATTAATCATTATTTTGGATAAAAAAAACATCATTTTATAATTACTAATGGTATAGTTTTAAAATATTTGAGATTGTTATTAATATCTAAACAAAATTATCTCCAAGGTAAATGTTTTTTCTCTATATATATATATAATTAAGCAAATTCTTCAAGTCCTCTTCACTCGAACAGGACTTCCTTAATTAATCATTAAACGTATTTTATTTTTATCACATATTGATGTTTTATAATGGAATTATTTCGGTAAAGTTGGCTCAGTGCTTAATGCAGTTAAGATTTAGAGAGATTCTTTCCACAAGAAAGGCTTTTCATGTACTCAGCTCCGTAATTTTCCGGTACAAGGGTTAGTTTCTTTTAGAGTATTTTCCTTTGGCCTTTCAAGAAGTTTCTTTTTTTTTTCTTTTCGCATAAAAGTTGATTTAACTTATTGTTATCGAGGTAGTAACTTAAATAATATCACAAACTTTGAAAAAAAAAACAGGATCTGTTAGATAGATAAAAAAAAAATATTATTTGTTGATACAAGTTAGCAAATAAATTAATGTTATTAATTGAGTTCTCGATTACAGGATAATCATTTTTAAAAAAATCTGGTTTTCTAACCATGAAATCAACAAAATCTCACTCTAAATATGTTAATTTCAGTATTCCTTTGTAAATTTTTTCTCTTTTATAAGACCTTCCTATGCCATCTTCGTAAACATGAAACCTCACTTCGTTTAGGAGTCTCGGTTCGACCCAGAGAAAATTTTACTCAGATTATTCCTGCACACAACATAAATATTCAGGTTGTATAGTATATATAATTCTAACAACTTCTTTCGATTTTTATCTTATATTATGCCTTGACAGGACCACATGCGGCTTTTTGGTGAATGGTGAATAAGGATTTGCTTGATAGAAAAATATCAAATTTAGAAGATCTAGATCAGTGTTTCTCAAACTTTTTTGAGTGATCTTGGGTCCATAAACCAATAACTCAACACCCTGGAATAATAATCACATTCCTAAACTAAATAACCAAATGAGTAACATTTTGATAATTAAATTAAAATAATTACTAATCGAATATTTATTTAGAATCCAATAGATGTATTGTTTCATAGCAAAAGAATTAATACACAATAAAAGAAACTTAGGTGAGAATATACTTTTAACATGAAAATGAATTATAAAAACAAATAATTTTAAGAAACTGTTAAGAAATATCGTGCTTTCACTTAAATTTAGAAATTATATTGCATGAATATTTTCAATTTATGGAAATGGAATCCCCCTTCCTTTCTGCATCCCCCCCCCCCCCCCCCCGATATCAAATCACCGCCCCCAGGGAGGCGGCACCGTCCACTTTGGGAAACACTGATCTAGATGATGAAAAAAATAACTAGTTTATAATAATTATTTTAATTTTGATATGAGCTAATATTTAAGTAATAATAACAATAGTCCAAGATGGAATTAATGAAAAGATGAATTATTCCCTTGATAGATTTTTCTGAATTACAAAGAATAAGAGAAGTATGACAAAGAAGGGGTGGTATTCTTTGTTCAAAAAGTTATAAAAATGTATATGAAATGAAAAACTAAGGGCACAAAGTAAATACAATAGCCATTGTTTTGATATTAAGTGAACACGAAAGAAATATCGAAGTTGCGATTTAAGGAAAGAGCCGAGTCATCTACTACCGAAATTATTTTTTTTTGCGAGTCAACATTAAAAACCCCTTCTGCCATTAACATTCCTTTTTCGCGACAAATGATTCCAATCTGCTTGCAAGCTTGAAGCATTTCTTTACTTCTATGGAAAAGATTTAGAGTGGAAATAAATGCGGCAATAAATTCAACGTGACACATTTTCATGCATTTTCAATTGTAAGTCTAACGAGATTTACATTTCAACTCTGTTTGTATAAGTTTTCCAGCTTCTGTTTTCTTTTTCAAATACCAATTTCTTTTAGCTGCTGGCATGAACAGCTGAATTCAAAGTGAATAATAAAAGCTTTGTTTGGCTAACTGTAAACTTTATCCCAAAATGTCATTTAGTTTATCCAATGTTGGAAAAAAATAGGTCATTTTAATTAACATATTGATTATCATCGGACTAAAATAATATAAATTTGCATTTAATTAACCCGATTTAGTAAAGAATAACGAATTAAAATGTAAGCTAGAAGCACAATTAGCAAATATTTAGTATTCCCTTTAAACTGAAGTAGTTAAAATAGATTCTGGATTAGTAGATTTAATTACCAATTTAGAGATTTCAAAAATCAAATATTTATTCAAGTTAAAAAGTTTGGATGTGTAAAGGGAATAAAAAACTTTTTCTTTTTTTTTTGGAGTTTGTGTTAGGAGAGCGGAATTGGGTCAGGTTAGCTCAGTGGTAACGTCCCGCTTCTGAACTATTAGGACCGGGTTCATACTCTGATCCTCGATTTATTCACCTGAAAGGTGAATAAATTTGATCATGTCGTCTCCCGAAGAGGACGTTAAGCCGTCAGTCTCAACAGCCTATACAATGTCATCTACTTGTTAAAGATCGCTACTCTAAATAAGCTTGAATGTAGGGCTCTCAATGTAGAATTAGTCTTCTTCGTATGGTGGGGCACCAAAGGCTAATGTTTGGCCCCAACCTAGGGGACCAGAAATGAACTGATATGCTCTGTATTGCAGTCACCGGGTTGTGAAGGTATTTAAATAATTCAACACTGTAAACACAGTGTTCAAAAATTCATCCTGCAACAAATTTTCAACTTGCGTTAATAACATCCTTATACTACCACAGAAGTTAGAATAACTTACATTTATAGCTAACAAAAAGCCGTCTCTTACGCTGATGTAATAATCAGGCAACAGGTTTCGGACAATATCTATTTTCAAGTTGGATTACCTCAACAGCTTTTCTTAAAGATTGACACTCAAAAGCTTTCAGGTATTTCTAGTTCAACCTACGAGCTTACATTGCAATTTAATGTTGTAATGTAAATTAAAGTTAATAACTACCATAAGTTACATGATTTTAGTAGTATGGTTTATAAAACTGTAACAGTTTCGTTTTAATTAAAAATTGCAGCATTACGGTCAACATCTTGATATAAACAAAATTGTATTTACTGAAACACACGTTTTAATTATTGTTATGTAAAGGAAGACAAACAAGTAAACAATTTGATAATACAGTACAATGCATTTAATAATACAATATAAGGTTTTATAGTAATAAAAATTTAATAAATAAAATATTCACTTTTACGTTACTGTAGGACTCACCGTTATTTCAACACTAAACATTGGAGAAAACTTTGTGGATTGTAATGAGTTTTTTACATGAATTCATTCTTTATTGTAATTTAGCTCAGGCAATTTCCTACTTGTTTAACATTTTTAATGAGTTGGACTATTTGTTAGACCAGGGATAGCGAATCATTTGGGACGTGGGTCAAATTTTCTTCATACTTTTTCTAGCAATAGCTCGCCGGTCACTGAAGTCCATTTGCACCAGAGTTGAGTTTAAAAGTTTTTAACTGTATTTTTTTTAATAGAATTGGTTTAACTGGTAAAAATGGTTTGACGATTTAAACATGTTTAGTGATGTTAAAAATGCTTAAGTGTTTAGTGCTAATGACGAAATTTAGATCTATTTTGCACTCCAGGCGGTAACATGCAAAGAACTCCACAGATTTCTTTCACACAGCTGTTTGATCAACCTCTGCTTCATAGTCACTGCCTGCTTTATTCTCCCTAACCTGAGTAACAGCATCGCAGATATCTCCATCCGTTAACTTAACAGCCACCCGGAGATTATTTTCCACTGCCATCCACTCTAAGTCAGTTAGCGCCATGTCACTTGGTTTTTCTTCAGTAGCAATGACTTATATTGTTGCGGTTGTAGTGGTACAAGAGAAACCAATATTTTTGAAACAACTTTGAATTGCTTCTTCCGAAGCATGCTTGAGAGTCATCTTATAGGACATTTGGAAACCACATCTTCAAAACAAATTCGACTTCAGTGTCTTTTCCAGTCCGTATTATTTTGCACAGCAAATTTTGGGTTTCCTATGATGACCATCTTGAGGATTGTGCAGTTTTTTTTTTTTAAAAAAATTCATTGTACCGATTAAAATAAGCAGTGTATTTGTTGGAGCAGGGATCGGTGATTCCGATTATATTAACCGATTGATAACATTATCCGTTATCACTGTAATATACAGTGATACCTCGGGATACGAGTGCTCCAATATACGAGTTATTTGAGATATGAGGAACAGGCAATCAAAGTATCAGGTCATTTATAAATTCATTAACTGTGCAATATGTTATAGTGTGGTATTTACTCATGTTAGGAAAAGTATTAAGTCTCCACGCAGAAAAGTTTATTACGAGAAACTAAACAATGCGTTTCGAACACTTGATATTCTTCTTCAGGTTACATCTAGAAAATATATATATATAATCATTATGAGCTCTGATAACATAGGGGGCGAATTAATTAAAATGAATACATCTGACACTATTGAGTGATAACGGGAATAATATTGAAATGGCTTAAATTTATTCTTAACTTAAAACTGCATACTGAGATACGTATAAATTAGACATGTACAATTACATGTCCCGTACATGTAGAATGTATAAATTAGACATTATACATTTTTCTTATTCAAAATCTCGTAATAAAAACAATTAGGGTTAAGTATTTTGGGGCTGGAACGGATTAATGGCATTTCAGTTGATTTCAATGGGGAAAATTGCTTTGAGATACGAGTAAATTGACATACGAGCAAGGTTACGGAACGAATTAAACTCGTATCCCGAGGTACCACTGTACTTATGTGTTATATTATATTATTATTACATTATAAAGGATTAGACGTTATTTAATAATTCTACTGATATTGAATATTTGAATATATTTATTCTGATATATTGAGCTCATATTCTAAAGTATTTTATGACATATAATTTGTTACAATAAGTATAGTGAAGAATATGAACTGGTTAATAGAATTGTTTCTGTTTGCTTGATATTCCCGCCAGATTGCCCTGATGATTAAATTTATAACAAGTTTATATTAACACCAGTAATTGGAAAGTTTAGTACTGTTAACATCGTTAGTTCTATTGCGGAAGAAAATTTATAGTTTATTTTATTCAATAAATTCCTACTTCTACACATGCTTCTGCTGTTATTAAATTACTGTTTTATTATATCACTCTTTCATTGTTTATATATATAATAGTTAATTGATGCAAACTTTTGATTAAAGGTGACTAGTTATATAATTATACAAGAGAAATAGTTTCTTATTTCACTTACATAATAATTAGTCATTATGCAAGAGAAATAATTTCGCAGTTCACTAAATATAGTTATGTATTTCATCTCGGCCCGATGGTTTTAAAAAGCTACGATTGTTGAAGGCTGTTTTTGATACTAATGAAACCTGTGAAAAGTATAGAGCGAAAATTTGTTTGATTTAATATTAATTTCAGATTTTTAATTTATAATTTGTATTTAAATTCTTATTAACAATTACAAATATTCTTTTTAATTAACATCTTTCTTAGCTCTCAAGATAATATAATTAATTATATAAATATAATATAAATAAATTTATAAATGATATATATACATATTTTTTTTGGGCAAGGAGGGGAAATACTCGTACATTTACGCACATAGTACTGGGCTTCCAGATGAACCAGACAACCAACTAAAACACTCCCTTTTCTTCTAGGACACTAACCAGGACAGGTTTTTCACATTCCCTCATATAATAACCTGTTTAAAATATTGCTTTATAGACTCTTAAACTTCTTTAAAACATAATTTTTATTGCCTTATTCTACTTATTGTTAAGTAAAAAAAATAACGAAATATAATTATTGTATCAAAGTTTTAGTAGGTTCAATATTCGTTAATGTTTTCATTTTAATAGCTCCTACACTGGTTAATATTTTCAATCTTTGTAGCTTTAATATTTGTAATAGTGAATACATTTATTCAGATATATTAAGCTGTTATTTTAAAGGATTTTATGAAATATAGTTTGCTACAATCTGTATTTGTGAAGAAATGAACTGGTTAATAGAAGTTGTAAAATTTGTTTGGCTGATATTTTTGAGGATATTTTAAATGAATCAGTCTACCATTTTTCCAAACTTCAGCACTCTGGATCATCTGGACCACAATATTAATGGATAATAGTAATTTTATCATTTTAGTAGCTCAGCTACAATATTCGTTAATATATTCATTATAGTAGCTTCAATATTTGTTAATATTTTCATTTTAGTAGCTTCAATATTCGTTAATATTTTAATTTAAGTTTCTTCAATATTCATTAATATTTTCATTTTGGTAGCTTCAATATTTGTTAAAAATTTCATTTTAGTAGCTTCAATATTCGTTAATATTTTCATTTAAGTTTCTTCAATATTCATTAATATTTTCATTTTAGTAGCTTCAATATTTGTTAATATTTTCATTTAAGTTTCTTCAATATTCATTAATATTTTCATTTTGGTAGCTTCAATATTTGTTAAAAATTTCATTTTAGTATCTTCAATATTCATTAATATTTTCATTTTAGTAGCTTCAATATTTGTTAATATTTTCATTTAAGTTTCTTCAATATTCATTAATATTTTCATTTTGGTAGCTTCAATATTTGTTAAAAATTTCATTTTAGTAGCTTCAATATTCATTAATATTTTCATTTTAGTAGCTTCAATATTCGTTAATATTTTAGTTTAAGTTTCTTCAATATTCATTAATATTTTCATTTTGGTAGCTTCAATATTTGTTAAAAATTTCATTTTAGTAGCTTCAATATTCATTAATATTTTCATTTAAGTTTCTTCAATATTCGTTAATATTTTCATTTAAGTTTCTTCAATATTCATTAATATTTTCATTTTAGTAGCTTCAATATTTGTTAATATTTTCATTTTAGTAGCTTCAATATTCGTTAATATTTTAATTTAAGTTTCTTCAATATTCATTAATATTTTCATTTTGGTAGCTTCAATATTTGTTAAAAATTTCATTTTAGTAGCTTCAATATTCGTTAATATTTTCATTTAAGTTTCTTCAATATTCATTAATATTTTCATTTTAGTAGCTTCAATATTCGTTAATCTTTTCATTAACGAATTCATTTCTTTTTCATTTTTCATGGTAGTAGCTTCAAAGTTCGTTAATCTTTTCATTTTAGTAGCTTCATTAATCGTTAATATGTTCATTTTAGTAGCTTCAATATTCGTTAATATTTTCACTTTGATAGCTTCAATGTTCGTTAATTTTTTTACTTTGGTAGCTTTAATATTCGTTAATCTTTTCATTTTAGTAGCTTCATTAGTAGTTAATATTTTCATTTTAGTTTCTTCAATATTCGTTAATCTTTTCATTTTAGTATCTTCAATATTTGTTAATATTTTCACTTTGGTAGCTTCAATGTTCGTTAATATTTTCATTTTAGTTTCTTCAATATTCGTTAATCTTTTCATTTTAGTAGCTTCATTAGTAGTTAATATTTTCATTTTAGTATCTTCAATATTTGTTAATATTTTCATTTTAGTATCTTCAATATTCGTTAATCTTTTCATTTTAGTATCTTCAATATTTGTTATTATTTTCATTTTAGTATCTTCAATATTCGTTAATCTTTTCATTTTAGTAGCTTCAATATTTGTTAATCTTTTTACTTTAGTAGATTCAGTATTCATTAATGTAGTCATGTTTCAAGTATTAAACAAGTTAAACTTACCCCTGATGAGGGTGGAGGAGTGTGGGTGTGTAAGTGAAAGAGGATTTGACGTTGTCTAAGCGAAAAGACTTGTGAAGGCATGTAAGCAAAGTGGTCCATTACAGTTTCTCTTTCAAATCTCATTTTTAGTTCAACTGCTATCATGTATTTAAATAAATCTTCTTTGAGTTTCGAGTTTCTTACCGAGACAGAGTAACAAGATAATCATAATTCAAGTATATCAGACATCGGCCGCTTTGTTACACGAGAATGCAGTTTATTTATCTACATGCAATCTTTAAGAAAATTGTACAATAAAATTTCACATTTTTGTATCAATAAACATGTTATTACCCATTTCGTATACCAAACTCCTTTTTGCTAATGTTTCATTTAAGTTCTTGTAATCTTATTGATTGTTATATTTCACATATCTTTTCGTAAATACTTTTCTAATTTTCATAATATTTGTTTGTATGTTTTTCGTATATTTTCTTTTTTGACATTAATACACCTCTGGACGTTCTTGGCCAAGATGGAGGAACCTTCCTTGGGCTAAAGGCCACATTAGTCAAAGTCAACTTCTACAAATATCACAAACAGTGAATATGCCAATTCTTATATATCAAGTATATTGTCAAATCTTTGAATCTTTGATTATCATACTTGATGAGCGAACCTAAACCGTTTTGCATTTTTTTTTTAAGATTTACCATTCTCCTCATTTATTTTGTTTATTACATTTGTTAACTTAGGAACTTTTGACTCGTGGGGGCAAAGTTGAACTGATGATATCATCTGACATGAGCATTTTCAAAACGGGGGATGTCTCATAGCATTTGCACGGTTGAAATTTACTATACCCGCAACTTTCTTCAGAGTGTCTTTGACAGTATCCAAAATTCAATGTATTTTTTTAAAAAAAAGAAACCATTGAACCATATAAATAAAACCAGGACAAACAGGGTAACATGAAAACCCAGAAAATTTATGTTAGAAAATTCAAAAATATTATTGAAAAACGTCTAGATGGGATTAACAATGACGATTGAAATTATAAAGGAATAAAGTCAGAAAATAAATAAAATAATAAGAAATTCGGTATATATTGGCACTACTGGTGCTTTCGCTATTATGTCTTACTCAATTCACAACTTGCGAAACTGGTCGGATATCCACATCAACGACTCACTAGATATGAAAAACTTTTATAATAATCTGACGTTAAAACACACTTTGTCTTTTCTGAATTGAATGTTTTATTAATTTTTTTTACTTGAAATATCACTATTTCGAGTTATTAACAGGGTCTTACTTAATTATCACAAATAAACAATAAACAATTAAAGGACTTAAACACACGGCTATTTTGCACAAGGAAATGACATTTCGCAAATCACCAACTGACAGGCTTCAGGATAGTTTACTTTATTTATATTGATAAGTTAAAAAAAACACAACTTAACTTATTAATTTAACATTTTTTTTTAAAAAAAGGTTTAGGAATTTGAACACTAAATTATAAAAAAAAGGAGTGGTATACACTCAATTCTATCGTCAGAACTGCTGGAACACTCATTGGAAAATATGATTAATGACATTTTGAAATGTAGAAATTAAATTTCCCAGTAAAATAAACTTTAGCTTACCAATTATATAAGAAACTTGCCTCGTTTAAAAAAGAATCAAAAAATGGCTACTAAAAAAATAATATTATTAAACAAAATAAAATAAATATTAAATAATATTATAATTAAAAAAATTACGTCTCCACAGAAAAGAGCATTATTTTAACAAGTAACAACGCGTTTCGAATACTTATGTTCTTCTTCAGGTTTACATCTAAAAAGCATACATATCTACGAGATTTATCAACATATGAATAAATTACTTGAAAATTGAATAGAATTAATTGCTATATTGAAGTTTTTAAGAAGGGAAAATATTATCAAAAGTGACTTAATTATACATGACCTTAATGAAACATGAACCCAAATATAAAGTTAAATTATAGTTCAGGTTTAAGTACAAGTAATTAAAAAAATCTCTGTTACATATAAGTTAGTTCATGTGTATTTTAATAAATTACAATTTATTAATAAAACTTTAATTTAATATTATAATGTTTTATTAAGTTTATTGTTTAATTAAGTCACTTTTCAATCTATTCTCTCTTGTTACAATCTTCAATGCTATTCACTACTGAATAAGTTATATTCAATTTTCAAGTAATTCATTTTTATTCATTCATAAAACTTATATATATATATATAAAGATTTCACATAAACACGTGAAACAACAATCAATGATCAAACCACAATAAGAAATGGGAAAACAAGACTAAGATCTTTCAACCGTAACAAGCGGTCTTCGTCAGAGTCAAAAACCCAACTGAACTTCAGTTCAGTTGGCTTTTTGACTCTGACGAAGACCGCTTGTTATGGTTGAAAGATCTTAGTCTTGTTTTCCCATTTCTTATTGTGGTTTGATCATATATATATATATATATATAAGTTTATATCGGCCAGTGGACGCATTTACGCCTCCGTTTCTTCATTCCTTCTCCTTTTTATTTTCTTTTTTGTTTCTCTCCTGAAGAAGGCAAGACGCCGAAATTATCGAGATTCGCAAAATTTATGAATATTATAAAAGTTGAATTGAATGTCAATAGTTTATCAAAAGAGAAAAACTTACCTTTACAGAGTTATCAAATGACTATTGCAATGTCAGTTGACATGTTCATAGAGACTTAATCAACAAAAAAATAAAAATTTGACAAACCTAAAAATTGATTCTTTTCGTTTTATTGACATTGTTTGATTTTTATTCGATAATATTTTGTGATATAATAATATTCCAGTCAAAATACCGAGAAAGGTTAAAAGGGAAAAGTTTTAAAAGTTTCGTGAGTTCTATAAGTTTTTCTGTCACAAAAGCTCTACTCGTAAAATGCTTTCAACATATATCGGACGGAACCTAATCCGTTGTATTGAAAACTACTTCACAATAATACTGATTTTAGAAATAATAAAAATCTAACAATAATGGCATTTATCTATATCTACAATTGTAATAAATTCAATAATCAATCTTTTATAATATTTGACTTTAAAACTTAATATAAAAACAAAAAGGTAAAGTGTTTATTAGTAGTTTAAAACAAAAAGATACAATATAATAATTTTAGTTTAAACCAATGTGGCTGATTTAACATTAGGAATCAACAAAATAACTCAAGTGAAAACCTTATTTTACCCAACTGATTTATTTCGTTGCGGTATTTGTCTATATTTAGAGCAGAATCGTAAACCACCATATTGTTTTATTTATACCACTATTCAATTTCTATGTGTAATCTTTCTATCTATGTGTTATTAAATCAAATTTGATCAAAACAAGAAATAGAATCGATGTTTACAGAACCAGAGATAAGTAAAGTAGACTAATGAAACCAGACTAATCGAATCAGAAACTTGCAAGTACCGGGTCAAATACCCACTCAAATATCTCTACTCTGTATGCACTTGAGTTAGGCAAAATTAGGACTCTCAATGTAGAATCAGTCATCATTGTGTGAAATATCACACAAAGGGCCACTCCTTGCCACTCTTCTAATCCAAGAAAGAAACAAACACTTGTTCATATTGAATCTCCAGAGATAAAATTTAATTTTATGTTGATTTCAAAGAAGAATGTAATCTGTACTTTCGATTGCATCATAATACCTGACTCCATTGATACATATTTCATGTAATTATTAATATAATTACATGCAAATGCAGTCACTTAACTTGTCTGAATGATCTATTTAAAACATGGCAAGATAATTTACCGATGTGCTAATCTTACTTAACTTGATATTGATCTAATAAAAACTATATGAATGCTTAATTTATTAAACATGGGGATATCTGTTAGAGTAATTATGTTATGCATAATTTTTTATACTATTTTAAATAATATATATAATTTTATATAATTACTTTTTTTGGAATTAAATGGAATCGCAAACCAAGAATTAAATGTTGTAATAATCGTTTCATTAAAAGTTGGAATAATGAAAATTTCCAAGCTTTTTTGATAGTGGAATGTTTATGAGGAAAAGGGAAAGTAGTATAGGAATGTGGTTAAGAAAGAGAGAGATAGACCGATAAGGCTGGGAGACCGAGTTTGCCATCTAAAGGTTGACTAAATGGGACAAGTTGAACACGAAGCGGAAAAGAGTAAGGCTTAGACATTGTAAAAAGTGACATTTATCAAATTGTTCACAACCTTAATAAAATAAGAAAAAAAGCAAGTTCTCTGGTTTTACAATTCAGTGATTTAACACAATCCTTTTTTCCTATTTCCAGTCAGTTTTGACCCTTATGCTCAAAAAAAATAATAAAAAAACTTAAAATTTCCTTGCCATTCTCATCTAAGATAAGTACA
This sequence comes from Hermatobates lingyangjiaoensis, assembly GCA_026182355.1. NCBI lineage: Eukaryota > Metazoa > Arthropoda > Insecta > Hemiptera > Hermatobatidae > Hermatobates > Hermatobates lingyangjiaoensis. Next base: position 44,164 of record JAPFBL010000270.1, read on the forward strand.
AACACTTGTTCATATTGAATCTCGAGAGATAAAATTTAATATTATGTTGATATCAAAGACGAGTGTCATTTGTATTTTCGAATGCACTTTCTATAATACATGTTTGGTTAACATAAGATTTTTAGTTTTTTTTTGTTGTTCAACAAAAAATAAAATAAAAATAAAAAGTAAAATTAGTGTAAAATTTGCGTATATATATATATATATATATATATATATATATATATATATGATCAAACCACAATAAGAAATGTTGGGTTTTTGACTCTGACGAAGACCGCTTGTTACGGTTGAAAGATCTTAGTCTTGTTTTCCCATTTCTTATTGTGGTTTGATCATTGATTGTTGTTTCACGTGTTTATGTGAAATCTTTATATATATATATATATATATATATATATATATATATATATCAATTATCAAACCACAATAAGAAATGGGACAAAAAGACTAAAATCTTTCAACCACAACAAGCGGTCTTCGTAAGAGTTTTTCCCATTTCTTTTCAGACATTTTCCCATTTCATATTGTGGTTTGATCATTGATTGTTATTTCACATTTTTATATGAAATCTTTTTATATATGCATAGGTATGTATATATAGAAGTTTATATATATATATATATATATATACATATTTTTTCGTTGGAAATACGATCCAAAACGGACAAATATAGTTCAATATAAACAATGAAACATAGAGAAATCAGAAGAACACACTTACAGTCTCTAATTTTCGGTTTGAACCGTCTTCAGGAGAGATAAGAGAGGGAAACCAAGCGCACTGGATCAGAGGGTCTCCAACCGTCTCTGATCCAGTGCGCTTGGTTTCCCTCTCTTATCTCTCCTGAAGACGGTTCAAACCGAAAATTAGAGACTGTAAGTGTGTTCTTCTGATTTCTCTATGTTTCTTTGTTTATATTGAACTATATATATATATATATATTGTAATTTTTTTGAGGGTTGAGGTCCAATGATTTTAAACTAGTCCTTTTGCCGACGTTTCTACATATATTTATGTCATCTTCAGGGCTTGGAAATCTGTTTATGTTGCTGCATACGTATTTACAAGATGGCTGCTCCATCATTTAAATAGGTATGCAGCAACATAAACAGATTTCCAAGCCCTTAATATTACATAAATATATGTCAAAACGTCGGCAAAAGGACTAGTTTAAAATCATTGGACCTCAACCCTCAAAAAAATTACATCATATAAATATTTGGTCATGTGTATATCATATAATATATATATATATATATATATATAATAAAAGATTTCACATAAACACGTGAAACAACAATCAATGATCAAACCACAATAAGAAACGGGAAAACAAGACTAAGATCTTTCAACCGTAACAAGCGGTCTTCGTCAGAGTCAAAAACCCAACTCTAACTGGTCAAGAAACCAGTTGGATTTTTGACTCTGACGAAGACCGCTTGTTACGGTTGAAAGATCTTAGTCTTGTTTTCCCATTTCTTATTGTGGTTTGATCATTCATATATATATATATATATATATATATATATATATATATATATATATATATATATATCATATTGGTATAAGTGGGCAGCAAATCTTCTTGAAGACAAATGGAATTAAAGTATGCAGCAGCTTCTGCATTGACGACCTTTTTGCTGATGGCCTCGATTTTTCTCACTATCTTCCGGTGATGCTGAGGCAACTTCCATATATGCTGGGCCAGAGACATTGAGAAAACCAGTATCGAACAACTTTAATGAAACACAAAAAACACTGGGTGGAAACAAGCTTTCAACCACACATTGGTCATCTTCAGGTTACACTACTATTTAATTAATGAATGTTAATATAATTAACTGAAAAGTAATCTTTAAAATTAAACATAACAATTTTAACAGATATAAAACAAACGATACAGCGGGTGAGAGGAAAACAAAGAGCAGGTTCCAGCAGGGTTGCAACAACATACAGGTTTGCCCCTCAATTGCTGTCAACCCTACTGGGCTCTAACTCTCTAACAAATTTAAAGCTATTATCGAAAGTAGTGCTACTTGGGATCACATTGAGGTCATAATTTTGAATGTTGAGGTGGGGTTGACATCTTTGATATAAAGGGCTTCCAGGATAGTTAATCTATCTTTGTCGTTATTATAATGAAGTACCGAAGTTCCATCTACTAGTTGCCTCAGCATCACCGGAAGATAGTGAGAAAAATCGAGGCCATCAGCAAAAAGGTCTTCAATGCAGAAGCTGCTGCATACTTTAATTCCATATATATATATATATATATATATATATATATATGTATAAATAGGCAGCAGATCTTCTTTTAAACAAGTATCATTAAAAAAAAGTAAGCATATATATATATATGATCAAACCACAATAAGAAATGGGAAAACAAGACTAAGATCTTTCAACCGTAACAAGCGGTCTTCGTCAGAGTCAAAACCCAACTGACTCTGTCCCAAAACAACATATTTTGTCCCAAAAAACCCAAAAGCAGCATATTTTGGTTAAACATGGCCTGCTTCATCTACCCTAAACATATTCCAACAATTGTCATTTTGTATATACATATAGAATAGCTTAAAGTATGTTCCAAATTCAAGAGTCCTTTATCAGTCCTTTTGGTATATTGCAAACGTTTAGTTATGAAGATGGTTTAAAATAAAACACCTAAAAAAATCTTAGTTGTTTTCATGAACAAATTAGCAAAGAACACATAATTATTACTTATCCATGGCAGCTAAAATTATATTAACCGAAATAAATAAACTGAATTGGTTATCTATTAGTTTGTAATTAGCTTCAGTAATCAATGTGTGTATGACATTTCAATTTATTTTGACTTATATTAATTTGATTAATTATTTAATTTTTAAGAGAAAATGGGTAAATTGTCCATAATGGTATTTAGTTTACATTACTTTTCAAAGATGTATGACATAAAATTTCCTTAATTAACATTAATGACAACTGAATAATTTTATTATCAATAACGGTTATTAAAGTTACTAAATGTGATATTAAAATTTGATTAGTCAAGTTAGGAATAAATTTGAAAGGGTAATGGGTTATATCCACTGACGTAATAAATATTAGAATAAGTAGCAATATTAACCGTCACACCTCGTACCTAGCCTAGAGAGTTCCACCAGTTTTGGTTCTTCTGGTTTTCCAACATCTCAAGAGAAACTACAGATACTTCTCTTGTGGTTATGAAAACCAAGAGAATCTGAAACCAATCGAACTCTCCAGCCACTGTGAATAGCATGATGTCTAATATTACTGCTAATTCTAAATATATAAACATAATGTAGTAAAACAAAAAATACAATTTTTGAGGAAGAACAAAAATTAGTTTAAGTTATTAAAATCAGTGTTTTGAGAAGAAAGTATATTGATAAATTAAGATGTGATGAGTTCCGTTCAATAAGTTGAATAAACATTTCATTGGATTTTGAATACGCTATCATACAAACGTAATATTGCCTGTATCTTATTAACCCTGCAAGGAAGACGAGAACATGTAATACGATCAACTCTTTTTCGATATAATTTCATTACAATTACTGTATATATTCTCTGTTGGATTCTGAAATTGAGAATATAATTCAATATTTTGTGCTGGTGTTATAAGCCACTCATGATTTCAACTTTAATTAAAAACTATATTACCCACATTTACAGTAATCTATATATATATAATAATTAATTTGATTATCGAGTCTCCCTCACTCTCACTCTCTCCCTCCATCTCTCTCTCTCTCTCGCTCAATCTGTGCCTAACTCTATAAAATTCAAGTTTAAAAAAACAAGTTAATTTGCATTAAGTATTTTTCTCCAAATTCCTTGAACTTTGATAAAATAATTATATTTAAGAATTTATATTCCAATTTATAAATTAATTGCTCATTTTATAACCTCATTCTCCTATGTATTTCACCTATATATTTATATATTTATATTTTCTACTTATGTAGTGTGTGTGTGTGTGTGTGTGTGCGTGTTTGCTTGCATGTATATGCTTGTAAATATATTGATTAGTTTTGCTGTAAATCCCTGTTTAATAATGTACCTGTAACTGATCTCTTGTGCTTACTCTAGGAGGAATGAGTTAATAATTCCCTTCTTCTATCTACCACCACAATAATCGAGTCAATTAATTATGTGTTGTAGATTACCATTTCCAATTTCGAATAATCTTTTATTCACAAAAATTTGGTCTTGCAGGGTAGATTTCTTATCCGCTGCTCTCCCTTCTGAGTAATTTATATATATGATTTTTTTTTTTTTAACTAAACTGCTAACTTCAATTTTTCCTAATCAAGTTAAATGGTTTAGATATGTGACAGTATATTGTTCAACTATCCCATATCTGTGGATAATTGCCTTTATATTGAAATTAAATTCATTTGTGCTGACAATTCTATTTATGGTACAATGGAAGAAGAATTAAGTTGTAATTTCCCCTTCTTAAATTTCCTTAACCCTAGATAGATAACCTACGTCGAATCGACGTAATCGATTTTAGAAAATCAATATAACTCGTTTGTTTTTCGCGTCCCTAAACTCACCGTTCCTGCCAACTCACTCGGCCGTTGGAACTTGCAGGACGCACCCGTTTCGTTCCGGTAAGTGCAATACTTTCCTAGATATTTACCTGCTGTACGTCGATGTGACGTATGGTTATCTTTAGTGTCAGTTTTTTTACTTTTGGGAATATGTATTATTACGACTTTTTTGCGAATATTGTACGTATTTTTTATAAGTAATTTTTATTATTATAGGCCACGACCAAAAGAATACAATGACGTCACAAATTGATATAGGCGATGCAGAAATCAGTCGGTTGTTGCATGAAACGAGCGATGAAGAAATTCAGGGGTCGTACAGTGAAACTGAAGATAATTTATTAGAAGACGAAGTACAGAGTGATGCCGAAGACTGTGATTCATTTTTATAATGAAACAAAGGGGGGAGTCGACACTTTCGACCAAATGTGCTCGTCAATGTCCTGTAGCCGCAAGACAAACAGGTGGCCCATGGCCATGTTTTATGGGATCATGAATATGGCATTTATAAATTCATACATTATTTACTGTGATAATGTCATATCCAAGAAAGAAAAACCGCTGGCGCGTAGAGATTTCATGAAAAAGCTCAGCAATAGCTTGATCCCATGGATGGAGACGAGGCAGCAAATGCTTACCTTGCCTACCAATATAAAAGAAAAAAATAGTAGTATATTACCAAAAAGACGAGCTGAACCTCCCACACAAGATGAAGGTATACCTGAGCCAAAGAAAAGAAAATATTGTGCCTATTGTCTATCAAAACTTAGAAGGATGACAAAGACTATTTGCGATAGGTGCAAAAATCCCATCTGTGGAGAGCACAAGTTCAGCGCCTGCCATAAGTGCCTATGAGGCCAAAATTACTAAAGATTTATATTTACTTAGGTTTTTTATATTATAGAGAGTACAAAAAGTTGATTTTGAAAAGTTTTAATGGTAAATTATAAGACTGACGAAGAGATTCCTTATCTTTAAGTTTCGTAAAATAAGAAGTTCCTTGATTTGTTCCTTATTGTTTTTTCATAATAAAATTTAAATAAATACTTATGTTGTTTTATGTACTCGGCACTCAATTACATACATTAACACATATTATTACATTTATAAACCTAGTATGCACTTAATCGAAAATATGCTCACTCAAACATTCGCACGTCGAGTCGACGTATGGTTATCTTTAGTGTATAGTGTAATATGGTTATCTATCTAGGGTTAAGAAGAGGTTATCTAAAGTGTTACGTTTATCTGTATCGCCGGGGTTCGATCCCCACCTGGCCCTCGATTTATTCATGCGGGAGGTGAATACATCTGAGCACGTCGTCCCTCGGAGAAGGACGTTAAACCGTCGGTCCTGAGCCTGTACAATGTCAGGTATTCGTTAAAGATCCCAACTCTAAATACACTTGAGTTAGGCTAAATTTAAGACTCCCACTGTAGAATCAATCTTCATTGTGTGGTATCATAAAGGGCCAATGCTTGGCCTACGTTTGTTCCCTTGTGGGACTGCCACTACAACCTAACCTAACCTACGTTTATGTGTATATAAAAAAATCTACTAATGTACTACCTTATATTCATTTTTATTCTTTCTGTCCATAAAATGTTAAAATATATATTTTTCGATGCATGTTTTTGAGGTCGTTATGGGTAGGTGTAGTTGCTAAGGAAGGATGTAAAGGATGGAAGAGAATTGGCAATAGGATATGTAAGAGAGCCTTGTCATCTGCATTAAACCATACCATTAGCAGAATATAAAAGCTTTGGAGAAGAGGTATGTGAGAAAGTAGATCTGGTATTAGCAAGTTTGCGATAGCAGACAGAAAACGACTCTCTGAAGATATCCTCACAAAGCCTCCTGTACTTCTTGCAACTATTTTTACCAATTGGATTGTACACAGTCTGATACTTTTTCTATGGGTTTAGCTTCCACCAAACTATACTTGCATATGAAAAATCACAGTTCTTCCGTTGGCAAACACTGTTCCCTTCTCCTTTCCATTCATGCCAGTTCTCACGAACTGAGTTTCAATTACTGTTTCCGTGTATATGTTCTTAGGCGGTTCCTGATTCCAACATCAAAGTCAAATTAAGAGCTTCAGAAGAAGCCTTTATTAATCTTATGGGAAGTATATCTGCTCCTAGACTTAATCTTATTCGTTAATTATTCTTTTTTATGATATATTTTGTTTACATACTTATTTACATTTTTATTTTTTTTTTAAAATCGTTAATAGTTTTTATTTAAAAATGTAAATTTATTTATTATTTATTTTTGTTATGATTAACATTATCTTGCCTGGTCTCCTCTTTCTGTGTATATATGAGTGCACATACATGAATAGGTCAAAGTCCAGACCACAGTAAGAATCAGACAAATATGATGTACGTGCTTCTTCTGAAGCTCTCAAAGTGCTATTGTGTTAGTATTAGGAACCTGCCTACGAACCTATATCATTCAGTTCATAGTATATTTACAACAATAGAGTTCCTAATATTATTAGCCTGGGTATATATTCCAATACATTATTATTGGTACACTTTTATTTTCTGATTTATATTTTATCTATGGTAGCAGTTTCTTCATATGCTAGTATACTTAATAATGATTTCCTTTATATGAAATATTGAATTGTAAAAACAGAATTGTTGTGTCTGACATTTGCTTTTTAGTCAAAATCAATAGTTGGTTCCGACAATATGAGAAATAGTATTAGAGTGCCATGTAAAGGAACGGAAGGGAGAGTTGAAGTTTTGAGACATATGAGGAAGAATGAGAATTAAGGGAAGTCGGCTGGAGAACGGGATGGATAATCAATAAGCGCTTGAGGTGTTGGCATCTTGGGGGACGGATGTGCTCTAGAAACGTGGAGGGAGAACCATACGCTGCTTCAGCTACCTACTTTCAGAAACCTATTTTCTACTTGATTTACCGCCATTAATACTCACCCCCCCAAACACCCCTTCAGCTTGCAACCCCCTTGAGCACGATGATAACTTTACACCCTATCGACGGAATTTGAGAAATGTTTTTAATCTCCACCCCCTATCTTCCTTGCCAGGGTGGCCTCATCCTCAAACTCCTTTCACTGTAACTTAATCTCCAATCACTCACACACCATTATTTCCAAAATTCAAGAAATTATTAGTTACAGAAAACAAAAGTGGATTTCGCTTATAAACATATCATTTCTCAAGCGCTATTAGCAAGTTCAAAATACTATAAATCTTTAAACTACTCTTTCATTTATCATAAATTTTATCACGCAAATATTTCTGCATAAACTTTTAAACAAATAAGCAAAAGGAATAGTTAATCACTCTTAACGAAAACAAAGAAAACTCAAATATTTGATCATACTGGGGTAAATGGATAGTATACAGTCTCCACACAAAATAAGTTTTTTTAATTCTAGCTAAGAGTTTCGAGCGCTTCGTTTTCATTGTTAGGAAAACAACTATAATACAAATTACTATCCAAAATTACAAAAAAACGGAAATACCTCTATATGTAAAGTTCGTGAGTTTGTTTCTTCACCCATTTTCCGTGGAGATAGAGATCTGAAAATAAATATATATTACTTATTACCTGAATAATATTCAATAAAAGAAAATTATCACTATATTCCCAAAATTGAGCCAGGGTAGCAAGTATCTTGCGTGCTCGCCGATGACAGTAGTCATAAAATTATAAAATTTTAACTACTGACAGTAATCAGTAGGTATAAAATATAAATTTTTATACATAAAAAAGTCTTTTTATTTTTATTAATGTTTTACATAAAATATCCGTTTGGTGGTTTATTTGTTCATTTATTAATTTATAACCGCTCAGTAGGTTAGTTAGTTAGTTGTGATCAAAGATGGACAACGTTCGAAAGCTCTTCAACTCCATGACCATCTTACGACTTACGACGGTTTTACCTATTTCTAACATAAGTTGAACAAGATTTGTTCATTAGTTATTTAACTCAGTAAAATATAAACAGATGAACAACGTTTCAGATATTTAAAGGGACAAGTAAGAGAACAGATTAATTCTAACAGATATAAATCATGCACAGGTACTAATGATCAGCCTCCTGGCATTATACCACACGACATCAGTGGCAGGCATACTGATATTTTTCTTTCTTAATCATCTCCTTTCTTAATTTAAAGAAATTTGCTTCTTTAAAACTTCCTAATTTTAACCTTAATTAATATAAACCACGCATATTTTTCTTGAAACTACGTTAAAAACTGGATATCATAAGTGAAATTTATTTAAATTAGCAAACATATTATAAATTACATTAACTATTAAAAAAGCATATTATTTAATAATAATAATATTTTTTTTTTTTGGTAAGAAGGTGAAATGCATTTAAGCACATTGTGCTGTGCTCTTAGTAAACCATACGACCAACTTTTCTTCTTGCCACTAGCCTGGAACTGTTTCACACATTACCTCAGGCTAGGCCATTACTTTACGAAAGGCATCCTTGAATTTAGAATTAGTCATTCCCTTCTTAGTGCCTCTTTTTTGTAGAGAGGATACTTTTGACTAGGTCGTCAACCACGAATAATAATAATAATAATAATAATAATAATAATAACAGCCATTAATTTGTCAACAATAATTACAATTTCACAAAAATAATTACAACTTATTAATAAAAGAACCTACATTTCTTTTGTTAAACTTAGGTGTTTATAAAATAAGGTAGCTTTTCTTTTAATTCTAAATGTGAATCTAAGCCCTCCTCTGAGCATAGACCTCTCTCAACTTCATCCATTTTCTTTTTCACAAGATTCTCGTTCGTTTTGAAAATATATACAACTTAATGTCCCTGTAGATGAAATATATTTTATAAATACCAGATGCTGATTAAGCATCCTCAGTATGTTGCTTAGTCGTTGAGTGCTGAGGATAAGGAAGATCTCGAGGTCTTGATGAATGATTTTCTTTAGTACATAAAAAAGATTGGTATGGATATCTGCAAAAAAATTGCAAAGTCCTCCTGTCCTCCATATCACCAAAATTTCTGATTTGAATATTGAAACATCAAAGCTCCATGAGAGAGTGTATACTCTGAGCTCAGAGCGGTAGAGTTTTGGTTTTAGACAGGAGGAACAATTTGTCAAACCTCTCCTGACATTGGCAGAAAGAGAACTTTGATCTCTGTGTAATCTGAATGAATGATTTCCAGCTTTATTTCATGCTCTGGCACTCTCTTAGTAAAGCAAGGACAGTGGGATACTCAGAATCATTATGAAAACTTTATGCACTCTGAATGTAGGATCACACTCATTAGATGGTTTATAAGATGATTTTGCTCATCTTGTATTGGGATTGTAGGATTGTATGATGTAAACACAGAAAACCTAGATACCACCAAAATCTCATTTCAATCAAGCAATTATATAAAATAAGTCAGTTAGTAAATTTATATACACCAGTTTTTATTATTGGGTTATCTATAAAGCTTTCAGTATTAATATTTATTCTAATGTAGTGCAATCAGTTATTATGTGGTATTTACTCATTGTAGGGTAAAAATCTAATGAAATGGTCTCCACATATAAAAATTTAATGATATAAACAACGCGTTTCGAACACGTAGTGTTCTTCCTCAGGCATTAACTAAAAAATACAATGACACCAGAGAGTTATCTATAGTACAAAGCGATTGTACTAAAAACAATCAGCGTTGTTTATATCATTAAATTTTTATATGTGGAGACAATTTCATTAGATTTTTACCCTACAATGACTTAATATTTGTGATGGTTTATGTAGAATGCTATTTTTCATACACAATAACTATTATTGTCACTACAGATATGCACTGTTGGGTCAGTTTGCCGTGGCTGTCCCACGTGAGAACATATATAAGCCAATAATTGGCTCTTTGTGATACCACACTATAATCATTCTCCATTGGGAGTCATAAATTCTGCCTAATTCAATTCTATTTAGATTATAGGCCTTTAACAAAAAGTTTACATCGTACAAGCTCCAGATCTCCTGTTTATCATCCTGTTTGAGGGAATGCTCAAACCTTCCGATCTGACCGATCAGATTTCTTTTCACATCATGCGTGAATAGATCGATGGTCTTAAGTAGTTATCGTATCCCGGGTCTATCAGTCCACAGACGAGCACGCAATCTACAGGGCTACCCTCGTCCTTATGCAATATTCTTATATCCTCCTGAAATTCACAGTCAAGTCTAAAGGCTTTTACCACTCGGCAGACCTCATTTAGCAGGCATTTCCAATTATCAAAATAAAGTGTGGCTATCACGATTATTGAGCATACAAGACTAACCGTGACCCTTTGTGTCACTCAGAAATTATAACATTAGGTATTGAAAATAATTCATTGTTCATGATTGACAGGGATAATTTTAATTGTTTCTTCTTGTTATTAAGGCATGGAAACGGAATCATATATGGCTTAAGCTTTTGATATAGTATTCTTAACATGATTCAAGACATATACAAAGTATGTATATTTAGCAAAATAAAAATCATTTACAAGTAAAAAAAAACTTTTAGTTTATCATAAAAATAAATTAAACATCAATTTAAGTTGTATACAAAACGAAATATATTTAAAACAAACAAAACTTGTAAATTGAAATATTCAATTTATTTACCCAATATAAAATAACATTAATGAAAGAATGTGTCTTTATAATCTTACCTTGGAACATTCGTATTTTATTTGACAGCTGTGTTCAAGTTATTTCTAAAATTATTCATTTTCAACCTCTAATGTAGTAGTTTATTATATATTTGTAACGTTTATTTATAATACATTTGCAGTACTGTCATCAGTGAGCACGAAAGCCTATGGGCTACTCTGGCTCCATGCGTTTATTTTATTACCACTGTTTGTGTATTTCGCAAATTATAAATCAATTTTTTTTTGTGAGATTTATATATAATACATTTTTACTACTGTCATCGGCGAGCATGCAAGAGACTTACTATCCTGGCTCCAACTTTGAGAATATAGTGATAATTTTCTTTTATTTAACATTATTTAGGTAATAAATAATATATATTCAATTTCAGATATCTATCTCCACGGGAAATGGGTGAACAAACAAACAAACGAACAAACAAACTCACGAACTTTATATATAGAAATAAATAACTATAGATACCATGTTTTAAAATATATAACATCAAAATCAATATTTTTCATGGAAATCAAAAAGTCATTCGAAAATGATATGTGGTTTGTGTGACATTGCTCTGTTACTTTCATATTTAAATAACTAGTATTTTGAACTAGAAATTTTAAATATTTTTACTGAGTAATTTAGAATTGAGAATATGTATGTAAAATGTAAAAATAAATAAATGTGACCATTTGTTGTAAATAACGTAATGTTAATATTAGAACATTATTAACTCTTTTGTTGTACAATCCGTAATTTTCTGGTATTTACTCATACTGGGGTAAAACAATAATACAAATTTTCTCAACAAATTACCTTTTTTTGTAATGGAGTAATGTCCATAGTCCATGTTTTCAATGTTTGTGTTTCAAACAATTTGTGTTCATTAAGAGGTAGTAGTTCATAATAGGATCAGTGGACTGTCTTTCACTGTTCCTATTGGAAGTTTACTTGTTGATGTACACAAAGTATTTAAAACGCAGAAGTGTAGAGGCTTTTCGTTTAATAATAACATTTTATTAGTTAGCTGTAATATATGTTCATAGAATTTATTTTTACGTCTTCGATAAAAGTAAAGTTGATTAGACATTTCTACAGACCTGCTTCGCAATAATTAGTAATATTCTAATGTAGTGCAATCAGTTATTATGTGGTATTTACTCATTGTAGGGTAAAAATCTAATGAAATGGTCTCCACATATAAAAATTTTAATGATATAAACAACGCGTTTCGAACTCCTCAGGCATTAATGCGTAGTGTTCTTCCTCAGGCATTAACTAAAAAATACAATGACACCAGAGATTTATCTATAGTACAAAGTAAATAAGTACAAAAATTAATATAAAATAAAATAAGGCAGAAAGTACGAACCTAAGGATGAGTGTACGAACAAAAGTATACAAAGTAAATAATGAGTGTACAAAGTAAATAAGTACAAAAGTTAATATAAAATAAAATAAGGAACCTAAGGATGAGTGTACGAACAAAAGTATACAAAGTAAATAATGAGTGTACAAAGTAAATAAGTACAAAAGTTAATATAAAATAAAATAAGGAACCTAAGGATGAGTGTACGAACACTCATCCTTAGGTTCGTACTTTCTGCCTTATTTTATTTTATATTAATTTCTGTACTTATTTACTTTGTACTATAGATAACTCTCTGGTGTCATTGTATTTTTTAGTTAATGCCTGAGGAAGAACACTACGTGTTCGAAACGCGTTGTTTATATCATTAAAATTTTTATATGTGGAGACCATTTCATTAGATTTTTACCCTACAATGAATTAGTAATATATTTTCGAAAAAGCGTCTTTGAGTTGAAATGAATTTGTTTTTGATCGAAGTGCTACAGAAACTAAAGGGCCTGTTTGGTGTGTTGAAAGCGGTGTCATTTCTATCTTTTACAGGCGTACATAAGCGGTAACATTTCCTCAATATTGGGCACAAGCTCCCTGCCTAAGAGAAGCTCCTTCCTTTGCTGATTAAAGCGCTGACGTATATCTGCTCTCACAGCTATCGCACGTTCAATTTCTTCACTACCCTCCAGCCAATTTCTCCTCTCAATCCCATTCCCTGCCTTCATTTCAAAAACGATTCCACATTTTCCCTTCCATCTATTTGAATATGAAAACAGTATATCCCTCTTCTTTCTTCTTTTATACCAATACACCAAAACCTCAATACATATATATTTTCCCAATTTATTTTTTTATGTCTGAAAGCATTATTGATTTAGCAACCTTCGTATAATTTCATAAAATAGTAGCTACTCACACAAGTACAATATAGGAGTGAATCTATATTGAGGTAGATTGTTTCCGACATAATGTGGAAAATAAATAATTTACGAAGAATGAAACTGAAAGTTAAAGTCAATAGATAGGGGAAATATATCAATATTCTCGGTGCATGTAAGCCAGTAGTACTGATTTGATGAAAGATTTCCGCTTTCATTTCAATACTTTTCAGTGTTCCAGAGTTCATCGATAGACGAATACGAGTATATCAGCGCAATATACGGCAAGGCTTAAACAGCAGTTCCCGACTACACCTTCTCCTTTTTCTTTACTGACATTGTTACCATATTGGTAGTAATGTCCATAGGTTCTAATTGGATTGTCAGTAATTCATATCGGATATTAAGTTCATCATTACAGTAACGACGTCATATTCTCGGTCATTTGGTTTTATTGTTCATAGCTTTCTGTAGTCAAAACAGTTTTTAGTTAGAATATGCAAATTAATAATTAGTTGATGATTTAATCGTTCAGTGAGTTTGAGGAAGGTTGCTGGCAGAATTGAGAACCTATAGAACGAGTAAAAATAGAAGGCTTAAAAGTCAGTTACAGAAACTCAGGTGACTTAAAAGCCCTGTTATCTTCAAAAAGAGCTCAAGAACCCCTTTCCCTTAGTGGTGTATATAAATTGTCGTGCGCTAATTGCCCTTCTCATTATATAGGCCTGACTCTAAGATCTTTTGACAAAAGAATCAAAGAACATGTACAAGAAGTTAAACAGAAAACCAAATCCCCCAACAAAAATAAATTCATGTCCCATTTTGCCAAACATTTAGTCACCAATAACCACCAATTTTTCCCAAACCAAAATATACAAATATTACATATAAACAATAAATTCCGTGAAATAACTATTTTAGAAGGCTATGAAATTAACAAATTAGTGCGCGATAATTCTTCTACTTGCCTCAATGAACAAATCCCCAAATATACAAATTTTCTTAATTTATTTATTTAAAAAAAAAAGTTATTTTTCTCCATATTCCTATATTTGTTTATATTTCGTTATAGTTCTCTGTGTTATATTTTCAATATGTTTCCTACACTTAGTCCTAGAGCAAATGTAAAGCCAACGTTCGGTTTTTATTTTAAACCTTTTTCATAGGCAGAAGTATAAATTTTGAAACAAAAAAAAAACTAAGTATTACATTACACATTATTTTACAAAGAAAAATAATTTGTAAAATTATTTACTGGTTAGTTTTTCTATTTCAAAATTTATACTTCTGCCTATGAAAAAGGTTTTAAATAAAAACCGAAACGTTAGCAATGAGACTTTAATTTGAACCGGAAGGACTGACCGAGTCTCGATAAACTTTAGTTTAGTTTGTGTTCCACGGCCGATGCTTTTATCAATATATATATATAAACACGTGAAATAACAATCAATGATCAAACCACAATAAGAAATGGGAAAACAAGACTTTTCCTGCGCTTTCACCCTTTTAAAATACCACTTTTCCCTCCCACTCTTCTCAACTCCTAACCAGATGTTTTCTGCATCTAGTGTTCAGTTGGGTTTTTGACTCTGATGAAGACCGCTTGTTACGGTTGAAAGATCTTAGTCTTGTTTTCCCATTTCTTATTGTGGTTTGATGATATATATATATATATAGTATAAAAGTAGATAAGTATAAATATCTTTCTTGGGGGTCCGATCAGCACCTGGCTTAAATCAAAAGCGTTAACTTTTGTATTTAATTTTGTATTTTAAACTTATTTCATTGTTATTATTAATTTCAAATTTATATATATATATAACAAAGTGAAAAACATAAATAAAGGCATACAAGACTCACTACTATATTTCGAGTCATCCGCGGTTGACTTCTGCTTGCAGAAGTACTTCTACCTGATGAGGTTGCAGTCGAAATGTAGTAGCGAGTATTGTAAGGCTTTATTTATAATTTCTCACTTTTTTATAGAGCTAGTAGTCCTTTAGACTTTTTAATTTATATTATATATATATATATATATATTGGTATACTTTGGGAGCAGACCTTCTTTTAAACATACCTCATTAAATATCTTGCCAACATTAACTTTAGTATGTTTCCTACATACCTTTTCAAGATTTCTAATGCTACTTTTCCATCTTTGTGGTATCATATAAATTAACTCTCCGATTTTTTTATTTTTATATGTATTTTCCATATTATACAGGTCCGACGTTTCGGTCTACGTTGACCATTATCAAGGATTCTTTATACAAGGTTTTTTTATTATTAGTTATGTTTGATAGAAGTGATGTAATTGTTATTGTAAATAAGTATTTATTAGAATTGTAAAAAAACCTTGTATAAGGAATCCTTGATAATGGTCAACGTAGACCGAAACGTCGGACCTGTATAATATGGCAAATACATATAAAAATAAAAAAAATCGGAGAGTTAGTTTATATGATACCACAAAGATGGAAAAGTAGCATTAGAAATCTTGAAAAGGTATGTAGGAAACATACTAAACATAATGTTGGCAAGATATTTAATAAGGTATATATATATATATATATATATTTGTGATAAATGAAATGGGATCCAGAAGGACTGACTGACTGCACTAGAAATAATCTGTGACACATAGACGAAACGTAATAATTTGACCGCTATGGCGGTCGAAATATTGAAAAGTGATCCTTTATTACGTGTGTGCCAAAGTTTGTTTTCATTATATATATATATTGTATTTATAACTAAGTGAGTTGAATATTGAAGTTTGTAAAACAAATTAACAACATAACACACTTATTTTTACCATTGGCTAAAACTATAAATATTTAAATTAATATGTCAACCAGATGTAAAACTACATTATTAAAGCAAAAAGGCTTAAAGGAGAAATGTTTGACAGGAATGTTATAAATATTAATACACAGTACCTTGTTGGAAATGAAAGTCAGTGTCAATGCTAAAGTAAACCTTTGGCCTTTATTTTTTTGGCATATATTCTGTCATATTTAACAAGAAAAAAAAAATGTAATTATATCCCATGATGTTTTATATGATGTTTCAAAGACCTGAAAGAACCATCAAAAATGCTGTAGATTAAACAGTATAATGAATGCAGGTATTACATAAAATATACTAAGTTTACCATTACTCATTTCAGCGTTCAGATGAATATTCATTATACACAGTTTTCTAATATTCATATGATTTACAAATTATATGGGTAAATCAAATATTACCTAGACATTCCTTATAGCTATATTTCACATTTTAGATTGATTACTTATTTTCAAACTACCTAACAAGATTAAGTTCTGTTTGACTCTATTATTTCATTGGTAGTTTCTCTTTTGAGTAGTAATATATGTTCACTCCAAGAACAAATTATTTCTCATTTATTTTATTCTTTGAAAATTTTCACTTCAATTCATTCATTGTTTTAAATAACTACCTGAGTATTTTTTAAAACGTTTTTATTTTACGGTAAATTTTTTCTGAGGTAAAATGGATAAACAAACAAAATTCTCCACACAAATGAAGTTTTATTCAACAGCAACGCGTTTCGAACACTTTCTGTTCATCATCAGGAAGACACCAAAGATGTGGTGCTGACGGGTTGGTCCAGTGAAAACAACAAGTCAATTATAAAGGAAAAATGTTTGACAGGAATATTATAAATATTAATACACAGTACCTTGTATTACTTGTACTTGTATTACATGACTTGTTGTTTTCACTGGACCAACCCGTCAGCACCACATCCTTGGTGTCTTCCTGGTGATGAACACAAAGTGTTCGAAACGCGTTGCTGTTGAATAAAACTACATTTGTGTGGAGACTTTTGTTTTTTTATCAATTTTACCTCAGAATGAGTAAATACCACACAATTACGGATTGCACAACTAAGGTATATATTTTGTTAAATTTTTCACCATGTTTGCTGATCTTTTCTTCTTATGAAGTTTTTTTAGTTGTAGTAATAATTACAAGGTTTTTTTTTTATTTGAATGATGAACATTATTTAATAGGTCTCCAGTTATCTAATTTTCCGACTTGCTTGTATTAGTCCGCAATCATTTGCAGATGGTGTAAGAAAATATTTTACTACAAGGAACCATATATATGATAAAAATAACAACTGTGAAGTAGAAATAAAATATAACTTATCGTATCAGGCTATATATCGTTTCATATTATATCAATATAATTCAACGTTTCGTCTATATTTGTAGACATCTTCAGGGCTACATCAATACAGAATTTAATTGCAATGACATGGAAATGATGTGGTCGATATAAGGAAAACATTCAAATATATATATATTTAATGTTGAAATTTTTTGCAGACAGATGTTTTAATATCAATTAATAATCAATTAACTTGTTAATTGAAGACCCTAATGCCCATTGAACAGTCATTTAACTAAATCATAATATCCATCCATAGAGGAAATCGAGAAGAATCTTCTCCTTCCTGAGAACTGACAACATTCCCAAGGTACTTAATAATCTTTGATAGTAAACCAGTTAAATATATCAATTTACGAAAGCTTTCAACGCTATGAAACAAAACTTATAAGCTATTAGCAATACGTTTTGATTCACTGATCAAGCATCGACATAATAAAAGAAATACAACCAGTAGGATCAATAGGTGAAAATAGATTTTCACTCGTTTTTTCTAACTTGGCTTAATATAAGAGTGATTATTTTTGGAATTTAGACCTTTTCAGAAATATCATATTACACCCACTTTGAACTACGAAACCTACTATATCTGTAGACAATTGAAAAAGTCATTACTAATATGGTTTCCATCATCTTATTGCTGATTGATTAACTTGCAATGAATTTAGTATTTGAAGTGACATTCCCCAATAATTACACTGATGTGTCACAGCAAACACACGTGATGCTATAATCAAGGAAATTACCACTTAACCAATTTCATATCTGTCATATTAAACTAATATAACGTCACAGAGAGATTATATCAAACCATATAATTACTGTAGATGTGTTGATAACTATTTTATAAATTTAGGAAGCTTATCAAGAAAACGTTTTGAAGAAAACAATTATTTAAATTTTAAATTTGCTACGGAATAAATCCATTACAGTATATATGTATATATAAAGATTTCGCATAAACACTTGAAATAACAATCAATGGTCAAACCACAATATGAAATGAAAAACAAGACTAGGATCTTTTAATCGTAACAAGCGGTCTTCATCAACTGGTTGGGTATTTGACTGACGAAGACCGCTTGTTACCGTTGAAAGAGCTTAGCCTTATTTTCCCATTCATATAATATTTTATATATATAATATATATATATATATATATATTTCATTTATATATATATATATATATATAATATGGGATTGGCTATTTGATGACCAAATGAGTTAGTTGTTTTGGTGTAGAGTAGGAGGTCCTTAAAGAACTCTCTTCGGCTCTGATGAAAGGTAGGTACTTAGTATGTCAAGGATTTATATTTATTATATATAGGTGTGTTCTCTAATCGGGGTTCGGTCTAAATAAAACCCGGTTTAGTTTAAATAAAACCGAAACGTTGGCAACGAGAGTTTGATTTTTTATCCTGGAAAATTGACCGAACCCCGATTAGAGAACACACCTATTCTATCTAACGGTCCATATATTATTGAATCTGTTTATTATATATATCAGCTAAAAAACGAAGAAAATTAACACACAGAGAAAGAGACACACTTATTAACTCAAATTTTCGGATGATCCGTCTTATGGAGAAAAGAGAATGGGCGACCAAGAACGCCGGAAACACAACGGCAGGAAACCGTCCCGTTTATATATATATAAAGTTCAATAGAGATAAATAAATAAAAAAACATACATTTGCAGTCTCGAATTTTTAATGGAGGGAGACCCATTGGGAACCAATGAGGATTGGAATATAAAATATATATATTACATACATATATATAGTATATAGCCCATATCAAATAAAGCCATGAAGTTATTTTTATAATGTTGGTGTCAATAAACCTCCTTTTCCGAAAAAACATGTAATACAATCATATATATATATATAGGTCTGTTCTCTAATCGGGATTCGGTCAATTTTCTAGGATAAAAAATCAAACTCGCGTTGCCAACGTTTCGGTTTATTTAAAAATAAAAAATAACTAAAAAAGTAAAACCGAAACGGTGTATGGTATTCTTAAAGAATACAGATATTTCAATGGTATCAAACAGTCAATTATTAAATGGTAATCACGGAGAAATGTGCAACTAACGAACACTTACATATCGAATAGCTTTTTACTTTTAGAACAGGAGACTAACGATTATGCAATATCTGGAGTCATAGAGAACAGTATGAAGCAGACTTATAGCACAAAAGTAGTCAAAAACTATTGGCAGGACAAATAAAAGTGAAAAAAAGAAAAAAACCTTCTATGAAATATGAATCTAAACAAGGGAAAGTGCAACCGGCTTACACTTATACATAGAATAAAGACTTCTCTTCCTGGGAGATTAAGAATGCAATAAACATCTAGCTCAACAAAAAACATAAGAAGTAGTCAAGTAACACAAACTAACTACAGAATCGTTGACAGAAAGTGGAAAAGAAGAAAAATATATGATAAATTAATTACTATAAATTAAAAATCATATAATGGTTTTATATTCAATGTATTTAGCTATAAATAAGGACTCAAGTAAAAAATAATTATAGAAATAAAAAAAAAATTCCTCAAATATGCCCCATAGCCTAACGTCCTAGGGTCGAACAAAACTGGAGGTTTGACACTATGATGTCTAGTTCATTTATTTGGAGGATTAAGAACTCATCAAAAACTAATCTCCCGTGTTATCTTCCGCTCACTTATATAAATGGAAAACTCGAAATAATACTTATTTTTGTCTTGTTGATGATGAAAGGGGATTGTTGTTTAGAAAATTGAAAAAAAAAACTTATAACGCATGGAACTAAGCAACAAATTATATTTTTAGCAATGAATCAATTAAAAAAGAACTGCTAGAAAAGGTGACAACTCGCAACAATATTCAGAATACGTAATGAAATAAATTTACGAATAGTAACTGCATCTACCAATCTACATATATATATATATAAAGATTTCACATAAACACGTGAAACAACAATCAATGATGAAACCACAATGATTTCTTATTGTGGTTTGATCATTGATATATATATATATATATATATATAAAGATTTCACAATAAACACGTGAAATAACAATCAATGATCAAACCACAATAAGAAATGGGAAAACAAGACAAAGATCTTTCAACCGTAACAAGCGGTCTTCGTCAGAGTCAAAAACCCAACTGACCCAGTAGGGTTCTTGACTCTGACGAAGACCGCTTGTTACGGTTGAAAGATCTTAGTCTTGTTTTCCCATTTCTTATTGTGGTTTGATCATATATTGTATATATATAAGAAAACGTTTATAAAACATTTTTCTTCATATTTCTGTCGGCTATGAAACATACATTATTGTATGTATGTTTCGATTGGCGAATGAACCTAAATTTCTTCATGTTTGTTGGTTCTTAAACTGGTGTTTATTGAACAAAATGAGTCTAAATTTCTTCATCAATGTTGGTTCTTAAAATGGTGTTTATTGAACAAAATGAGTCTAAATTTCTTCATGTTTGTTGGTTCTTAAACTGGTGTTTATTGAACAAAATGAGTCTAAATTTCTTCATGTTTGTTGGTTCTTAAAATGGTGTTTATTGAACAAAATGAGTCTAAATTTCTTCATGTTTGTTGGTTCTTAAACTGGTGTTTATTGAACAAAACTACTCTTAACTGATTTCATATGTTGCATAGGTCAAAAGTAAATTGTCATTTGTAGCTTCGTATTATGTTCTTTAACATGTTTTACTTTTGGTTAAGATAATATATTTTAGTCAGGCTGCAAAGCTGTAGGTATGTATGAAAATGAAATAAACTAGAAAGTGATTTAAGGAAATTGTAAGATTGAGAAAGAGGAATTGGCAAAAGGAAATGAAGTTGTGGGTGTGGAGAGGTGCTCTAGGGAACATCTCCTCTCAGTACACTGGCTGTATAAATGGTAATGCTATCAATAACTGACTCAATTCGCATCACCTTAAACAATACACTCGCTCTTCCATAAAACATTGCAATATATATTCGTAAAATATTCCCTCTTCTCTGGATTATCCATCATTTGTGAAGTGAATGCCTTTTCTCTTGATTTATGTGCGCTGGTAAAGTATTTTATCTTTAAATTTTTCTCTATGGGGTAGTGATATTAAACATGCTATAAGTAAAATACCAACAAAAAGTTATAATTGGTTACTATAATAACTATTGTACTTTCAAACTAGGAATAGTCAATCCAAAGAAGATACACTTAGACAAACACGACAGCATCAAAACGCAGTCAAATTGCAATTAAAATGTTGATACAATTGAATTATTTACTTATATATAAAATAAATAAAGTTTCCTATATTGTTTTATAAATAAGGACATAGTCTGAATTGGAATATGTTAAAAATCAACCTCTCTTTGACAATTCACAAGCAAACTCTCTACTAACGTAAAACTATGTTCAGTAATCCTATATCATTGACTCTAAATTTCAAACCAATCACGGTGAATTTCAGACTGAGATAATCCTCAGTCTACTCAAGACTAGGTTCAGTATCAGACTGAAACTCTCCTAAATTAAGCCCTAAGTAGCTCAAAACTACATTAAGTGTTACACTCAAACTTCTACGTAATAACCACTTCTTTCAAAAAAAGTATAACTACTTTTTTCATTTATTTTTCTTTAAAAGATGTTTTCAATTTTGAATGATGTTTTATATATTTGGTATTTTATAGAATTACTATACTGGGAGTTTCATGAGTTCCTATTATTTAATGAAAAACACTTTTCTTTCCATTTGTCAAAAATCATATATACCAATTCACTCTGAGTGAGTGTTATTTTTTTTCCTGCCTATGAACTCTGTTATACGGCTGCTGTGAATGTATATTGAAAATAAATACATTAGCAGTTAGTCAATTTTACATACTCAAATTAAAATTGATGCCAGCTATTCAGTATAATTTAAAACTTTTATATCTGGAAGCTTGAATTTTTTAAAAATGATAGACATGAACTACTAGACTAGAATAGTGAAAATTCTGAATACTCCTCAACAAACATAATTCCTCTTTTTTTAGAAAAGAGACCATTCCTCACACATCAATTTGACTCCATGATACTATAATTTACCACTGATATTAAGTTTTGTTCAAGAATACAAAAGATTGATTATAGATTATAGATATGATATAGATTGATTATAGCATTTTGTAAGAAAGCAACAGTCATTTATGATTATTGGGAGTGATGTTTTACACGCAAAAATATTATTCCTCTTATATCTCATATAAGTCAATGACTTATTTAAATTTTTCCATTATAAATATCAATTTTATTTCAGTGGATTCACTCAAAAAATTTTCAAGTCAATGTAAAAAAATATCGAAAATTGGACAAGTATTGCAGGTCCCTGCTATAGTCCCTGCTACACTATCGCTTAGTTTAGCATAAACAAACAGTTTTTAAGAAAATCCTTTAAATGATAACGAGAACATAATGTTAGCAAATAGAATAGATCAAAGAAATTCTGATTGAATACTCTTACAAATTATTTAAACAAAGTGGAATTATTTGCAATAGTTGCAATCTTGGTAAATAATCAAAATCATAAGAGTTTTTTACTTAGTTCATATCTTGAGAAAACCTACCAAAAGACTAGAATGAAACAATGAGCGAATTATGTAATTTTATTGGTCCAATAAATTTATATTCATGCTGCCACAATGAGTACTTTAAGGTACTCGCCTCTGAACTGGTAGGTCCTGGATTGAATACCAACTCTGGCTCTCGATTTATTCACGTGAGAGATGAACAAATAAATTTGAGCACATTGTCCCTTGAAGAAGATGTTAAGCCGTTGGTCAAGTGCTTGTACAATGTTAGCCTGTACTCGTTAAAGATCTCCACTCTAATTACACTTGAATTAGGCAAAGTTGAAGCTCTCCATGTACAAAGGGTCAATATTCGGCTCACGTGTGTTCCCATGTGGGGACTGTCAATGCAAACTAACCTAACTTAAAAGAAACTTTATGGTCTAAAAGATTACATATGGCCTTAGTAAAACATCATCTTTTGTTTTTTAAGACAAGTCATTTTGAAAAAATACCTAGACATGGTTATGTTGTTACAAAATATAAAACCAAAAATGTCGTACAATGTTTATTTCACACCCAAGTAATTCTGAACAATTACTTGGGTGTGAATTAAATATATGTTATTTAACCTAATTTAAATAATTTATATATATTAGGACTAACCTAATTTGCCTTAGTTGGTGCTCTTTCACTGTAAACAAACTAGTATAATAACAATTCTATGTAGCTACCACAGGGTTGGCCAAACTACATTTTCCCGTTCATTTTTAAATGAGTCTATTGAAAACTGGAAGTGTAATTGTTATGGACTGTACTTTCTAGTTTACTACCAATAGTAAATTAAACAGTTCCATTTTATTTTATATTTCTGGTAAAAACAGTGTTGATAAAGATTAAGGTTTCTTTATCATGACTTTTTTAAGCTAAGTCATAAAGAGAAAACAATCATACTTAAAAACTACGGACAAAGTTTCAACAAAAAAAAAGTTTCTATTACAAAGTCATTTTGAACACATAATTAGTTTGGTACGCGTTTACAAGTGGCCACTTATTTAACAAATGTACACTTATTGGTTAACGGGAGGATACATAAATACAAATAAAATTTAAAAAAACAAAAGAGTAAAATTTTGTGACTTATAGATTCTAGAAGTGTTATTTTGTATAATAGTGTTTTTTTTTTGGATTTAGTAACCCTCTATGAATGTATTGCCTCCCGTTAACAAATAAATACTACTATTATAGATTTAATTTATAGGGTCTACTAGATTAAAGGGTCTAGAATTTATAGATTCTAGAAGTGTTATTTTATAGAATAAAGTGTTTCCTTTTTGTTTTGATTTAGTAACCATCTATGAATGTATTGCCTCCCGTTAACTAATAAATACTACTATTATAGGTTCTAGATTAAAGGTTCTAGAATTTATAGATTCGAGGAGTGCTATTTTGTATAATAAAGTGTTTCCTTTTTTTTTTTGGATTTAGTAATCCTCTATGAATGTATTGCCCCCCGTTAACAAATAAATACTACTATTATAAATTCTAGATTAAAGGTTCTAGAATTTATAGATTTTAGAAGTGTTATTTTGTATAATAAAGTATTTTCTTTTTGTTTTAATTTAGTAACACTCTAAATGAGTGGCCTCCCGTTAACAAATAAATACCATTAATTTCTTAATTTTTCCCTTCAATATACTTCAATTTTTAACATAGTAAAAACTTATTAAATAATAAAGTTTTAAACTGAACGATGGAAAGGCGAGAAATATATTTCTTTTGGTGTAAAGTAGAAAAAGTTATAATAAATCACTATTTAAATATTAAACAGTTATTTATGAGAACTTGTTATAAGAATGTAAGGATGGAGGAAGAAGAAATTCTATTTCTGGTTTACAGAGTTGATCAATGAAAAAACTATACCATTCAAATTCATATAAAAAAATAGAGTATGAATTTTTTAATTTAATGTTTAGTTTGCAAATGAACATTTGAAAAAAAAATTGATAACATGAATTTCACCATTTAGGCATTAAGACATAAAGCCGAATTTGGTACTATTGATTTGTCGATCTTATATGTCTCATCAAATATCTGTCAAAAATTAAAATTTCTGCGCAAAGTAAAAATGTTTGACAGGGCCAAAGTGATTCTGACAATAGTTAATTCTGACATGTGTTTGGTGAATTGCGATGAATTTGTTACAACTTCATATGAACTAATTGTATGTATTTTTTATGATTCTCATAGCAAATTAGAGGTTAATTTTGCCGATTGAATTTTGCCGAAGAGGTCAAGATAATCCTAGTTTGAATACAAATCTACCTGGTCCATTAAGTAGTCAGGGTTCCATAACTAGTATGGCGTTTTTTAAACTTGTTATTTTCCTAATACAATTGTGTTTATGTGGAATATTTTCATAGTTATAAATATCAATGAATACCACATACCTTCTGTCTGTACATTTAAAGCAGAGGTCACAAATGTGGCTCGTCGGTATTTTTTTTCAGTTTATGAACAGTAAAATTTTTAGTAACAAAATTCACTAAAATGCTACTGGTTGCATTTTAAATCATTTTTTTCCCTCTATTATGTTTGTTACTCTTTATATTAGCTTATTAATTTATTTACTTTTTTTTTTTTAAGGACGTAAAACTGTAGGTCCCGAGCCTGTACGATGTCAGGTACTCGTTAAAGATCCCTACTCTAAATACACTTGAGTTAGGCAAAATGTAGTACTCCCGCTATAGAATCAATCTTCATTGTGTGGTATCACAAAGGGCCAATGCTTGGCCTAAGTGTGTTCCCTTGTGAAACTACCATTGCAACCTAACCTAACCTAACCTACTCTTTTTATTCGATTGAATATTCCGTTTTGTTTAAAAAAAAAAGTTATAATATTTTTATTTAGACCTACTTTTTATATTTGTCATATTGCTACCCTCGTGTTATTGCGAAGTCCTCTTTTGGACCTCCGGTTATTGTAAAAGTCCTCATTCGACTCTCGGGGGAATATGACTTTGATACTTCCGATTTGGAGAAACGCAATGCTACAAATAAAGCGTTCAGTAATAAGAAGCAGATTGTTCAGTAATCTTTTCGAATAATATTTGTGTTCAAGAGTTACAAATTTTCGTGATATCATTTTAATATAAAGCGTACGATTATTCCAATGTATTTAAAAATATAGTAAATATTATTATGAGAAGTAATAATGTGTAAATATTACATTGTATTACTGAATTTTATACATAAATGTAGTATATTTATCAATTTTTTTTAAACTGTTAGGTTGAAATAAAATTGTTAATCATCATAAATACTAAAATAATTATTGTTTTTAAGTTATGCAATCTATAAGAGTATTTTTTTTTCATATTTAATTGAAAGTAGTATAGGTGAAGGAAAAATTTACCCCACAATTGATTTCTTTTTGATATATGGCTATCAGTGTAAATAATATAAACATTCGTAATTATTAGAATATTATGCATTAAATGTTTAGTTTTATAAGATTGTATTAATATGCAGTAGTTTCAAGTCGTACGCAATAATGGTTTTGTTTGTGCAGGTATGAAACCTAAAATGAAGAATCACTTCCGCGCCCACCAGTTGTCCGTGTGGTTACGATTGATCCCAGAGCTTCACAGAGCAGGAATGGAGGACGTCGTTGCTCGTCACAATCTCTTCAGAAACCACAATGACGCCGAGCTGTACGACGGTGTGGTACGACCTGACCCCTGACTAGAGGAGGTCTCAGGGCGCAAGAGTTACAAAGGCGAGCAGGGTTAAACGGAACTGTGGCTGAAGTAGTCCTCCCTGTGACGACTATGGAGACAGTGGCTACTACCTGTGTCTCAGTCCAGATCAATCAGGGCTACCAACAGCAAGGACCCCACAACTCGTCACTCCCTAGTGATCCTTTGGCCGGCCTTGAGGCTGCAGGATATGCTGCCTATTCCACGGCACTCTCGGTCACCATAGCAATTGGTTGTAGTCTCCTTGTTCTCAATATACTAATATTTGCTGGAGTTTACTACCAGAGAGACCGAACGCGGACAGATGCCACCAAGCCAAGCCCTAGTAAAGGATACCCTTCCACGGCGTCTGTCATCGTCGACATGGAGTCAGGTGGCACCCTGCCCAGACAAGCCCCCCATCACCCCCCACCACATCATTTGGCCACTCTCCCACGCCATGACGTGCCCAGACCCCCTCCTCCACCAGAGTCCCGCCCTCTCCTCGAGTCCAAGCAGCTAATGCGCCCCGCTGTGCCACAGGCAGCTATTTCAGAAATGCGTGTCTGATCTCTTCCCAAGTTTCAGGAGCTTCCACTCCATACAAACTACATATAGTACAGCGATATTCAACAATTTCACTTACAAGTGGCACAATTCACAAATACGACTCACAGTAATTTTATAAATCTCTGAATATAAACTACTCAACCTTAATCAGTGTTTACCCAACCCCATGTGTCATATACAGACACATCAAATAAATATGTAAGTTTATACTAATAAACGTTGACTCTATTTCAACAGTAAGATTTTCCTAACACTCAATAAAGCTTCCTGACCACTGAGTGAAACATCATTTGGAACCTTTAACTCAGAAAGTCTTTATGTTGACAATTATTTCATATTTCTGTGCTTCTTAAAAGCAGTGTAAATCTTTTGAACGAGAACTGCTAGCTTAAAAAGTACGATAAAAAAAATTACAACTGGTAATTCAAAGTCCTGCATTGTGTAAACGCAATTTTTTCTTTTAAATCTATGAATCATTCTTAAAAGTATTATTAATTTTTCCCATCCAGAAAATTTCCAAATAAAAATGTAAGTGTACTTTCAAATTTGAGAACCCAAATGCATATATACATGTATATAAAATAATAAATATATTATAATTTTGTTTTCAACCTTATTCAAAGTAAATGGTTAATTTTAATTAACAAAAACCTGACCACATTGAAGAAATCATCTATATAACGCAGGTGAATTTTATCTCTATACGTGATACGGTTTCTTATCATAGATTAGTGTTTTCAATATACCCTCATATTTGAAGAAACAAAGAAAATTTCTGATATCATACAGCACCTGGACAGAAGAGAGTGATCTATGTTCGATGTCAGTTTTGATGTATTTCTGTTATCTATATAGTGCTCATTTTTTTTAAAAACATATAGTTTTTTACTTATAATTTATTCTGGAAATACTTTTGGGTGAACTTAATTAATATAAAAACTCTTTATATGGAGTTCTACGGCCTTCTTCCTTGCCATTTTTTCAGACGAAAGAATTATTTAAATTACCCAATATCCAATTAAAATATTTTTTATTATCAGTAAAACATTCATATATCTTCATTAAATGGATTAAATTTATAAAAATATATATCATTATAATTTTTATATAATTGGCTATGATGTTATTTGCAATTATTGATTCTGTAAATATTTTTCAATTTCGGAAAATTTTGAAAAAAGGCTAGGATCTTTGAACTAATAGAAATAGCCTTCGTCAGAGTCAGAGACAGGCTATGACGAAGACCATTTGTTTTAGTTGAATGATCTTAGTCATTTTTCTGAACTTCTAACTTTGAGATGTCAGTAAAATTATCATAAGACGTGATTGTGTTATATATATATATATATATAATATATATATATATACCATGATAAACGAAAAACGGTCCGGCAGGACAAATAACAATTAAAATAAGCAGTGACACATAAACAGAAACACAACAAAGACTCACTTTTCAATATTTCGACCGCCATTACGGTCGAAATATTGAAAAGTGAGTCTTTGTTGTGTTTCTGTTTATGTGTCACTGTATATATATATATATATAAGCAAATAATCAAAATAAACAGGTGATTAAATTAGTAGCAGAAAAATCCAGTGGGCAAATATAAGAAATCTACTATAAGAGCAACAAACTGTGTTTTTCTTTTTTTTTGTGAATTGTTTTTTCGTGTTATATATTTATAAATATTTCACATAAACACGTGAAATAACAATGAATGATCAAACCGCAAGAAGAAATGGGCAAACAAGACTAAGATCTTTCAACCGTAACAAGCGGTCTTGAGGAAAACCCAACATTTTGGGTTTTTGACTCTGACGAAGACCGCTTGTTACGGTTGAAAGATCTTAGTCTTGTTTTCCCATTTCTTATTGTGGTTTGATTATATATATATATATAACAATTAAAATAAGCAGTGACACATAAACAGAAACACAACAAAGACTCACTTTTCAATATATATATAATTATATATATTCGTCAATATATATATATATACGAGTTCAAAATCAAAGCAGATTAACACACAAGGTAAAAAACCACACATACAATTTTAAATTTTGGCCAATCCGTCTTCAGAGGAAAAAAGAGTGAGAGACAAAGCACGATGTAGTCGTTACTTAATAGGCAGTTTTTCTGCAGGCTGCTTGGTATGCCACTCTCTTTTCTCCTGATGACGAATGCCCAAACATTTGAGTTTGTAAGTGTGTTTCCTTTACTCTGTGTGTTACTGTTCTTCGATTTGCACTGGTATTCCAGTTAGGATGGTCTTTCCGATTGTATAAGAATATATATATATATATATATTTATATATAAGAATTTTAGAACTCAACCTTTTCTAGGTAAAGTTCCTACTTTCCATATGCCAGTGGTTATGTTCGAAACTTTAAATTTTTAAAAATTAAATAAAAGTTCACCCACAAGTAATTTCCTTATTATGTTTTACTGGATCAACATTTTACAATTATATTCCAATTTTGCACTGAAAAACCCAGAAAATACAAGCTTTATATGTTCACAAAACAATTGTTCTCTAAGGAATTGATTAACTGATGTTTATGTCCACTAAAATTTTGCGTGTTTCTTAACTGTATATGTACATAAAAATACACATATAAAAAAATGACTCTAAATATAAAACAATGTAGTTAAAATAATATTTATTGCCAAATATTATTATAAAAAAAAAGGTATATTATAATATAAACTGAGTGTGTTGTATCAAATGTAAATAAATGGAAATCCGTTGATTGCAAATCAGGATGATAATTGTAAAAAAATTATTCATTTTTGTTTGAATAGCTGTTAGAAAATGAACAGTTAAGATGTGAGTTGAGTTTAACAACTCTCAAAATCATTCAACTGGTTCTAATATAATATATTATATTTCCTTGTTAGAATATCGTTATATTATTTTCAACTTTTAGAAAATTATTAAATAATCAAATGTCTTAAACCAAATGTAATTAAATGAATTAATTGTTTGGCAGTTGTTTATTTACCTTCGTATATGGAGTTAATGAGTCAATTTTTCAAAAGGTATGTAAGTTGTAAAAAGTTACATGTCAGTAAATTGTCAGTAATCTGTATTTTTAAAAAAATACAGATTACATCATTTAGTGAAATTAGTTTTATTGACGAATTTTTTTTTATGGTCTATGAGTATTAATGCTAAGCAGTACTGCTTTTTGAAGTTATGTGTTATGTTATCCATGTTGAGATATCATGAGTAAAGAAGAGAGTTGTGGATATATTTTCAGCTGAAATATTAATTATTCCTATTCCAAAAGAGAATTAAGTTTGAATGACATCATTATTAACTTGTATTAACTATATATCTGATGGTATTTAAGAATATTTTTAAAAAAAAAACATGGTAAAAACACAACTTTCCATATTTGTACGTATATTTAAAAAAATCGGTATCATTCATGGTAGAGACTTAATGAAAAAAATTGTTCCCAAAATTTCAAAGTTTTACAACCCTTTACTAGGTGGTCAAGTTAGCTCAGTGGTTCATGTACTCACCTCTGAATGATAGGTCCAGGGTTCGATACCCACCTGGCCCTTGATTTATTCACTCAGGAGGTGAATAAATCTGAGTACATTGTCCCTAAGAGAGGACGTTTAAGCCATCGGTCCTGAGCCAAAACGATGTTAGGTATTCATTAAAGATCCCTACTCTAAATACACTTGAGTTAGGCAAAATTTAGGACTCCCACTGTAGAATCAACGATCAAACAAAAAGATTGTAAAATGTAAATGGCTGATGTTTAGACATTTTCACCGAACCCACTAAGGGATCGGTGAAACAATAAAAAAAAATTTTTCCTAAATGCTGTGACATTATAGATGGTATCTTAAAGAACTGTAGAAAATTAAAATGAGAATTCACTAATTAGATTGAAATCACTAAATAAATTTTAAGTAAAGCACCATACATAGTAACTATTGGAGTCGACTGTAATACAAAGAATAAACTGGTTAAGATCAATGTCGGTTATTCAATCAGCTGTTTATATGGCTGAAAAATAAGCGTTTGTTTTAAGCAGCTTTATAAAATTTATTAGTCTACCCAAAGGTCAAGGAGTGGAAGGGATCATGGTATTTTGTGTTTGCTGTCTAAATTAGAGTAGACCTCCTACAAAGGTATAGCTGGTGACTTTGTCAAAACATGTTTTTAAATTTCCAAGTCAACAGAAGAAATGGTTGCTTCTGGTGCAATGATAAGTTACAGGGTGAGTGAGAATCCGTGAAATCATTGATCTGAGCTGAGAAATCGAAATATTTATATCAACAGCTTTGGTTTTTAAGATAAAGTTCGAACATAGCAAGAAAGTCTTTTGTGATGGGTAAATGACAACTGTTAGAGACATTCATAGCTTTATTAGAATAACACTGCACTTTCAAAGTTAAGATTCAATGCATTTGATTTATAATGTCCCTCATGTACGGTTAAGATGGTCATTTGAAATTTAGTATTTATTGATGGAAAGAAATGTAGATCATCAAAAAACAGAAGGAAATATTTCAAGATATTTTGCAGAGATATCTTGCAAATGGCACACATATAGAAATTCAATTATAAAATATACTATCTCATCTAAGAACTCTTGGTAAGCGTTCAGAAAATAAATTAGAACATTAAAAACCTTGTTTGTTTTATAAACTTCTTGCTATTACAGAACCTTCGTCTATCGGAGAGGACGTTAATCCATCGGTCCTAAGCTTGTAGGATGTCACGTACTTCTTAAAGGTCCCTATTCTACATAAACTTGAGTTAGGCAAAATTTAGGACTTCCAATGAAAAATCCTAAATGGCCCATTGCTACAATGGGTGTCAAATAATAAATGAGCCACGAACCCCGCCTCTTTAACTGCACTAAAATGTGAAAGTCTTATAACTGTGGGCGTTGGAAATCAAAAGAAACAGTAGAGAACCCCACAGATATACATAAGTGTTAGTGCCCTGTAGATCAGGTATAGAGATTAAATAAGTATAAAGAATAATAACATCAGCATCTAATTTAGAGAAATTTTTCTTGTTTCCTCTTTTCAAAGGACCTCCAAAATATCCCAATAGTAGAATTATGGCATTAAGAGATATAGAATTGTTGCAACATTTTTAAACACAACAAAATAAAACAAACTGTTCAATACTTGAAGCCAACAAATCACAAGATAGGTTGAAGAAATAACAATTATTGTGGAATAAGCTCACTCAACACTTAGCAAGTACTTGTAAACTATTATATACCAAGTTAAGCACTACAGTAAATGCTATATGTTTTTGGTTGTATATAATTATATACATATACATAAATTATATATAATTATATAAATTATATATAATAATAATAATGATATATAATAATAATTATATATAATAATAATTATATAAATTATATACATACATACCATGTATATAATTACCTTATTATTGTCGAAAAAGAGCAACATGTTTTTTTATGAAATTTTTTTTAATAATTTGCTATTGAGGGAAAAAGGAAGTTTGTAAGAAATCCGCCTGAACTATTATCCTTCATCAAAAAGCGAAGAACTTCTTGTAACTGCTAACATCTATGTACATACTCCAATAGCTCAACTTGGATTAATTATAACCGGTTGTGATTTTTGGTTTTGTTTAAATATATTTAGAAAAATATTAAGATTCAACAGTATTGTTAATTCCTCGTTTAATAAAAGAAATTTGAAGACTTTTAATGTGAACATGATATGCTAGAAAAATGAAACTCAAAAAAAATCACCATATCGTACTCGTTTAAAGACACTTAAACTCTAAAGAAACCATACTTTAAGTACACTTAAATAATGCAAAAGTTATGACTCCAAAGTAGAGGTAACATAAAGTAAATATTAGGTCTTGTAATGCGGTCTTTAACAGCCAAAGGCAAAATACTGCTTGTAAATGGTCAAATAACGCAGCGAAACATTAAGTAAAACTTAGCACAACCCATTTAGTGGTTGTTCTCAGGTTTCTGTGTACTCTCTAAAAATATAGATACCATGTGACAGGAATAGCCGTGGTACAGGAATGCTAGATGTAGCACTAATTCAAACTAAGATGTGGAGGTCAGTTCGTGTGGCTCTAATTTCAAGCTATCGTTGAACATTGGATAGATGTTTTAAAGAGGTTCTACATGTTACAGGTTTCTTTTGTCACTGTGGAGCAAACACTGCATTCCACTATGTTTCTTGCAAAGCCTAACTCTGCAAAGTTCTACAGCCTCTACAATGTACAAAAAACAAAGAAAATTAGTAAAAAACGTCAATAAGGAATGCTTGAAATTATATATTTCATAAGAGTTTTTTGTTTTCACTTTACCGCTTTTCTACAATGTAGGGGCTGCAGAAAACACATCATTTCTAGGAGATAAGCGCTCACTTTTGGATGAGCACTGAACTGCAACATATCGGCAATTATCTCCTCTTGGAGGGATGGATATGCGTTAACTCCTTAAAACCCTATTTCAAAGTATCTATCATCACCTTTAGAACCACTAAATAATAAAGTAAATCAAAATGAATAAGTGTCATACCACGCCTAAATAAAACCACCTGACAAATACTACTAATTTGTTCACTTCAAATCTCAAAATAAACATTTTCATGATAAAATAAACTCAAACTTTCAAAAAAAGCTTTTAATTAAACTGAAACTTAACCCAATTAGACATCTGGAAGAAAATATACCACTAATTGGGAGAAAAACAAATGATTTCATTTTAGAACACAACTACAACTTTGTTTCATTCCTCAAAATCCTCATGACTGTTTTATATATGATATGAATAAATATTTATTTGTTATCCTTCATGTTCCCTTTTTCATTACTGATTATAATATAAGTAAGTATACAAAACATAGTATAATTTTTTTAAATGACATTATTCAAATGGTAGTTTATTACTTTCTTTTAAAATAATGTCTAAGCTTTTGACTCTAATAATGATTTCTTATTTTCTTTTATTTATCAGGTTGTAGAAAAAGAGATGACATACAATTGAGAGTTTCATTCGAACCTGTAAATCAGACCAAAAACTAATTAATTTTCAGTCACTAACTAAGAACTAAGTTGTAATCTAAAAATATAATTTCGGTTTAAAATATGGTCTACTTTGCACTTACCACAAAGTGATTGTGATTTGCTCATGATGGTTGTGTGGAATGGGTAAATCCAAACAGTACCAATTTCAGATTGTAAGAGCTACTCTCCAATGTTGCCAGACTGGCCTTTTTAAGGCCAAATTTGTCAAATTTCACTTTATTTGAATGTTTTTGGCTTTGAAAACTTATATTTGGCTTTATTTATATATGTGGATCTATTTGAAAATCATTTGTCTATGAAAAATTCGATTTTATTATCAATATTTATGCATAAAGGCTTTATTTGAAATTATTGGACATAAAAAAAAAATTAAACTTGGTCATTTTTCCATATCTAACATTAAATTTAGATATTTTTTGTTTATAAAAATAATAATTTTTGT
Source organism: Hermatobates lingyangjiaoensis (assembly GCA_026182355.1). Lineage (NCBI taxonomy): Eukaryota > Metazoa > Arthropoda > Insecta > Hemiptera > Hermatobatidae > Hermatobates > Hermatobates lingyangjiaoensis. The sequence continues at coordinate 79,208 of JAPFBL010000270.1, forward strand.
TTGGTTCTTGATCAATAACTAATCAGTAATCAGTAACACGCTCGGTTAGTTTTCTACCATCTCATGTCGTTAGTGTTTACTGCAGAACTAAACGCATTTGTTTGCAAGAATTTCATTTGTACCCCGAGAATGTTCCAACTACATAACAGTCGAAATTTATATCATAAAAAGGTAACCAAGGAAGGAAGTGATAACAATGAAACTAACTACTTAGATGTTCTCTGTCGTGCTCAGTAAATAGTAACTCAATAATTTACAATTATATTTCCTTCATGTTTTTCTAAGAATAACACAATTTTCTTTTTTAGGCACTGGTCTTATTTTTGGATTTGCTTGAATTTACTTTACTGTTTTTGCGATCTTTTCTTGGTTTAAAATTTGACTTTCAAAATTATATTTTTTCATATTTTTTTAAGAATAACATAACTTTCTTTTTTAGGTAACTATTGGCCTTATTTTTGGATTTCCCTGAATTTACTTTACTGTTTTTTTGATCCTTTCTTACTTTAAAATTTGACTTTCAAAATTTGTCATAGTCTGTTAAACATGCCACTCACCATATTTTCACTGATTTTTTATTATGAAATAATTGTATAATGCATCTCTCAACTCGATTTTACCTTGGTAAGTTAGATGTCAAAGAAACAGTAAGTAATAGTTTGACTTTTTTTTATCATTGCTGATAAGCTACAAACCATATACTCAGATAATATAACTTTAGTCATTTTAGATTGATTTTTTTTTACTATAACTAAAAATCTGAGATAACACTTAAAAAAAACCAGCACACCGAAAGCAGAGATAATGCTGTAAACTCTTGGTTAAAGAACTCTGTATCCGATAATAAATATAAAAGAGATAAGAAAATCAACCCTTTTTTGTTAGAAAAAACAGCTAGTGGTAAAAGGTCAAAATGCAGACTCTCTAAAGAACTGAGTGTAAATAAATAACTTCTTCTGGAATATCAAAAGACACTGGAACCAAATAAGCAATGAAAAAAGCTTCTTTTCAATTCACTTTCCCGATTTTATAATAGCATTCAGGTTAAAATTCCTTCACTTTGTTTTAGTTTATAATTTAAATGAACCCTTTTCTTTTATTTATACAAAAAAAAACTACTTTTAATTGCACAAGATTTGTTAATAACCATTGATAAAAGGAATAGCGACCATAGATTGTTAATTCTTTTCTGTGTGACGGTTGTTTTTTAAACCAAAATGTGTTTATATTTACGGTTGTCTAATTCAAATCAGTTTAATCAATTATTAATATGAAATTATTGAATTAATAAAGTTTGAATAACTTTAATCAATAAATAATTCCACTTGTTAATACCAAATTTGTAATATTATTTTAATTTTCCGACATGCCCAGTAGCTTCTGGATGTAGTCGTCCAACCGGTTTCGTAAAGGCATCAATATCGAATGGAACTTCAATTACTCATTCGATGACGCAAGAAAATTCCGGTATGCAAAAGATCAACTTCAGGTAGAATATGAAGTTTTAACTACTCTTATGCAAGAATCAAAATTTCAATTACTATTAAAATTAAAAAAGTGATTTTAATTATCAATACATGTTTTCTAAATGACAATATATAGAAAAAGATGATATTATTTCGGAAAAAAATTTTACCGAAATATTTCAATTGAATGTTATAGATTTCAGATAGGAACATAACTTCCAAATCAGTAATAATAATTTAAAATTATAAATGAAAAATATTTCCAATTTCCAATTCATGTTTTATCAGAGATAATTAAAAATGAGGTGAAATGCAAAGTCCAGAAGTAGCCCCACCATTAAAACAATTAAAAAAAGTTAAATCTCTCTTTTCTAACTTAAAAGAAACAAATGACGAAAAAGTTAAAAACCAATCTGATTTATGATGTAAATTATAATGATTTCAACAATTAGAACTAATGAGAGAGAAATTTTTTTTTTTAAAAATAAAATTATTCCAACATTTTTATTAAATTAGTAAAAAAAAGGAAATACAGTACCTCAATGCATCTCACATTATAACCGAACGGCATACTTTTGATTTTAAGTACACTATTATTATAAATAAAGTAGATGTACATGAATACACTTAAAACAAATATTGAAAATTATTTAACTTCAGTTAGCTACAAAGATAATATACCGAGTTTGAATAATATTGAATCAGATGTTTTAAGTTGATTTAATTATGGATTTATTGAATGTAGCAGGTTATAATATAGAATACTTAAAACTTGAGAACTTTATTTTACATTTCCTAGCTAATCTTGCTAGATCCCATCACTGCTACCCATTATAATTATAGTTATTACAAATCAGTATAATGGTTATAATAGTTAGTTCAAAATTTCAAAATATTTACGGTTAGTTAGTTCAAAATGTGTACAATTTGACTGTTGTGCGTTTCAATGAATTTTTGCTTCTCTAAAATTATGTTTTTTGTTACTAAATTAGTTTTAAATTATTAGCTAAATTGTATGACTTTACACTTGGAAATATTCACTTTTTTTGTTTTGTTCCTATATGTTTGATTTGCACATATTTTTTTATTTTCCTTGCTTTTTAGGCTTGCAAAAATTATTTTAAATAAAAACTCCAAACAATTAGGTATTTAAACATGTAATTTTACTTTATTTATGTAGAACATTTGTGCAAGATACTCTATTTTTTGAATCAACAATTTTGTGTCACAGTTATGACTGGAACATCCAATCTTTAGACTGATGGCTGTTTCGTTACCTAGTAGACGACGTGACTAGCAAAAATAATTGAGTGATATGTGATTGAAAAGTATATCTGTGCAGGTGAGCAAGTTATTATACTGTCTAAACTACTGAAGTACTGTTCAGTTTAAAAATTGTGAGTAAAATGATTTTCAGATATTTTTAAAAGAAAAGATAAAAAATATATATGCTGACTGCAATTATCAAAATAAATATTATTATTAGTATTAAAAAAATATTTTTTAGTCCAGGGAATATGTTTTATTTTCAGGCTGTATGAAAGCTTCCAGAATTAATTATGAAATGAAAATAGAGTAGATTCGAATTTCGCCTTGTCAATGAGGCGGGGTGTTCTCTACGCAGCTGGGACAGCTGGCCTTGTATATTTCACAAATCCGGCTCCTCATTCCTCCATCCCATGGCCCCCCCTAAACAATTCCCTTTCCCTCGAGTCAGGAAATTAACTTTGATACGACTTCACTTTCGTCCATGTTATTTTCAATGTTATGAAAAACAACATTGGTATTGCCTTCACTCAACAGATTGTTTTTATACCGTCGTTTTATTTGAACCGTGCTGCTCTCGAGAAAATTAATATTGCCAGCAGAAAGAATAAGTTAATCAAAAAATGTTTACGTTCACTTCAAACACCAGATAAAATTCATGAAATTAAACAGCATTCTAATGATGTATTCATTAGTTTTGAGTTACTTATCCAGACTCAAGTACTATTCAACTGGATACAATTTCTTTTTGCTTTTTCACATTTTCTATCAAGTATAATTATGACGCACAAAATTGATAAAAATTAGACCGATAATTTATGAGCATTATTATTATTATTATTTGAGGGTGACTATAGCACTGCGTCTTAAAAAAAAACTATTGTACTTCCTTTCTTCTGTACTAAAGTATCCCAGCAGTTAGCTTCAACGCATACAAGAAGCTCAGCACTTTTGTTGGTTCAAGCGGTAGAAGTTTTTCTATGGTTTTTTGAGTGTCCCGAAGCATCTACCTCTGTCCAGCAAAGTTACCTTACAGTCAGTCAGCAGGCGCAATGGTGTTTCTTCCTCTTCTTTTCAGAATCTGCAGAAACCTTCATTGATAATGCCCATTCAGGCTCACTAAGTCTCGGGGAAAAGTGACTTCCCTTCTCCTTTATTGGGAGGGCTTACTTCGTGTCCTAGGTGAACTTGTGGAAGGTTGGCTCCCACTAGTTAGCGCTTTTGGACCCTCTGCGCTTCCGGAGGATGGTCTCCAGACTTCTTTCTCATTAGTATCATACAGTTGAAAATCCCTGAAGCTCTGTCGGTGGTATTTTATCCGCTCCGACAGAGTACCGCATACTGGGGTAAGGATATTTACTTAAGGGGGTCGCCTGGTACCTTTGGGGCTCTGTTCATAATACAGTAACCCCTGTATCATCCATCCTTCGGCACGGATGGCATAACACCTTAGATTGGGGCTGTGATAAAAGGAGAGTATTTGGGGATTAGGAAGGATGTGGAACGAAGGTGGTCAGGCCCAGCCTCTGATCACCTTCTCCTCCTCTTTCGTTTGTCCCTGCATATAGCAGGTTAACAGAGTAGCCTCGTGAAGGCCGAAAGACGGAAAACATGGGTAAAATCACAAATAACTCATTCATAATATTATTAATTAAGTTATCTTCAATATGAAGTATTAGTGTAGGTAGGTAGAACACCTAGCTTATCTCATGTTTCATCGAAAAACCGCTGTCTCAGCATTCATCTTACATCTCAGTATCGATGTTACGATCTACTTTTCTTCTATCAGAAGTTATTTGAAATAAGAGTTTGTATAGTGACGTGCACTCAGAGGAGGCTGTTTTTCATCATGTGAGGATAAAGGAAAGACATAATAACATAATACAAGTATAAATATTTGTACATCATTTAACTCTGGACAATGATTTTAGTGAGAATCTTAACATATTTTGACAATTCTTATAGTACAAATATCAAAAAATTCTGTATTTCTTGCTTAAATAAATGGAGTCTCCTTCAGAGACCAGAGATGAAGCATGGACAGACCCAGCCTCCCTACAAATTGGATTGACCGCGTGCAAATGTCATGTGTATTGTTCCCATTTCTGTGTATGTTTCCAATATTATGGTTGAGGATACTTTCTTTTAATAAAAGTATACGTCTTCTTTTCCATGGTTTTTTGTAATATATTACATGTATGTGTGTAGTATGTAGATCGTATTGATATGATATAAATCCGCAGGGAAAGTGCTTGGCTTGAGGCAGGGCAGTTCTTCTGTCACAAGGAAGCATTTCATTTGCTCCTATTCTCTAATCCTACTGTATGTTTATAAATCTAAATTGTGAATCACTGCCTCTTCAACTCTCATTGAACCTCACTGAGTTGGTCATATATTATAAACTTCATTATCCTTTTGAAACATATCACTTGACCAACTCCTATTTCGATTAATCCTGAAGGAAATTGTTCAGTAACATTAAATCTCTCATGACAAAGTTGTCCAACAATCATTCCATCATAACAAATTCAAATCTAGTAAATTCATAAAGTTTTCAGAAAGTTTACAAATACCTATATTATTAATAAATCACAAGAATTCGGTGTGTTGACTTGATGGTCTATTGCTTATCTGACAAAATAAAAATTTTAATGTAAATTGACATCTTTATTTCCATGTTTACAATGTCGCTAATGTTTAAACAAAGTATTAAGCAAATAATGTCTAGTTTTCGACAATTTGAAACAGGTAAATTGCGAAAAATGTACAAGGTAAGAAGGTATATGATATATTTCTAGAATGATGTGCAAGTTCATCTCTACACAGAAAGAGTAGAGATTTCTAATATTCTGTTCTATGATATTTGTAGCATAATATGCGTAATCAAACTAAACATTCTTTTAGTTTGATATGACAGGTTAATTGGTTTTTATTTTGACCTAACCTGTTTTTAATTCTATTTAAATTATCACTTACGATGTCTTAACTACTCCCTAACACCTGTGAAAGTTGTAAATCTGGTTTAAAACTAAAAACTTTGGGAAATTATTACCAGTTACTACTCGCTCAAAATATATATCTGAGTCCAAATATGCTATACAAATCAAGATTTATATAATTCAAAAGCATTGTTTCATAATAGGTACATGTTTATATTGAATTAATGATTATAATAACTATTTTATAAAAAAGAAAGAATTATTTATTTGACATAATAACAATATGAGACATTTGATTGTCATTCATTCCTTATGCGTTTTGGACTGTCATATTTTCATATCGAAATTAGAAGTGGGGGTTTGTGAACAAAATTAACTATTTGCTATAAATGAAGTTTGAGTTTATGAACAAAACTATTTACCTACTAGAAATGGAGAGGTTTCCTACTACGCATTATTAAATCATTGTGAAAAAAGAACCCGTGAACATTTTAATGAATATTTGCAAAGGAAAAATGACAATAAGAAAAATAAAGAATTTTTTTCACATTTTGCGAAACACCTTGTCACACAAAATCACAGCTTCGATCCAAACTTGAACCTTACCATCCTACATGCGAATAAAAAGTTTAAGGAAATTTGTAATTTAGAAGCTTTTGAAATAAACAAAGCCTTCATTAATAATCCTTCTGCCTCTCTATGTCTTAATGATCAAATTCCAGTGGGTCCAAAATTTCTTAAACTGTTCCTAGAATCACAAAGAATAAATTAAAAAAAAAAAAGAAAAAAAGGTTTCTTTCCTCTAAATTAGTGGTTCTGGCCTTCTGTATTTCAGTTAACGGTTTTCAAGCATACCCGACGCCTTTGTCACCTTATGTCCTAAATGCCTATCCCCACTCTTTCGCAGCGGATCTATTTCCTACTAGTTGTTTTCACTGGACCAACCCGTCAGTACCACATCCTTGGGAATGTCTTGAATTCTCGTAATTGAATTTTATCATTTCACTCTAATTTTGTAACTGATTAGGTATAATTTGTATTATAGTGTCTTCCTGATGATGAACACAAAGTGTTCGAAACGCGTTGAATAAAACTTCATTTATGTGGAGACTTTTGTTGGTTTATCCATTTTACTTCAGAATACGCATTATTAATTTATTTGTCTACATTAGTTTTATGTGTAGAAATGTTCTTTTCTATTATTCTTTATTTCTTGTGTAATTACTTGAAAACTGATACACTGCACGTTGTTTTTATTAAAATTTATTTCCAAAATGTATAGATGTTGAACTAACAAGTAACCATATGATGGAGTAAAAACATCATTCTTGTTTTCTAAAATGCTACCTTCTAAAGTCGCTATAGAACGTTAAAACCGTAGGTGGAGATTTTGATCAGACAAAACATACACATACAAGCATTATTAATATCTTGAGGAATCACATACATGCAGAGTCATTAACTTATCCAACCTGGGCTAGCGACTTATCGCAGGGACTTATCAAATGACTCATGACAAATCGCTTGATAAGTCAAGTAACTTATCATCATTGTAATAATTATGACTATTATAATAATGACTATAGTAATGATTATATTATTTATTAGCAACCGCGTTATATTTTTTTCTGAAACTTTAAATTGCCTTGAGGAAAATTGAAAATATTTATTGTTGTTATTATTTTCATTTATACAACCAATCTCTACAAATTTATTACAATTACAATCCTATGGTAATGATTATTATTAAATATTTCGTCATAATGCCTTTCTAAAGAGTTTTTGATCTCTCATGAAAATTTATATGTTCAGTCGGGGTTTTAGATAATAGTGGTAACTGAGCCAGAAAATTAACACACTAGCTTATTTTGGTTTTAAATTCAATGTTAATATTGATATTTGATATAGTGACTAAAATAGAATGATGTAAATATGTAAATACAACTTTTGTGAGATATGAGCGATATTTAAAAAGTTATTTAACAGAGTAATTAAACAATTAAATGAATAACAGTGTTTTTAAGTAATATTCAGAGAGGTTCATTTTAGTTTTCTGAAAGCAGATTGGATTATACAACTAAAAGTTATATCTTGAATTGTGGAAACAGATAACTTTAGGAATTATGGGCAAGCGACTTGCAGCAGCGGAATGCTGATACAAAATACTTTATTCATCTTTGAAAAACGTAGAATAGAAAATACACCTTCCGAAACAATAAAGTTGTAGAAAAAGAAACCAATAACTTTGTTTATTTAATGCGAACCGTGTTTAGACTTTGAATGGAAATAGCTTTGCTTTGGGTTAGATAGCAGTATATTTGGTTACTTGGAGAAAAAAAAAGAATAACCTAATAAAAATCTGAACCAATAAGAAGAATAATTTAGTTCTAAGTGTCACAGTTTTGGTGAAAGCACATCTTTCATGCTGAGACAAAAATTTTTTTGATTCATTTATTGAACGGTGTTTGTCATGTCTCAAATGATACTGAATATAATACTTTAAACTACACAAAACATGTCACAGAAAAAAGAATAAAAAGAACACTTACTTGCGTTACTGAATATAACTGAGCGTTACTGAATATAATGATAGACCCTTTACATTGAATCATGACAAATGATCACATTATATTATAAAAATAAATATATTTTATTTATTATATTTATTTATGACAAACTAAATTTGTCAATTTATGTTTGAACATATGTTTGATATTAAAAATATACTGAAATCTGGCAATATCAATCACAAAATTTGTAAATATGAAGGCAAATGATGATCATAATATCATAGAACAACGATGCTTTTATATATAGTATCGTCCATCTTATGTGGTATCCGTCTTAATAAGAACTAAGGATGTTGCTATAGTAATATATCTATATTTCCTAAGTGTTCTAGGAGCAACTCTAAAAAGCTTACTTTTGAATATTACTTGTGAAGTTACTTTTTGTAATCATTGCGCACTGCCATGAGAGCGGTATTAATTTATGTTGCTGTGCATCAAATAGCTACTCTAAGTATTATTTCATTATATTATTGTAATCCATTCTATAGTTTCTTATAAGGCTAGGCTAAATATTAATTCTACTAAATGTACTTGAACGCGTGTATCTTCAGCTCGTCCAATTACGAAAAACAGCCAAAGTAATACAGAGGGACGGGACCCGTCAATTGACGCCTTTTTAGTTCAACTTAACTTTTCACGGGAAGCTCTACAAATTTGCCTTTATCTGACCTTAATTTTTTTTGCTCTAATGATGAACAGAACAAAGTATGAACTCTCTGGAATAACTGATTGATTATAAACAGATAAGTACTATCTAGAAGGAAGGACCCCGTTATTCATGGCTGGCTATTTACATTTTAGTTCCAAATAATTTTTCACTAGATACGACTACAAATTTGACATTACATGGCTCCACAATGAATTGTGAGCACACTCGAATTACTAATAGATTATAAAGAGATAAGTACACCTAGAAAGACCGACTATGAATCGACGGCTGTACCTCCCGAACTGTTGTTTGTGTTCATCAGCTTAACAGTTGATAAGCACCCACTACTTGTAAATCTCGATAAAGGTGTACACAACACATTACCGTTTAGAGTGTGCCAAAAGTGATTTGTTCTGCATATGTCAAACATCCACCAAGCTAGTCTACGTTTGAACGGTATCAGATCTTCCATCAACAACCACTCCCATCGTCCCATAGCCATACATGCCAATGGTCACGGTCTCCTCTTTAATGGGCATAGATTCTGCGAAAAATCCCCTCTGACTGTAAATATCTCCTCTACGAGCCTCCAAAGAAACCCATATTTTGGTTGCTCAGTACGCGTAGTGCACCCGGCCTTATTCTAAAGACGTATCTTGTCTTTGCATTTAGTTTATGTTCATTATTATTACTGAAGAAACTTGTTTATCTTTTATTATTTAATTATTTCATTTGTTATTACTTAATTATCTATTTATGTAATATTATTATTTGTATCTTCAATATTATTCAAGTTTTATTTTGTTTATTTTTTACTTAAATTAACATCAAATTATTTTTTTTTAAATTAAATTAATTTAAAATTAAAAAACTTTTTAATTTCTACCTTATTCTTCGTGACCAGGAGCATATGTGACAACATTGTTGGTCTCCATACGTCTCTGTAGCAGTAGTTTTGCTTTCTCTTTCTTATCTCTCCTGAAAACAGAAAAAAGTCAGAAGAAAAGGAAAGAGGATCCAAACTGGATCAAAATAAATGAAGAGTAATAAATAGAGTTATGAAACACACTTATAAAACACAAACTTTTGGGCAATCTGTCTCCATTTTCAAATTTCCCGAAAATTTGAGTTTGTAAGTGTGTTTCTTACACACTTTTCTGAAAGTGTGTTTCTAAAACTGGTATTAATCTTTCACGTATGTGTTCATCAGTTTTATTATTTACAGATCTCTTTCTTATTCATATTTTATTTAATGTCATTTTTATACTTTTTTATAATGTATTTACATTTTTATTTTTATTTTATTTGTATAAATATTTTTCAGTAGTTTTTTAACTTCTTATTTTGTCCTTTTTCGCTTGTTGATTGTTATTGTTGGGGTGGAGGGGGGGGGGGACTTCTAATGGTCGTGCTATTACTGTTGGATTTCACTGGCTCTGCTCTACCTTCCTGTTGGACTCTTCACCTCCAGATAACGACTATCGCTGAAATATAGTAGTGATTTATGTCTGATTCAATTTCTGTGTTACCTTCTTTATAGTTTCTTTATTATTTACACAATCTCATTTCTTGTAAGTTCATCAAAGACTGATGCCAAATATTAATAATTAGTGACTCCTGAATTACCCCGTATAAAGGTGATAGAAGTGTCTCACTTTGGAATAAGGGCAAGTGAAGGGTTGTTGTGGAGGAAGTGGGCACATAAAGAAATCATGGGGCTATCCGTATAAGGAATAATGTACATGCTGGACCCTTCTCTGTATTACTTCATGACCTCAATACACACCCAGAATCTGACTTACTTGCCTCCTCATTTACTACTCCAAGCTATCTAGACACTGGCTAATCAATAAAATATTCATATAATCAACGACTTCATTGACAAACCATGTAGTACTCTCAATACATGGCGAAAAAATCTACTATTTTTTATTATGCTTATATATTTTGGCAGCACCTCCTCTTTTAAAAATATTTTAAATATTTTAAACAAGTTTTCTTTAAAAAATATTTTATGAGTGGGTAACAAAACATTGCAAGGGATATTTATTGTGAGCCCTTATCCAGAGAATCTATAAATTGATGTCAATTAATCTCACCAGTAATATCTACGGAAATATTGCTAATATATAATAATATAAAAGTCCCACTTTCCTCGTGAATCGGTGTCGAAGCAGTCCAACCATGTGACAACTTGTGCATATTCAAATGAGACCCATAATTGTCTAATAATTCTGGGTAGGAATACATATTGAACAAGTAATGACAATATATGCTTAAATTTTCTATAATTAATTTTAGATGTATTGTGTTTATTATCTGATTTTACTCTTTTATATTATCACTGTCAAGTCCGTCCGGTCGTTTAAATAGTATAGTATAGTGGTTTAAATAGTATATCCAATTGATGATTAATCTATTTATTTATTAAATTATCTGCCTTTTTATACTTACATATAAATTTACAATTAATAATTAGATAATTATCAGTCTCACTTGAAGATGAACAACATGCAAAAACGGTTGGACAGCTATAGCATAGATTTACAAGGTAAGATGGATCTTGATTATAACATTATCTTTTCAAACAATTCGAATGTTATTATTAATACACTGAGTTTAACAAGCTTACGAACAGCTCATCAAGCTTATGACGTGAATTATTGTAAGTTAGTTGTCCAATTTTAAATACTAAATGCATATATAATCAGGCTACTGTTTTCTTTTTTTGTTTTGTTTTGTATAGGGCTGAGATACCGATAAGGTTACCCTCCTTTGCTGTTCCTCCAGGGAATATTGCATCCTCCATTGATTCTACTTCGGTAGTCCTAAATTTTGCCTAACTCAATTATATTTAGAGTAGGAATCATTAACGAGTATTTGACATCATACATACTCAGGACCGACGGTTTAACGTTCTTCTCCGAGAGTCGACGTGCACAGATTTATTCACCTCCCTCGTGAATAAATCGAGGTTCATGTGGGAATCGAAACTTGGTCCTACTAGTTCAGAGGCGAGTATGTTAACCACTGAGTCAACCTGGTTAATTCAGGTAATGTCAATATACATTCTAAATTAAATAGAACCCTGATGATGACGAATGAAAGCTAAAAACTTGCTAACCTTTTTCGTTTGTTATCAGATTGTTGTTATCGGTAAGAACCATTAGTGTTTATGATAAAACTCCCTTAAATAGTAGTCATAGAGATGCACCTGGTGCATCAACATAAAACATATTAACATAATACATAAACTTCATATGCATTTATAAAGATTGATGTAATTAGCAATAAATTCAAAATAACCTTCTGTAAGAGTTAATAGCATCAATAGAGAGATATAAATGAACAGACAATATAATAGAAGAAAATTAACTGCATTTCTTAAGTACTATTATAAAATTATTCTCATATATAATATGTTACAATAATTTCAGCAATTGAATTGAAATACTTCTCTATTTAATTATAAAAACCACCTGGAGAACACCCAACCATATATATATATATATATATATATATAAATATATATATATAATATATATATTATAAAAGATTTCACATAAACACGTGAAATAACAATCAATGATCAAACCACAATAAGAAATGGGAAAACAAGACTAAGATCTTTCAACCGTAACAAGCCGTCTTCAACAGAGTCAAAGAGTTGGGTTTTTGACTCTGACGAAGACCGCTTGTTTGAAGTTTTGATTAGCGGAATAATTAAAAGATGAAGACTTCTTCATCATTAAACACATCCTGGGTTACCAATAATTCTAGAAACTTCAATCAACCAGTTTAACAAGTATTTATTATTTTTTAGTTCACTTGCTCTCTGACGATGTGTTGACGAAAGGACTTAGAGCATTGTTTCCAAATTTGTTTTGTTGTGCTAAATTAATCCATCTATTACATCAAGTGTTATTTTGATTATTATTAATATATATATGATCAAACCACAATAAGAAATGGGAAAACAAGACTAAGATCTTTCAACCGTAACAAGCGGTCTTCGTCAGAGTCAAAAACCCAACTGTCTAACTATCAGTTGGGTTTTTGACTCTGACGAAGACCGCTTGTTACGGTTGAAAGATCTTAGTCTTGTTTTCCCATTTCTTATTGTGGTTTGATCATTGATTGTTGTTTCACGTGTTTATGTGAAATCTTTTTATTAATATATATATGTATATATATAGGTGTGTTATCTCATCGGGGTTCGGTCAATTTTTTATCCTGGAAAATTGACCGAACCCCGATTAGATAACACACCTATTCTATCAAACGGTCGATATATTATTGAATCTTTTGTATATATATATATTCATTCAAATGTAAACATTCTGGTAGTTTTTCATTTTTAAAATTAATTGCTTTTGCTTGCCAGAATCATTGTCCCATATATAAACAAATACTGTATGTTTCATTTAAATTGTAAATAAAACTTATATAATGCAATATCTAGTTAAACATTATTTAAATTCACTACCCATAGCAAACGTTTAATAACATAATGACTTAGAAAAATTAAAGAAGTAAGTATAATTTTCAAATAAATAGAAATAATTTGAGAATTACAATGTAGAAGAGATTAATATTTCACGACCAGCAATTAATTTGGACGGAAATGAGAAAATAAAGAAAATGCTAAATTGAATTGAATTATTAAAGAATTTAAATAAGAGATGAGGTGCGGAATTAGAAACTGAAAAGAAGAACAAAGAATTTTTTTCGGTCGAATTAAAAAAGGTATAGTAAATACTTTTTTTTTTAGTAAATTCTGAGTGGAGTTAAAGTGAGAGAAAACGCTGCATAGAAATTGGTGTATTTAATACAAAGAAATATTTTCTAATAGTGTTTAACAATATTTTATAATATATATTATATATCAATGATCAAACCACAAAGACCGCTGTTACGGTTAAAAGATTTTAGTATTTTTTTCCCATTTCATATTGTGGTTTGATCATTCATTGTTATTTCACTTGTTTATGTGAAATCTTATTTTATATATATATATATAAAGATTTCACATAAACACGTGAAATAACAATCAATGATCAAACCACAATAAGAAAATGGGGAAAGCAAGACTAACGATCTTGCTTAAAAAACCCAACTGGGTTGGGTTTTTGACTCTTGACGAAGACCAGCTTGTTACGGTTGAAAAATCTTTTTCTTGCTTTCCCATTTTCTTATTGTGGTTTGATCATTGATATATATATATTTATTTATATATATATATATATATATATATATAATATTTCTATATATAAACTTAAAGTTTATCAGGGCTCCAGGACTATTATTCTTTGTAAAATAACCTCTAATGTACTACTTAGTTTTTCTGTTTCAAAATTTTATACTTCTGCTTATGAAAAAGGTTTTAAATAAAACTGAAACTTGGTTATTAGTGTTTAATTTGAACCTGATGAACTTTGATTGTGTTTTGTTTCACGGTCGAAACTTTTATCTATATATATATAGATATATATATATATATATATATATAATTTATATATATATATTAAAATAAATAACGAAGGAAACACACAGAAAGGACACAGACATAACCTCACATCGATATTTCGACAATCGTCGTCATCAGGAGTGCGAAGAGCGAAGAGTCCCGCCGGAAGACAGGGCGGTACTGAAGTCGGAAACCGCAGCCAGTACCCACCATTACCACCACGGCGGGGGGAAGGGAGGGAAAGGAAATGAAGAGCCAAATTAAGACGTAAAAGGAACGAGTAAAAATTATAACTATAAAAAAATTATTAAAAGTAGATAAATCAAATTAAAATTATAAAAATAATAATAAAGTAAAATAAAAAATAATAAATAAATAAATAAAAAATAATAAATAAATAAATAAAAAATAATAAATAAATAAATAAAAAAATATAAAAAATATAAATAAATAAATAATTCATAAATAAATTTATCGGTTGAGGTTGAGTCGGGGAAGAGCGAGCATCAAGTATGCATATGTATGCCTCCTCTGAAGCTTATAAGCTGTTATATATAACAGCACGAAGCTTATAAGCGCCAGGGAAGTAGGTTGTCAGGAAGAAGGAAGTGTTACTTCTATCCCTCTTGGGTCTGGGTTGGTGGGAGATGTCAGCCGTAAAAACACGACTATCAATGAAGGAGCGAGGATAGCCTCGTTCAGAAAATTTGTCCTTTATGAGGTTAAGGTGATGTCTGCGGTCTTGGAGATTATTGCAGATATTGTGAATACGGAGGGACAAGGATCGAGGTATAGACTTTTTAACATGGGATGGATGGCAACTATTGTAATGGAGGTACTGTTGGGAGTTGGTGGGTTTTATATGTACGGAAGTCAAGAAGTTGTCCATTGTCTAAAGTAACGTCAACGTCAAGAAAGGTGATAATCTGTCGGAGATGTCGTAAGTGAAAGTGATGGAGGGGCAGAAATTTTGAAAGGAGTGTAGGAAAAGTTCTAAGTTATGTTTGCCATGGGGCCAAATGAAGAAAATATCATCAATTTTCTATATCATTATTTTCTTCATTTGGCCCCATGGCAAACATAACTTAGAACTTTTCCTACACTCCTTCAAAATTTCTGCCCCTCCATCACTTTCACTTACGACATCTCCGACAGACTTATCACCTTTCTTGACGTTGACGTTTACTTTAGACAATGGACACTTCTTGACTTCCGTACATATAAAACCCACCAACTCCCAACAGTACCTCCATTACAATAGTTGCCATCCATCCCATGTTAAAAAGTCTATACTCGATCCTTGTCCCTCCGTATTCACAATATCTGCAATAATCTCCAAGACCGCAGACATCACCTTAACCTCTTAAAGGACAAATTTTCTGAACGAGGCTATCCTCGCTCCTTCATTGATAGTCGTGTTTTACCGGCTGACATCTCCCACCAAACCCAGACCAAGAGGAGGCATACATATGCTTACTTGATGCTCGCTCTTCCCCGGACTCAACCTCAACCAATAATTTATTTATGATTTATTTATTTATTTATTATTTTTTATATTTTTTATTTATTTATTTATTATTTTTTTTTATTTATTATTTTTTATTTATTTATTTATTATTTTTTATTTTACTTTTTATTTATTATTTTTATTAATTTTAATTTGATTTATCTACTTTTTTATAATTTTTTATGTTATAATTTTTACTCGTTCCTTTTACGTCTTAATTTGGCTCTTCATTTCCTTCCCTCCCTTCCCCGCTTGGTGGTAAGTGGTGGGGTACTGGCTGCGGTTTCCGACTTCAGTAACGCCCTGTCTTCCTGCGGGACTCTTCGCTCTTCGCACCTCCTGATGACGACGATTGTCGAAATATCGATGTGAGTTATGTCTGTGTCTTTCTGTGTGTTTCCTTCGTTTTTTATTTTATTGTAAAAAAGTCCGCTGGACCGTTTCTTTTTAATTGTGTGTATATATATATATATATATTATATATATATATATATATTTATTAGTCGTTATCAGCCTTTGAAGCGATTCACTTCTTTTCCTGAAGACGAGGACATCGAAATATAGTAGTGAGTTCAGTGATTTCCTTTCTATGTGTTTCTTTTTAAATTCTAGTTTATTATATATATTTATATATTATATATATATATATTGATAAAAGTATCGACCGTGGAATAGAAACAAAACCAAAATTTATCGGGACTCAGGTTCATTAATTTGAACCTGAAGAACTGACCGAGTCCCGATAAATTTTAGTTTTGTATATATATATATATATATATAAGTTAAAGGGGAAATTGCAGGTAAGCAATTTCCAACGATCAACGATATTTTCTGCGCACTGCAGTGTGCGTTATAATTAACAGTTCCAGGTCACCTACTGCTGAATTTTAATACTGCGGTGTTTATTTATAGTTCATATTTTTTATTTATGCTTCATTTCTTCATATTTTTTACATTTTTTATTTAATAAAACATTTTTTAATTTATTTATTTAAGAAAGTCTTCTAAGAGATTTCACTTAAGTCACACTTGTCTTCGTTTCGACTTACGTCTTTAGACAAACACTGAATTCTTTAGTAATGTCAAAAGTTCTTGAACTCAGTCTGATAAGAGTTGTTGACAGATGTTAACCAGTAATTTTATTTAATAACTACAAAGTTTCAAATGTACAGGATTCGTGTTAACGGAAACTACATTATATGTTATTTTCTTGAATGGCCGTATTAATATGGTGTTTGAACCTGTTGAGATGCTGTATTATCGGAATATCCCCTTCAGAAGATTTAATGAGAAACTGAAGTCTTTACCTCAAAGTAACAATTTCCGTACTTCCTGAAACTTGTGAGTAACCGCCTGTTTCCCACTATATCTTATCTTCCACTCAGGTCTTCTTAGAAATTAGGTAGAATTATTTTATCAAGAGGATCTTCTGGAAATAACAGACGAGTAAGGTGAGCTTCCCAACACCGGCATTTAATTGGGCGAACCATGGGACCGGGACTTACAAGAGGCTGTTTAATCGTGGTGCCTTGCCTCAGAAATATTTTTTCAGATTTAAAAGGTATTTTAAATTATTTATATAAAACTATTATTAGAAATTTATAATTAGTCATTATATAGAAACCTAAGAAGTATTATTCACTTTTCTCATATAAAAGCATTAATTTTGTCATACTCAGATTTTTTTTCCTTATTGGAATTTACAAATATAGTCTACAAATATAAAAATTTGGTTGCCCTATAAGGATGACAACATAGCATCTAACTTGTATGTTCTACTACCCTTGGCAGTGTAGCATTTGGTGCCGCGCTGATGACTTGATGCCAAGTAGTGGTCGTCTGTTTTCATTCAGAAGGTGGCAACGCTAATGCTGGAAAGAAGTTCGTCTTTGATATGTTATTATTGTGTAACCAATACCAATATGAGACTAAAAGCTCATGTTATGAGTAAAAGCAGGCTGGGTTATGACTTGTAGGTTCACAGTTGTCAGGACAGGTATTCAACCTAGTACAGACTAAAAGCTCATGTTGCTCTAGAGTACAATTCCGAATAGATTAGCAGGATCATGAAATAAACTAAAGATGATTTATTTTAAAAATTAAACTAAAAGTAATGGTATTATTGAAAAGTTTAAGAGACTGCTCTAGTTATAGTGATATTTAGATGTTGATTCAGTGTTCTGAAGTATGTTAATCATACTTCAATAACAGTAGTTAGGGCCAGGTTAGCTCAGTGTCAAAGTGCTACCGGACTGGTAGACGTAGTGTTCAATATCCACTCTGGACCTTGATTTATCCATGTAGGAGTGAATAAATCTAACCATGTCTTCGTTTGGAGATAACGTAAAGCCATCGGTCAGAGCCTGTATGATGTGACAGGTACTCGTTATAAAGATCCCTATAGTAAATACACTTGATTCCAGCAAAATTTAGGGCTCTCAATGTAGTAGCATATTCATTGTGTGGAATCAGAAAGAATCAATGTTCGATTTATCTGTTGTTTCTTATGTGACTACCATTGCAACCTAACCAATCTTTTTTGCTGATATAACGTAAATGCTAAAAAAAAAAAAAAAAACGTGTAACAATGGTTGTCTGAACTATAAATATCTATTTAAAACGAATAATTGAGGAATAAAACTCTAATCAACAAATTTAGCTGTTTTTAAAACTAAAAGGCACAATATTTGCATAATGATTTGTTTTTCCCATGCAATAACTGCATGAAAAAATACCTTTCAAATTGGATAAGGGAGAAGGTAATTAGTATAAAAAACAAAGCTCTATGCAGCAGCTAATTGAGGCATGCTGGCAGTCTGCGTAAACCTAATTTATATTGAGTTCATTATCGTTCTGACGAATCACCAATTAGTTTGAAGGCTGCAGGTGAATTGATAAGTCGAAGGAATAAGGGGCTGATCTGATAAGGATAGTCGTGTGGTGCTGAAGCTAAATATCTGACATTACTGGTTTTACTTAGCACAGTTATTAATGAAACTCACTCTTTTTTTTTTTATTATTGCAAACAAAAACTGCAGTAGCTTCAACTAACATTAAACTAACATCTAACTAATATATTACTATGCTTAACTAAACCTTCTAAAATCATGAAAAATATTTTAACAGAAGTTTGCTCTGCACAACACTTGGATACAAAACTATTGGAATTATGAAGTAAATATACATTTTTAAAAGCAAAAATGTATATTTTATAATTATAGTACTACTTATAACCTTTATAGTACTACCATTATTTCTTTTACAGCCTTTACAAAAGCTTAGAAATCTACTAATTATTATAATATAAATTATAAAATAATGAATATATTATCAATTATAAAATAATTAATATTCTTTTTTTTATTTTAATTCTTAAAATTTATTTTTTTTTTCTTGGGTAAGGAGGTGAAATGCATTTACGCACATAGTGCTGGGCTCCCTTTTTCCTAGGGAGAAAACACCCCCTTTTCTCCTAGGACCTAGCCTGGAACTGTTTTCCACATTACTTCAGGCTTGGTCGTAGCTTACCTTAGGTGAGGCATACTTGCTTTATTATCCTTCTAGATCTTCCAAGTATCGCTTTTTCGTAGTCAATATCGTTCTGACTAGGCCATCTGCCATATTCCATGCCCCAGAACTCCGGATCATTTTTTCAATGATCGTTTCTGGGGAGAATATGCCTATTCTTTGTATCAAGTCTCTCCTCTGGCTGTTCCATTTGGGACAAGAAAAGAATGTGTGTTCCACATCATCTAACGCTGGACAATACAGGCACTCGGATGTTTGGTGCTTCCCTATCATGCACAGGTAGGCGCGGAAGTAACCATGTCCACTCAGAAATTGCGTGAGGTAATATACCACCTCTCCATGACCTCTCTCAATCCATGTTCGGACATATAATAGAATTATAAAATAATATAATATAATGGAATAATAACATATTTTTTTAGTTTCACTACGCAACAATTATACGTTATGTAAACACGGTAAAAGTAAACACGTTAAGTACTTGAGTAAAATCATTAAGTTGAAGAATAAAGAAACCTGATCATTCCTCGTGATTTTCCACTAATGTAAAAGATATGCAAGTTCAGAAGAAAATATTTCTATAAAATATCTTTTTTGGAAATGATATCCTTTATTTGTAAAGATATAATAAAAAATAATTATTTTTAAGTACAGTTAGTTCATTGTACTTTGTATAAATTCTGTTATTATATAAGTAATAATATTTAAATATTTTTAGATTGTTTTATCTCTTTTAATGAGATATACTACATTTAATATAAATTATGTCGGATCAGTTAAATGAAAAATTTTTTTTCTCAACAACCCAATGTAATTATCAATATTTTTCATCCAAATTTGTTAATTATATAATTTGAAATTTATATTACAAGAGTACTTGTGTTTAGCGCATGCCAAATGCTTTTTTTGTATATTAGTTGCCTCTTTTGCAAGGTTGTTGCCGACATAAGATAATAATACCTAATTATAGGGGATTTAAAATATTAAAATACTTTACTCCTCTTTTTCCACGAAACATTAAATTTGTAGTTTAAATACATTGTTACCAACACATAAATAGATTGAATCCTGGGCGTGTTTTGATACAATATGAAAGAAACGTAAAATTACTAAATATAAAAATACTTTAAAATTAAGGAACTTTCTTTTCAAATATCTCTCTTACCACTGGTATTAAAAATGAAACATTTTTTTTAGATGCAATACACAATTGTCACATCATTAGACTAATTATAAAAAAAATATATCAAAAAATAGATTTTTGTAAGAAGATAATCGGAATCAATTTTACTTGAAATTCAAGAACAAAAATGGGAGTTATACTTCATTTTATGGTTTAAAATAAAAAAAATGATGTTTCTTCTACATTAAACTACTGACTGTATAAATATGAAATTTTGTAATAAATGGGAAAATAAATTTATTTTACCAAAAAAAGTTCAACATTTTTGACAACCTCAATAATCTATATAGTTGTTATAAAAACTGCTAACTCAACTTTGACTAATAGGAAAACTGTTGTACTGGTCAGATTTGTTTATATAGATATATTAATTCTGTTGATTTGGTCAGTAATATAGTTACTTAAATATCCTTTAAAGACAAGATATGATTAAGCTGAGACATGAGCCTATGCTGTCTCAAAATTTTGATGGTAGTAATAAGAGCATGTTTTTGTACCATCATCAAATAGTATCATCTAAGTCTTCTTTTATAAAAAAAAAAAAGAAGGAAAGTAGCAGATTTTTCAGTTATTATTAATAATCAATCTGATTCAAAACATAATATATATAGATGATCAAACCACAATAAGACATGGGAAAACAAGACTAAGATCTTTCAACCGTAACAAGCGGTCTTCGTCAGAGTCAAAAACCCAACTGAACACTAGATGCAGAAAACATCTGGTGAGGAGTTGAGAAGAGTGGGAGGGAAGAGTGGTATTTTAAAAGGGTGAAAGTGCAGGAAACGACTAATGTCCAGAAAGGGATGTTTGGGGAAACAAAGGAGTACATTTAGAAATCTCTCAAATTTTCTTACTGAAGAAATCTTCAAATTTTATGAGAAGCAAGTACTCAAATTTTCTGCATCTAGTGTTCAGTTGGGTTTTTGACTCTGACGAAGACCGCTTGTTACGGTTGAAAGATCTTAGTCTTGTTTTCCCATTTCTTATTGTGGTTTGATCATTGATTGTTATTTCACGTGTTTATGTGAAAGCTTTTTATTTATAATATATATAGATATATACATTTTAAACATTTATTTTCTTCAACATTTGCGGATTATTTTTAAAAAGAATCAATGACGAATATATTTGCAAACTCAATTTATAAATTGTTATTTTATGTTAAGACACTAGTAGTACTTTGATGTCTTGATATTTATTTCCTAAGTAGATATCTATATAAATAAAAGAAAGATTTTGTCTGTACATTGCTTAGAACGGATTCATTTGAATTTTCTTTTGTTTCATACATTAGAGAAACCGAATCCACCCTTAGAAAAAATTCTGTCTGTCGGTTTGTTGGTTTGTCCGCTAAATTTTGTCACAAGCAAACTCAACCACTCTAAGACATAGCAAGCTGAAACTTTTACAGTAGATTTGCGTAAGTCTAACCGTAAATATAAGGTTTGAATAGGTTGGAATTCAACGTAGGAGCGAAGTTATGGACCTTTAAGGTGCAAAGTTTTGTCACAAGTAAACTCTGCTACCATGAGACATAGCAAATTGAAACTTTGACACTAGATTTATGTATGTCTGATTTAAAATATGAGCTTTTAATAGATTGAAAAATAAATCTGGAAGAAAAGTTACGGACTTTTAAGTTACCTTTGGCTAACTTCACAAATATATTTATTTTGAAAATATACAGGTATAGTAAGTAGGTATTGTTAGTTGATTTCAATTTCATTTGAATTTAAGCTACCATTAAGAGCTTATTGACAAGGTGTATCCCGAATTTCAAGATCTACTGTCTATTGAGAATAAATGGCTTTGTGAAAGAGCAATTCTCAACCCCTAATAATGAAGAGGCAAGAAAAATCAACAAACAAGTTCTGACGCTATGTCAAGCCAAAGAAAGAACTTACAAGTCAGTAAACAGAGTGATTAGTGATGAGGAAGTGGTTCATTATTCAACTGAATTTCTTGACTCCATGACCGCTTGCTTATGAGTAAAAAGTTAAAGTAGAATCACCAATCATGTTGCAATTTAGTACCAATAACAAATTTCATGTTTTGAAACTTTAGCGGTCCAAGAATGTTCAAAGGGACAGGAATCTGAGTTCGTGCTCTGCACAGATACACCATAGAGGCCGACATCATGACTGGGTATGGTACTGGGGAGTCTGTGTGTATATCACGGATACCGTTGACTCCAATCCACTATCCGTTTTCATTCAAACGATTTTAATGTCCTGTCTCTTTCGCAATAACTATAACTAATTCTCAAGAGGAAACTCTACCTACAGCAGGAATTGAAGTGAGTGAGACCAAATTTTTCTCACATGGTCAACTGTAGTTTGCTTACTCATGAATAAGAGGATTGAACTCTTTGTTCTTCCATAAACCTGAAGGACAGGCAGCTAATATTGCGTATACAGAGGTGTTTACTTAACACTGTACTAATAATGATTTTTGCTACTGTTCTATAACTTCTAATGATATTTTAGAATACCATGTACTATCATCGCAGAATTTTCTAAAAAGTACCCATCAAAGACCGACATGTTTGCTAGGAAAAATTATTTGGTTATTGTGTTTTAAAACCGCTATTCCATCGCACGTTGTGACATGGTCATACATACTTACCTACGATATACTCAATGGGTATGTGCCTAAAAAATAAAAAAAACTATTGGTTTTGAGTTATTGATTATTTTTAGAAATAATCTGCAGATGATGATGAAAATACTATTCAATATGTATATCCACATATATAATGTTTTGAATCAGATTAATTATTAATAATAATTAAAAAATCTCTTACCTTTTTAAAAAGTTTTTAAATTTTTTGATAACTTAGATAATGTAATTTTATAACTTCTTAAATTGAGTGGTTAGTAATTGAATCATTAATATACTGCTTACCAATCAACTCTTTTATTTAAAAAAAAAAAACGAATAACTAAATAAAGTTATTTTCAATGAAAATGGCTAACCTAATTTGAAGAGAACGGAGAGAAATCAAAGCTTCTAATTCGATGCTTCAATGGTTGACTTTAGAATGGACCAGCAAAACCTAATTCCAGTATAATTTCCATCGGAAGCTTAATCCACTCAGGCTCCCAAATGGCTTTGAATTCTGTTTGTTTAATGCAAAGACATCCCACATCTTCATTCATCTCTAATAACACTCGCATAAGCTGCACTGCTTCTTTTTAATTCTTATTTATATTCAGCCGTCACCCATTTCATAAATATAAACTTGTTTCGCATGCTAATTTCTACATTAATTCTCTTTATCTCTTATCTAATTTCGTTTTTTTTTTTATATATATAATTACATTTACCCTTAACATTAAAGAACGTATAATTTTGTAACTTATAAGCCAAGGCTTCTTGAATGCAGATTACATTATTATCTTGAACACATGATATTATAAGAAATAATTATTTAAAAGTCCCTGAAGTATTACAAAATCAAAGAATATAGGTTAAACTTGAGAATAAAGTTAGCAATTTTTTTTTATAATTTTAAAGTAATACTAAGCATCAACAAAATATAAAAAAGAATATTAATTACATTTTTATGTAAAAAAAATTGAGAACGATAAAAATTTAAAACAATTATCAGGATTCTGTAACACTTTCTCCAAAAGATAATTGCTACATGAGGTCGGCGATTGTAGTATATAAGAAGCTAAACATCTGTGAATACTTGCCACTGTAGTACAAATGCCGCATAGATTTTAACATAATTTATATTTTAGTTGTTTTAAGTCATTGGCAAACGCATTAACATTCAGTGTGAGTTAAGCTTACTTCCAGGAGAACTGCTTTGTCCTTCGTTAAACTGAGGAATCCAATCAAAGTGTCGTTTCCTTATTGAATTTCATCTTGGAGATGGATGACTTCAAAAAACTAGTTTAACAGCTTCAACACCAGAATGCAGGATAATACTGTTTAAACGTTTTTTAATGGGTATTTAGGTATCGTTTGACAGGCTATGAGTCTAGAATTCGTTGTCAGAAATGAAAAATCTTACACACTGTCCCTCGGAGAGGATGTAAATCTCACGGTCACAAACTCGTTTGTATCAAACACTTCTAAATATACGTCCCTTAGAAACTTTACTGAGGTATAATTCAGAGTTGGTAATGTAGAATCAATCCCTGTTTTTTTTTCTTTATTGTTTTATAGCTAACAATGGTGGCGAATAATAAATAAACCTTACTTACAGCCCCCTTGAATAAAATTAAAAGTAAGAACCTTATAAGCGTAGGTATCGAACAAAAAACCATTTCTAATTTTTAGATACATCATACTGACAATATATATCAATTACCTTATTGGGTTGAAAGAGATTCACATACAATACAAATTATTACACATAAAAACAGATTAATTTTAAAACATCTAATGTTTATAACTGTTATTATATAATAAATTTCCTTTGATGAACTTTGTGGATAAAAGAGGTACAGGTTTTACACCAGCTTTAAATCTCCATTTATGAGAAACTTGAATTTATAACCTAATTCACTGATTAAAGGAGATAAAGGAACACTCGAGAATTCATAGCAAACATGAAAACTGCATATCTTGATACCAAAAAAAGAATCGAAGCTCTATTTACAAAAACCCTCAATAAAAGGATATTCATAATAAATAGTATAACTTGACTTTTATATGACCTACCTATCAAGCAAAAGCTAAAAATATTTAATTAAAAAATTCAGAATATAGAATCTTTTTGAAGTTACATAAATCATATTTTTTAAAATTTCTAATTTTAAAAATATTAAGAAATAGCAATTTTGGGACTATAAAAATCGAAACAAAATAAAACACCAAGAAAATATACAATATTAATAGGGTACACATTAATAACTTGAGGATGAAAAAAAAACATGATATAATTCAGCAAATTACATAAATTTGACATGCCAAATTTTAATAGCTATTAACTTTGTTATTAAATGTGCAGAATAGAAAAAAGTGTTTGTACTACTGAAAGATTTCAAAGGTCAATTAGATATAGTTACATGTCTAATGTAACCAAATTATCAAATGTGGTTACATTAGATAATGTGATTATAACTTGAGAATAATTGAATCATTAATATATTTGATATTAATGATTATTAAGCACTGATCTCAGTGCTCAGAAAGCACTGAGGTGCTGTTTCATCACCTCAGATAAAACTTGTTTTATTTTCCAACACCCAAACTCAAAACTTAAAAGGTTTTATGTCCTATTAATGATGTTCTAGGGATGAAAATTGTGGCCTATTTGTTATTTGGCACCAATTTTAGTAATGGGTGAGGTACATTACTGTTTATTCTACATTGAGAGTCCTAAATTTTGCCTAACTCAAGTTTATTCAATGTAAAGATCTTTAACGAGCACCTGAAATCGTGCAGTCTTGGGTCCGATGGTTTATACTCTTGCTCAGATTTATTCATCTTTCGAGTGAATTAGTCGAGGGCCAAGTGGGGATCGAACCTCAGACCTACCATTTAAGAGGCGAGTAGGTTAGCAACTGAGCTACTCTGGCCCTCACCTCAAATATTAATAATTTTTATCATTGGAAAAAACAGTGATAATTGCAGTAATTTTAAATTCTTGAAAAAGAAAAAAAAATATTCTGGAAATACTAGAATGCCTAGTTTTCATAATTTTGTGCTAAGCGGTAATTTTGATTTAGATTTATACTTATTGTGTTATATTGAAAGTATCAATGTATAACATTGAAAGTCAAAAATAATGTTTCTGATGGGAATAGACACTCTCAGCATTGTATCAGACACAAAAACGAATTAAAATGTACTGTATTTACCTAAATATATGAAATATTCATGAATTCAGTAATGATGATATGTAGATTAAAGTGGTGTTGTTTAAATGAAGGCAAACCAATACAATGAATCAAACCGAAACTAAATGACGAAGGACAGGGCAATACTTTATCGGGCCCTTCTATCTGGCAGAATGAATAAAACAAAATGCAGTATTCATCACGCTCAACGCATGCTGTAATGAAAACTTGCCGAGATGAGGTCATAGCCAAGTTTTTTAAGCCTCCTCTCCCATTTCCAACATTTTTCTCTCAAAACCAAGCGACATTTCCTGGCTTGAACATCCTACCCACCCATTCCAACAGCATAACCCATATAATCCTGGATTAGTCCCCCTACGTGACTGGCTTTTTAAAATACCTAACTTTGTATCTATACCTCTTATGTCTGAACCTTTGTTATTACTTTAACTCTCTTCTACTAACGATAATTTTTTTTTAAAACAACAGAATCAGGAAAACAGTTTTTAATTATTATTTAACACAGACACATACTTATACGATGATATATTTACAGAAATACTATGTATTAGAAATTGGTCAGTTTTTCAGGATTGTATATACGATAATTTGTAATAACCAAGATATAAAATAATTTGAAAATATTATTAGGGCTTTGACACAAAGACATATAAAAAGCTATTGAACTATCAATGTTAAATTATAACAGATGCAATATTCGAGATATTCTTTTATCAGGAATATTACACTTGAATAATTGACAAATTTTCAAAAATTTTGATTCTATTCTGTAGAATAGTTACCTTTTTTTTTTTCAAATGAACCGGATTGAAAATTCAAGAATTTGAATTCAATTGAGTTCATTATTTTCTGTATTTATTATTTTAATTACTGAAATGAATTAAACTATGGAAATACCGCTTTGTAATGAGAATGATTAGTGGGCTGTAAAAAAAGAACACATTATCATATGCATGTTAAAAAAACTCGGGGCTATAAAAATGATCTATTTCTTTTTATTATATGTAGGTCAAAATGTCTAACACATGTAGCCAACAAGTAAACAAGACAGAAATTATCATAATTTTAAAATTACAATTAAAAACAATTTGGTATAAAAACGCGATTGGAATTTTATTTACCACTAAATTTAAGTTTACGGTACCCAAAGAAATGTGTTTCTGAGGTTTATCTCTCACTCTTTCTCAGTATTGCTGCTCATTTTTAATCAATTAGAGTATTATAATGCATAATTGATTATCTTGTGTTTAATTACAACTCAAGTGGACAATCCCAATGCCCTATGATTATTTATATTTGCTTATTGTTTTTGAATTTATGATTTTATTTGAAATTATATACATCTAAAAAATCCATCTAGAATAGATAAATATACATATATTTATTATTTCTGTTTAAAACGATTCACGAAGGACTCGTTTACCATAATTCAAAAGTTAAGACACACAGACCATAATCAGTTATTACAGACTTACAGTTATCGTTTACCATAATTCAAAAGTTAAGACACACAGACCATAATCAGTTATTACAGACTTACAGTTATCGTTTACCATAATTCAAAAGTTAAGACACACAGACCATAATCAGTTATTACAGACTTACAGTTATCGTTTACCATAATTCAAAAGTTAAGACACACAGACCATAATCAGTTATTACAGACTTACAGTTATCGTTTACCATAATTCAAAAGTTAAGACACACAGACCATAATCAGTTATTACAGACTTACAGTTATCGTTTACCATAATTCAAAAGTTAAGACACACAGACCATAATCAGTTATTACAGACTTACAGTTATCGTTTACCATAATTCAAAAGTTAAGACACACAGACCATAATCAGTTATTACAAACTTACAGTTATCGTTTACCATAATTCAAAAGTTAAGACACACAGACCATAATCAGTTATTACAGACTTACAGTTATCGTTTACCATAATTCAAAAGTTAAGACACACAGACCATAATCAGTTATTACAGACTTACAGTTATCGTTTACCATAATTCAAAAGTTAAGACACACAGACCATAATCAGTTATTACAGACTTACAGTTATCGTTTACCATAATTCAATAAAATAGACACACAGACTTTCAGACTACAAATCTGGTGGTTCTAGTAATATTTCACCAACAAATTATCAAACTAATCACTTTTTAAGTCCAATAATGTAATTTTAAATATTTTTTTTTAAATAGCATGTAAATCAGTATTAATTTTTGTATATCAATATTCTCATGACCCTCTGTCCAATTAAAAGGAATTTTCAATACCTTATGTTATATTCAAATTAAAATATTTTCAATGATTACTTATAAAACATGCTGATTTTATATTTTACGAATCGAGCAGAAATACATTTACACGTGATGTCACACCAAAGGCCATAATTCATCAATATTTCTCAATCCAACAAATTTTCATTCCCTTACAGTCAATGCAATTACTTTTTCTTTGAAGTATTTTTAACGGGCTATTGCAATTTTCTTTCCCCTATAAACTCACATTAAGAGAAACTTTAGAATAAGTGTAGATTTTCTTCAAACAATTTTTACGCACAAAACAATTATAAAAGAGATTTGATTTCTATTTAACACTAGAACTGTCTTAATTATTTTAGAATTTTACTTGTGACTAATTTTTTTTTTTTGAATGGCCGACCCCCCACGAGGGTCTACAGTTTTAGGTCTACCTTAGGATTCATGAGGATTCGGTCGACCCCCTACAAGAGGGAAAGTACCCGTTACTCCGGGATCAGGGGTTGCAATGATTTGACTCCTCTGGGCCCCGTTTTGGGTGCACTAGACTAGATGTTAGAGAAAAAGGGATTAAAACCCCTTGTTGGCCAAACGCCACCTGGCAATAAGGACTTGGTGGGAGGAGATCTTGTCTCGCTCTTTGTTAGACTTAGTGCTTGAAAGGGAGGGTGCCGTTCACACCCATCCCGAGTTCCGTTAGAGCCAAAAAGAGAGCAACTACCAGTGTTCCAGCCCACTTAAGCTGAGATCGTGGTCCGTACCTACTGGTAAAGGCTGGGGTCTAGCTCCCCCGGATGCTAAACAGGCATCCTCCCGAGAAGAAACTGCTCCTCACGCAGCGACCCGAAGGTCTACCCAACCTGGATGAGAACCACAGCCACTACGAGTCCAACCTCAAGGGCGGGCTGGAGAGAGAAACTCTTCTAGGTGCTCCCGCCACCCGTAGTACCGACTT
The DNA here is from genome assembly GCA_026182355.1 of Hermatobates lingyangjiaoensis. Lineage (NCBI taxonomy): Eukaryota > Metazoa > Arthropoda > Insecta > Hemiptera > Hermatobatidae > Hermatobates > Hermatobates lingyangjiaoensis. The sequence continues at coordinate 108,825 of JAPFBL010000270.1, forward strand.
ATTTTATGAGTTTTCGGATCAAACTCCGGACCGAGGTCCTACTGAACCTGCAGGTAGGGTCAGTGGCCCTTATTGCCCCCGGTAAACTCACGTGTAAGACCAGTGCAGTTATGGACTAGCTGCACGGCCCCGGGAGTGGCACTAATGTTGCCCCGGTTCAAAACCTCGTGGAGTTTAAGCCATCCAGCCTATGGAAGAGACTGCATGGCCCCAATGCGGGCGGACTAATTTTTTTTTTAATATAATAATAATTATATGGAATTGAAAATAGATTTCTTGAGGAATTAGGTCAAAGATTAACTACTCCTGATTATATGGTAAGCGAACGTTTATATATTAAACGTTATATATATATTAATAAAAATATATATATTAAATATATTAAAGCTATATGAATATTAATAATTAAATTAGATTTTTCAAAAGAACACACAGAGAAGAAATCACTGAAACTCACTACTATATTTTGATGGCCTCGTCAGATATAATATTAATATATATAATAAAATATATATTAATCATTTTATATTTCTTACCTTTTTAATTTTTTTTTATAGTAAGTTTAATAGTTTTACAATAGAAAATTGTGAAAATGGTTTCCACATAATCAGGCTTTATTTATAAAAGAACGACCGTTTTTCTCTAAGTTTATATGAAACATAAAATGTAGTATATTTTTATTTGATTTGGTTTTGAGAATAAGTTATTGTATTTTATATCGAATACACTGGTTTAGGTTAGGTTGCAGTGGTAGTCCCACTAGGGAATAAACGTAGGCCGAGCATTGGCCCTTTGTGATACCACACAATGAAGATTGATTCTACAGTGGGATTCCTAAATTTTGGTTAACTCAAGTGTATTTAGAGTAGGGATCTTTAACTGACATCGTACAGGCTAAGGACCGACTGTTTAACGTCCTTCTCCTAGGGACGACGTGCTCAGATTGACTCACCTCCCGCATGAATAAATCGAGGGCCAGGTGGGGATCGTAACCCCGGTCCTATCAGTTTAGAGGCCAGTACGTTAACCACTATGGTAACTTGGCCCCTATCAAAGTCACTAAAATCTGTATTATAAAATTAACCATTTTGTCGGTTTATCACTTTCTATCACACTGATTTTTCTCTCTATTCCTGAATCTTTCGCTAGGTAAAAGTTGATTATCATTTGGTAGCACTGTTGGAATTAAAAATTAAATGCTGTTTACAAGAAATGAAAAGAGCCCTATTATTTTTATATATTTTGCTTCATGACACTAAAAGACATTCATATCTGAAAATATTTGGCAACACTGGAACAAAGAAGGGTAACAACTAAATATATCTCAAAAAAATGTTCAGTATATTTTACTGGAATCAAGTTATTTATCTCTGGTTAGTAAACTGTTTGAACAAACATCCAAACAAGAAAGCAAATAAAGAAAACCAACCAGTCAAATACATCAGTTTCATATTATGCAGGTATTAGATAAATAGATTATAAAAGGCACTACTTCATTGTGTTACTATGAACAATGTTGATTTTATTTTACAATCAAAATTAATGAGTTAAATAATAGGTTAGTTTATATAGAACACAAGAGGTAATTTCATTCATGCATACGATTTCATCAACTTCCATATAGGGTATGCTAATAAAATGTAAACACACTTTAAATAATTGTAAATTACGTGTTTATTGTAATTCGTTTTATTTTAAACGTGCGAAAAAATTGACAAGCATCATTGCATTGTTTTGATGCTGCTTGTTCTCAAACTGTTGTCGGTGTAGGTTTAGACACTGTTTGATAAGGGAAGGGTGTCCCAAAAAACCCTTTAGCGGCTGATAACTTTTTTTTTACTTTACTATAAGTAAAGTATAGTGATCGTGAAAAAATTCGATCTCGAGATTTTGACGGAATTACATGTTTTGAGGTCCCAGAAGTCGTTTTATGACGTTTTTACGATGATGTCTGTGTGTGTGTGGGTGGGTGGGTGGGTGAGTGTGTTAGCATTGCTTGTTACCACGCTACGGTCCAGAATCTTTGATGGATCAAGTTGATATTTTACACAAAAATGGGCCTCATAAAGACGAAGATCCCTATTGTTTGGGAAGAATTATGCATGATGGGAAAGTCACTTTTTTTGCCAAAAACCGTTTTTTTTTAAACATTTATTTCTCCTAAACTGATAACCCTAGAGTTTTGAAATTTTGACATTATCTTTGAGGTTACAAATGGAACAAACGAAAAATATATTCAGAATTTTAAAACAACAGGAAATATTTTTTTTTAATAAAATGTAAAAATTTTGACTTATAATTCGATCTCAAACCTTGTGAGAGCGATACAAGCCGTACTGTTTGACGGACAATAATGAAACTATGCCTATAAATAGAACATTATGTGTAGAATGAGTTGAGATATTTTTTTTCAAAATTACATTCACTAATGGGGCGTTACAGTACGATAACTGTTTTCAGAAAATGTTTTTTTGACGCTAAACGGCTGATTAAAAAATAATGAAAATTTGACCAAAAATGGAACAAAATATTAGCAATTCATAAAAAAAAAATCATGAAGTTTCAATTACGGGAAAGAGCAATAACGATATAAAAACTCTTTGTTTACCCTAGACTAAGAGATCACCTGCTATACTTGTCGAATTTTTTGTATTTTTTTTACATTGTTTACATTGACTTAGAAATTTTTTGAGCGAATCCACTGAGATAAAATTGATTTTATAAAGGAACAGTTTAAATTGTTTATTGAATTATATGAGATGTAAGAGGAATAATATTGTGCAGGAAAATGATAACACTCACTCAGAAAAAATTCGTATATATGATATTTGACAAAGGGGAAGGAAAATGATTTTATTAAGTACTAAGAAGCTTATTATTATTATTATTTTAAAGATTAAAATTCCCAGTATGATAATTCTATAAAAGACCAAAAATGTAAATGATAATTTATAATCTGAATCTTTCGTTTAGAGATTAATTACTGTAATTATCGTACATCTTTAATTAACAAATCAGCTTAAAACAACATTTTCTTCGCAGTTTAAGATGTTTTTCAGAGAAAAAAAGGGTATTTTCCTGTTTTAAATTTTAAAATGTTACTTTAATATTCAATGTAGAAGGATGTCAAGTAAACGATGTAAGGAATCTGCTGGCTGTTTGAACGAAAGCCATTCTCTTGTAGGAGAATAAATCGTTTCAAGAAATGTTCACTTTGGTTTTTCAAAAATTTTATTACTGCTGTAGTTATACTAATGAAATTATTTGCAAATAATAAATTATCTGTGATGTACAAAAATAAGCTTATAAAATGATATGTCCTTCAATCACTATCAGTACTACCTCAGGAATGAAAGGCTAATAATTATATCCCATTTAGATGTTTACGTTATGCTTAAATGAGACGTTATGTTTTATATACTCAAGAAATTTGACATTAAGTTACTTATAGTAAAGTAAAGTGTAGGCCACTCCAGATTTTTTGTTATAATGTTGTGAGTGGAAAAGTTACATTGTAGACTCATTCTATTAATGACGGCAATCCAGTCCGATGTAGTATTTGGAAAGTTGTAGCAAGTTCAACTAATAAGACTAGTCGATTCAGATAAAATTGTCCAGTTAATCCCCTTGTCGGAAATCCGCACCACACTGTAATTTCTAGTGAATTAACATCACTTCCATCATAACTATGGATTCTCAAGCTTCCTGTAAATTCAATTGTGATAGTTGGTCGAATAATTTAATTTTAATGTGGTCAAAATCTCCAAGAAATCATTGTTGGAAATTCTGTATTTTCCTTCCAATTTTCCAAGTACCACTTCGTTAATTGTATAATTCATTCATTATATAACTTTTCCACTTACAAGATTTTTTACAACCATAAACAAACAATTGAGTTATCAGCTGTTAAAGCAGCGTTTCCCAAAGTGGGCGGTACCGCCCTCCTGGGGGCGGTAACCATCAAAAACTATACAAGTAATAAAAATTAGAAATAAGAATTTCAAAAGATATGCCGCTCTTTTACCTGAGGATTAAGGGGTCAGCCCCGGTCGGAAGTAAAAGAGAGTTTTCGGTCAAAATAAAGGGAATAAAAATATATGCTGCTCTTTCAAGTATGTCCTATGGATTAAGAGGTCAGCCTTGATCGGAAGTAAATGAGTTTTCGGTCGAGATAAGAAGAATAAAATTATCGTTACCTATATAAATAGTAGACCGCAATCTCAATTCTATAAAGATAGATTGTGGCTGTAGATTGCATGACAGCTAGAGGATGGTTTTTTACTATTTCTTACTGTACTTCTTTGTTTCCCCAAACATCCCTTTCTGGACATTAGTCCTTTCCTGCGCTTTCACCCTTTTAGAATACCATTCTTATATTCACTAACCTGAATAGGATAGGTTAGTTCTGATAGGCTTTTTGGCACATCTTTCCATTTTTAGGGGGTAGGGGGCGCTGGCAGGCTATTCTAGAAGACAAGGGGGCACTAGCACTCTATTCTACAAGACAAGGGGGCGTCAGCCTGAAAAAGTTTGGGAAACCCTGTGTTAAAGGGTGACAACTTGTTTGGAATAGTCTTCGCTTTATCGGCAGTATCTGGACCTGTACGGACAATACTTGGAGATCAAGTGGTAATAAAAAAAATATTATAATGTTTGTCAATCATTTTTTATGTCTAAAATAAAACGAATTACAATAAACACCTAAATTACAATTATTTAAACTGTGTGTACATTTTTTTTGATACCGTGAATGTAATATATAAACATAATTTAGAAACTACAATTTTGTAATGTATACATTAAGCGGAATGTTATTTCAAAGGGTATAACACCAACAGAAATCAAAACATAGAACAACAAAGCAATTGGATTGATTGTATGGGATTCATTCAGTCTTTCCAGTTAAGTAGACCCTACCTTATGGGCCCCAGTGCAGTGTTCCCAAAGCCAAGGCATTGCAGAATTAAGATCTAAAAGGCCATTAATAATTAATTTGAGTACTCGCTGCGAGGCTGCTTTACATTCCCGTCACGTTCATTTCTCCTAACACAACCTGCACTGATTAAATTTCCAGTGCCCTTCATTAAACTCATTGGTATTTAAACCTTGTAGTGAAACACAAAGCGTTTACTAACCAACTGCCCTAATGATATCAAACCTCTCCAGTCAAACGGAACAAACTTTTATTTTTATTATTTTTCTAATCTGTTTTTTTTTTAAAGCTTAACAACTTCCCTATTTAAACTGTTTAATTATTTAATTCTAAATAAATTCGCCAACCGTGTTCAGACTAATTATTTGTTTGCTTTGAATTAATTCTCCCAACAAAAAAAAAAAAAAAAACTTCTGAATCTACTTTACTCAGTAAATATCCACAATATATTCATTAGTAAAATATTTCACGCTAAGTAGTGATAACCTATGAAACATTTACAAATTATATTTATGTGAATATATCACAAATACATATTTTATAATGATGCAGTAAATTGAGTAATATTGATTGGATATGGAACATAATTTTCAATTTAGTTAAAAATCTGTCAAGTTTTGCGAAATTCAATTAATGCCTTTGTCCTTAACATCATATTTGAATTATCTAGCAGGTACTCTAACCACTTATTGATGTATGAATACCGAAAGCAATACTTGGTAAACAAAGTAGGGACCTATTTTTCTCTATTTATGTCTCTCAGATTATTATTTACAGAATTGGTCAGAAATCTTGTTTTAAATTGAGAGAGAGAGAGAGAGAGAGAGAGAGAGAGAGAGAGAGAGAGAGAGAGAGAGAGAGAGAGAGAGTTGTGGAAAAGAAAGTGTACTTGATAAAGAGAGTGTATGGGAAAAGAAAACGAGGAAAAGCAAAACAGAGAAAAAGAAATGGAGAGTGAATTAATAGGAGAGCGAGAGAAAGAGATAACAAGTGAGAATAAGAAAGAAGAGAAAGTGATACTTGATAGAGAGAGGGATGGCAAGAGAAAAGGGGGGGGGGGTAAAAGAGAGCATGAGAAACAGAAAGTGGAAAGAGTGAAAAATAGAGAAAGAGATAGCAAGTGTGAATAAGAAAGAAGAGAAAGTGATACTTGATAGAGAAAGGGATGGCAAGAGAAAATGGGGGAGGGGGGAAGCAAAAGAGAGCATGAGAAACAGAGAGTGAAAGAGTAGAAGAAATAGAGAAAGAGATAGCAAGTGAGAATAAGAAAGAAGAGAAAGGGATGGCAAGAGAAAATGGGGGGGGGGGGGGCAAAAGAGAGTATGAGAAACAGAGAGTGAAAGAGTGGAAGAAATAGAGAAAGAGATAGCAAGTGAGAATAAGAAAGAAGAGAAAGTGATACTTGATAGAGAAAGGGATGATGGCAAGAGAAAATGGGGGGGGGGGGGGCAAAAGAGAGCATGAGAAACAGAGAGTGAAAGAGTGGAAGAAATAGAGAAAGAGGTAGGAAGTGAAAAAGACGGAAAGAAAAAGAGAGAGAGAGTGGTAAAAAAGAGGAAAGGAAACAAACAGCTAAAGAGGTTGAATAAATAGAGTTATAGAGAGAAAAAGTGAGAAAGAGAGTGACCAGGAGTGATGGTAGTGTAAATCTCAATAACTCTAAATAAGATACACAAAAGAAACATTTGGTATAAGAAATGAAAATACGTGCTAGAAAGCCTTTAATATGTCTCTATTTGTAACATAAATAGGCTCGAATGGGATGGTATCTAATCGTCCCCACTCTAAGATCCCGTCAAAAGTCAGAGCCTCTAGCAGGCAAGTACCAGTTGTCTAGTCCAATCAGCTGAGTTCATGGCCCTCCCGCTGGTAGGAGTTTGGGGTCTCTAGATCCACAGTATGCTATGCAGACTTCCTCCCAAGAAGTTACTGCTTCTCACACAGTGACAAAAAGAGTCTATCCACCTTGGGTGAGAACCAACAGCCACTATGAGTCCGACCTTAGCGGCAGGATGGAGAGAAAACCCTGCATGCGCCCCTACCACCCGTAGTACTGATTTATGTTAAGAGTTTCGGATCAAACTCCGGACCAATGGTTCTACTGAACCTGCTCAAATGCAGGTAAAGTCAGTGATCTTTGTAGCCCCTGGTTCAAAGAACCTGAGGAATAAGCCAATACAACTTGTGGTAGGGCTGCATGGCTCCACTAGGAGCAGTTTAGTTGTATATTACAAAAGTGATATTAATTTTAAACCAATTCTTCAAGTTTTCAAGAAGGTTGAAATTATGATTATTTACACCAAAATTTTGAGTTGACCCTTCCGATGTTTTATTACATTATTGTTATTAACTTTATAATTTTTTTTTATCTTTCTTTTAAGTCTGATTTAATGGTTATTATATCCTCTAAGCAGCTCACAATAATTTATTCAACATTAAAACTGTTTTGATTTTGTCACCCAATATTTTTTTGTACTGATCCCGCAATTCTAATAAGTAGGTGTTTCCATAAGAAGATGATTATTTGCCTAAATTTTCCATTTTAGTATACATTGAACTTCCTAACTTTTAGTGTAATAATATTCTAATACATTACTTGTGCAATCTGTTATACTTACACGATATTTACTCATATTGGGGGGATTTCAAAAATGACTTCTCCACACAAAAATATTTCATATGAAAACTTTAACACCCTAGAATTAATAGTTTAGTAAGAAAAAAATGTTGTCTAAATTACATTTTGACTAACAAAGAGGCTTTTTCTCTCTTACTAATATGTCAAAAAACAATAAGGCACATTGAAGGAATATTTTTGAATAAAATGTATTTTACATTTTTTGGTGAATTTAGCCAAAAAAAAATGATGGTCAGACAGAACTTTTACTATAAAAAGTAGCAATTTATTGAAATATAATTAAACACAGAGGTTAGCTTGAAATTATATGTAACCTCTTACATCAGACGGAAATTATCACTAATATCGGTAAAGGATTCTCACAAGCTCCTAAAATATATAATTTTTTTTTTTAAAAAAAAGTACTGTGAATGTTGTGCAAAGTTCTTGTTTTAATATGAGGTTTTGTGAATACGAAAAGTTAGGGAAACCCTAAACTAAGTTATTTTCCAGCTATAAATACACCATTCAATGTTCAATTTTTTCTCAGTTTTTTAATTTATTGTGAGAAAATATTCAATAATTTGTTTCACAATAATATTATTAGAATTTTAAGGCATTTTTCAATACTTGGCATAGGTATATTTTATTGAAAATTGTTTAATTTAATAAAAATCCAAAATACATTGGCAAATATATAAAAGCTTTCAATTACTTGTTTTTATGTGGAACACTACATATTCTATTGTTAACATAAATGCCATAAGTTTATTAAAACAAACATAATTGGATACCTTTAAATAAATAAACTAATAATTTATTTCATGATCAATATACCACATGTAATGTGAAAGCTGAAGTGGGCTGCACTCAACGAAAGTCAATGAATTAGTATTTAAATTACAGTATAATCTTTTTATAAGCAACTATAATGTTTCTTATAAAAAAGGTTCTTTTTATTATAAGAAGTGTAAGGTTTTCTATAAAAAGTTACGGAAACATTAGTTTTATCCAGCAAAAGTTTTCTAGAAACAGGTAAATAAACAACTTAACCTACTTACCAGTTGCTGTAATAGAAATATACATTTCCTTGTATATCTCTATAAAAGAAAAGAGAACCTGTCTTGTTCTTTCCATTTGTAGTCATTTTGGTGTTGCGATGTTAGAATATAAAAAATTTTGCTATTTCTTTAAACGTTGGTTAAAGATATGTATAAAAATAATGTATAGATCAGCCTTCTTCTTCCTTATAAATGTTATTTGTCACAAGAAATGCTGTTCTACGCAGTATACGAGTAGGAACCTGTAGGTAAAGGAATGAATACATTTGTGAACGTCAAACGTTCACTCTTAACGTGTTCACATGCTTACGTTCGACGGTTGTCTGTCCTCCACTTCTTCCATTGGATCATCTGACGATGAACACAAAGTTTCAAAAACGCGTAGATTGAATGTGAAAAACTTCTTTTATATGGAGACTTTGTATTATAATTTACCTCAGTATAAGTAGATTTTGACAGTTAACAACCTTATATAAATATTTTTTGTTGGTGTTAGTCCTTACATGTTATAAACAAATATAACTTTTATATGCACTAAATGATTATCTTGGGCAGATTGAACTAAAGTATTCAGATTGTTCAAAATAAGTGTGCCTGCCTTATAGCCAGGGCTCCTTGGTACGCCCGTAATGTTGATATTCACCATGATTTGAAAATGGAATCCATAGATAGTTACATCACTCGACTTACTACCAATGAAGACAACAAACTATCTACTCATCCAAACCTCCTTGTACAAACTCTAAATCCTGCCACCAACCTTCCTCAACCTCACTGAACAATTACTTCATCCACTGACTATCTGACTACTTTTCCAACTGATGACTAAAAACTTTGAAAATCAAGACCTCAACAAGACCACATGACCGCAAATACGACATCTTTACATGAATTACTGACATTCCAAGTTATAGTAGCACAGTAAGCAAGCAGTAAAAGGCCTCTGGTCTGGAACTGCTAGTTACGACGTGCACTATAGTGCGCGGATATATTCGTTGGTCGTTGGAACTAAAGTAGTCCTGTTTCTTAAGGTTTTGGATTTTTGTGAAAATTTTACAATATTGTATAAACTAATTTAATTACTGCTTCTTACAGTAAGAAAACTAACCTCTTTTGGATAATAACGTATTTTTCAATCAATGATTGTCCTTTAAGCGGTTGAGGACATTAAAACGGTAGAGGTAGGAAGTAATCATCCAGGAAGTAGGAAAATGAGAATATTACTTACAAGTTCACAGCTATGTGTGTTTAGTGTGTATACATTAGGAGATAAGTGAAAGAAACAGACAAACTGACCAGAGGGAGAAAGATTTATACAGAAATAGAATGACTACGAAATAGAATGAGTATATAAATATAGAATATTCTCATTCTAAATTCATACTCTATATACACAGATAGAATGAGAATAAGAATATAGAATAGTCTAGGAAATAGAATGAGATAGACTGAAGCAGGAGAGTGAGCAAATGGGAAAAACAAAAATAGAGAAAAATAAGAGAGGGAGAGTTAGGAATGAGAAAGATTGACACAGGTGGAACTCAGAAAAATAAAATGAGAACGAGGGGTTGGAGATATTGATACAGTCAGAGAGAGACATATTGAAAAAAAGAGAAAATGATAGAGGGAGAAGATAGCCTAAGAGTGTGAGGAGACATACCAAATAGATAAAAAGAGAAAGAAAGGAAAAAAGGTGAGGAAGCTTTAAATCAAAATGTATTTAAAAATAAAATTTTAGTTTTATTTACGACTTAATTATTCTTAAAACAGTATTTATTAAGGAAAAAATTACAAACTAATGTATAAGAATTTATGAAAATTTACTACCTAGCTTTGAAGGAAATCGCTATAATGCTGCAAAAAAAAAAGAATGGTTTTTACTATGAACTTTCAAATATAGTTTAATAAATTCAGTAGTGTTACCATGAACAAGCAATTTATGCTAGTCATGATAGAAGATTTGGTCTATTATAGCTTAGAAAAGAAGCATCCAAGTTTGTCAGGGGTTTACAAAGTTGCTGGAAACATCTTTCCTCTTTACTTAGATTATTATGCGAAACGCAGGAATGCAAATAAATTTGGCGATTTAGGTGGGGTGAGAGGGGGTTAGGTGACGTTATGGGGTAGCAGTTTTGTAGCAAAGAAGGCAATTTGTGCTGCTCTATGCGTGAGGGTGGGTGTTACAAGGTTCAATCTGTGTGAGCGACGTCACTTTACATCCACCTTCTTCAATAAATAGTGTAATTTCTTTTTACCCAACGATTTGTCTCTTGTACACTTTTTTTTCTCCAACCCTCTTAGAACACTCTATCGGCATTTATATATATATAAAATAAATTCAAAACGAAGGAAACACACAGAAAGACACAGACATAACTCACATCGATATTTCGACCATCGTCGTCGTTTTGAATTTATTTTATTTAAAAAATCGTTTTGAATTTATTTTATTTAAAAAAAGTTCGCTGGACCGTTTCTTTTAATTGTATATATATATATATATATATATATATATATATAATATATATATATATATATATATTACCTCTATGAGCTACCATTTCAAATGTTTTATAAATATTAATATATACAGAATCACCTATATTCAACTTATAAAAAATTAATTAAAAATCTAATTTTCATTTACTACAAAAACATAGATTATAAATTTTGAGAATTTACCTACTACCATATTTCTACTTCTTCTATACCCACTTTAGATATTTATAAGGTAGTACCTGAATTAATCGGAGAGTTGTTGCTTTGTTGGAACTTTATATATATATAACAGATTCAATAATATATCGACCGTTTGATAGAATAGGTGTGTTCTCTAATCGGGGTTCGGACAATTTTCCAGGATAAAAAATCAAACTCTCGTTGCCAACGTTTGGGTTTTATTTAAAACCTTTTTCATAGGCCTACAAACAAAGCATAATAAGAAATCACATATCTTCATATTGTGTATATGTTTGATGTTGATATGTGATTTCTTATTATCCTTTGTTTGTAGGCCTATGAAAAAGGTTTTAAATAAAACCGAAACGTTGGCAACGAGAGTTTGATTTTTTATCCTCGAAAATTGACCGAACCTCGATTAGAGAACACACACACATATATATATATATATATATATATATATATACGAGTTCGAGATTAACAAAGAGCAACACACAAAGTAGGGAAACACACTTACAGACTCAAATTTTCGGGTAATCCGTCTTCAGGAGAAAAGAGAATGGGAGACCAAGCACGTTGTAGGCGCAACGGCAAGTAACCAACCCGGCAACCGCCAGTGCTGTCAACCGTACCCGGTCTTAAAGTATAAAATTAGGAGAAGATATAAACAGAAGCTCAGATAAGCAGTACTGGTTGGGTAAAACTATAAGTAGGTGAAAAATTATAAACAATATAAGATAAAAACAAACTATAAGAAACAAAAATAATGATAGAGAAAAGAAGAAAAAATAAATAAAAATAAATACAATATAAAAAACTTGCATTGGTTGTTTTAGTAAATAAAAGATAGAGACTGAATAAAAGGGTAAGTATGGGAAACTAGTTAAGAATAAGAATTTAGAAAAATAAAATAGGATAAAACAAACTAGTAGTAAGTGAAGAAGACAAAATAGATATACACAAAATATACGAAAGAGGAAAAAAGAAATAAGTACTAGAGAATAAAGAATACTGGAAAAAAAGTACAAAAAAAAATGTACGAAAAAATTATCTTTTAAGGTTAAGTTCAGGTGCACTGCGCGCCCCGAGCAACCAGATGTGAGCCTCCTCAGAGGCTCTATGGGTCACGGTATTATCACCAATATATATATATATATATATATATATATATATATATGAGTCAACCGCGGCTGCTGGTAGGTGTACTTTTACCTGATGACGACGCCAGTCGAAAGATATAGAGGTGAGTGTAATAAAGATATATATCAATGATCAAACCACAATATGAAATGGAGAAAAAAAAGTCAAAGATCTTTCAACTATAAAGAGCGGTCTTCGTCAAAACCCATCTGAAACCAACTAAAAACCCAGTTAGGTTTTCGACTCTGACTGAGACCACCTGTTACGGTTGAAAGTTCTTAGTACTTTTTTTTTCAATTTCATATTGTGGTTTACCCATTGATTGTTATTTCACGTGTTTATATGCAATCTTATATATATATGCAATTCAACACCACAATAAAACAAATAATATTACATATAATGCTCTAAGGCCTTTCGTCAAAACATAATCAGAGAGCTACATGAAACAAACAACAAGTATATTAGCAAGTTAACCTGGTTGATTGAAGTCTTCAGGATTGCTGGCATCCCTGTCTAAATTTAAAGTTCCTAAAATTGAAGGGGTTTTAATTTTAGGAACTTTAAATTTAGACGGGGATGCCAGCAATTCTGAAGACTTCAATCAACCAGGTTAACTTGCTAATATACTTGTTGTTTGTTTCATCTAGCTCTCTGATGATGTTTTGACGAAAGGCCTTAGAGCATTATATGTATTATTATTTGTTTTATTGTGGTGTTGAATTTCATATATTCTATCAAGAGTTATTGTTGATTATTAATTAATTTATTGTATAAAAACCACTGAACCAATTACGATGAATATATAATCAACAAGTAAGCTCTTGAAAAATGGCTTAGAATTCGTGATTGAACATAAACTTGTTGGTATTATGCTCAAGATATAATAATAAATGCAATTGCAAAGAGATTGTCATGTTAAAAGTTTCTCTCCTCAAGTAGTTACAGCACCATTAAATAGATTAACTATTAATGGGTCAGGTATTTATTTCTATAATTTTGTTTAAATACTGGTTTTGAAATTTCCATGTCTTCTTATAGGGAACATTTCCTTCCATAGAAGAGAATAAATTAATTTTCTTCTAACATAACAGTTATATCATTGTGCAATCCGTAATTGTGTGGTATTTACTCATTCTGAGGTAAAATTGATAAACCAACAAAATTTCTTAAACTGTTCCTGGAATCACAAATAATAAATTAAAAAAAAAAAGAAAGAAGTTTCTTTCCTCTAAATTAGTGTTTCTGGCCTTCTGTATTTCAGTTAACGGTTTTCAAGCATATCCGACGCCTTTGTCTCCTTATCTCCTAAATACCTATCCCCACTCTTTTGCAACGGATCTGTTTCCTACTAGTTGTTTTCACCGTCATTACCACATCCTTGGGTATGTCCTGAATTCTCTTAATTGAATTTTATTATTTCACTCTAATTTTGTAACTGATTAGATATAATTTGTATTATAGTGTCTTCCTGATGATGAACACTAAGTGTTCGAAACGCGTTGAATAAAACTTCATTTGTGTGGAGAATTTTGTTGGTTTATCCATTTTACCTCAGAATAACAGTTATAGTTGGTGTACAATGTTGGTCAGAACATTCAGTCAAGTATTCTTAAGATAGTCCAAAACTTGTGTCATATCAGAAAAACAGTATTATTACAACTTGTGGGGATTTATTTGTGAAAAAATCAAGAAAATGTGAATACCTCATACTACATATTGTGAAGTAGCAAGTGACAAGCACACCTTGAGGTGACAAAATGACAATAAGCTCCAATGTAGATGTGTGAGAAGATTTGTATGTTGTAGCCTATACAAATTATATGTATACCGAAAAAAAACATGACATGCCTAAGATAATACAAAAGCATTTAATAAATATTTGGTTATAATTGAAGACATTTCATTCAGTGATATACTTTGTTCTTTGATAGTGCTTACAAAAGAATGATGCTATTTATTTCAATACCCTTTTAGAGCAGAGAGTATAACAAACAATGAAAAAAAAAAGTTATCTACAAACTTGCTAACTTGATTAACAAAAGAGAAGATAAAGGTTGATGCCTTCTCCTCTTTATAAACAACAACAAAAAAAGTACTTAGTTGACGGCTCTGCATTATGATCTAACAGGTCAAGTAATCTTTTAAACTGTCTTTGAACTTTTAACTTGCGATAATTTAGCCAAGCTCTTAGAGAGACAAAACAAAACTAATTGACAAAGTGTACTCACAGTAAGCACCTCTTCATCAAACCTCTAGGAGCTTGTAATTCACAAAGTCATTTGAATAAATTCTAAGGCCTTCAGACTTTACTTAACCACAACATTATGTTGAAAAACAGTCAAATTTTATTCTAAACAGATATTTAAAAGAATAATATATATAATAAAAAAAAATAAAATAATTTAATTTTAGTCTTAATAAACACCTGAAACTTTGATTTACGCGTCAGAAAACAGAAGCAATAATTGCTTCTGTAATATTATTACAATATGATTGTAATTTCTTCATTGGAGGAATAACTCCAAAAACTTTTTTCTAACAAATAGATACTCTTAGGATATTGCTGTTTTCACTTTTTTCATTACAAAAAGGAAAAACTTGAAGAAGGGCATTATGAGTTCAAAAGGAGCTGTTTTAAACTTGAAACTTTGTTATGTCGGCCTTTCGCCAAGCTTTATGAGTCAATACCTGTGAGTTGGTGCGATTGCGTGCGTGTGTTAGTACGATGCTCAATATTAGCAACTGACAACACACCTGGAATCCTCTGAATGAGAACTAGTATAAATATATAGTATATAGTATATATAGTGTAAATATATGTATATATTAATCCATGATATATAGAATGTTTTGCAACGCTATATCACAGGACAAATTAGGGTAATTATAAGAAGACTTACGAATGAAATTGTAACAATAAAGGCTGCTTGATCAGGCTTGCTATCATTCCTGTTTTACTGAGTAGTTGTAGATGACCTACTGAATACTTCGAATAAGCAGAATTCACCGTAAGCAGGCGACCTCTTTAATACAAGAAGAAGAATACTAATGACTATGTAACTACAGCGTGCTCTTCATGCTGTTTAAAGATGTATAAAGCAGTTGGGCCAGGATATAAATATAGCCAAAGCAAATATCCAGTCCTTATACATATCTTGGAAGGACCAGGTTAGCTCAGTGGTTAATGTACTCGCCTCTGGGATAGTAGCTCAAGGTTCGATCCCAACCTGGCCCACGATTTATTCACGCGGTAGTTGAGTACGCATAAATCTGAGTACATCGTCCCTCGGAGAGGGCGTTAAGCCGTCGGTCACGAGCCTGTACGATGTCAGATACTCGTTAAAGATCCCTACTCGAGTTAGGGAAAATTTAGAACTCCCAGTGTAGAATCTGTAGAATCACCGATCAACCAAAAAGCCGGTAAACGGCTAAAGTTTTCACCAGCTAGAGGATCGGTGTAAACAATAACAAAAAATATACATATCTTAAGACAAAAATATGTAAGTCTCAATGTTCCTCATTCAATATTCTGAGCTCAAACACTCAGATACCTGCAACAACGTTAGAGTCTTTTTATATGATCAACTAATTTGGAAAGGCCATTTAATTTGGATAGGCTTTTTACTGTGTACCTATAGTTTACTATCAAAAGCATAAAACTAAATACACACAGAAATGCAATATATAAGCACATTTAGAGTATATCATTTTCTGTATAACCGTGAATACAAGAAAAATTTTAATAATTTAAATTTATAAAAATTAATTTAATTTTTAATAAAAAATAATAATTGTAATTTTCATTACCATTTTCCTCTACTTTAGGTACTACCCTTTAGATAAAGTTATCGAGAAAGAGTAGTATGCAGTTTATTAAGACTGCTACAAAATGGAAACACCGCAATGAGATATACAATTTTCATGAATTTAATAGAACAAAATACTTTTATTTTGCCTGTATCTTGTCAGATACAATGTGTGTTATAATATATTAAACAGGGAGAACAGAAATTATCACCATTAATAAACTGATTTCATGGAAGATGTTTTTTTTTGGTATATTGTAGGAGTGAAATATCAATAATAAAGCTAGAATATATATGTTGGCTCTTATTGTGGTATCTGAACAGATGGGAATATAAGGAATAAGGCAGTTGACTGGTTGGGAAAGGTTTGTTTGAGTCAAATAAACCTTCTACGGCTTGGAGTATGTTTACACATCACCCAGAATTCTCAGGGATGCCATTGATGAATGGCGGAAAAGGAACAGATAAAAGTTTCTTAGAAAAACTGACTGTGGTTTAGTCCAGTTGATCATCATTTGTGAAGAATACCAATATGTTCAAGTATAAATGCAGACTATCTAACCAGACATAATCATCTTTACTGTAACTTATTCAAATTGTACTGGACATCATACGAAAAATGCAGACTCCATCTGTAAGAAACCTTTAAAACACAATCTATTATTTAATACTTTTAACTTTAAAAAATAAAACCGAAAGCCGAAATTAAACTTTTAATTTTCTCTTCACATGTTTTACTTTCAACAGTATTTTGTGACATCAACTGAATCCTGAAAATATTAAATAAGTGTAGAAGTGCAAAATATATATATTATCATGAAGAAACGATCAAAAAAGGATAATGAACGTTTCAGAGTAAACTGTAGGTACAAAGTAAATAGAAAAACACACTTTGAGCCTTTAGTTTTAGGTTTTTTACCGTTTTAAGTTTTGGTTAGAGATCGGCTTCCAAACTTGGCTTCGCGAATGAGATGATGTGCCAATCTCTTCACTCCTGATGACGATAAAACCAAAAATCGGAGACTGTAAGTATATTTTTCTATTTACTGTGTACCTATAGTTTACTATGAAACGCATAAGACTAAATACACACATAAATACAATATATAAGCACATTTAGAGTATGTCATTTTCTGTACAACCGTGAATAAAAGAGAAATCAATAAAAGACTGAATGCACCAGCATTGAACCTTCAGTAATCGATAGGTTAGTCATATGATTTTCTCATAGAAAAACAGTTTTACTGAATGCATTTTTAACATGAATTTATTTATTAAAATAAGAAACAAAATTATATAATGAAAATAAAGGTAATATGATTAAAACTAAACACAGGCTAAAATAAAACTTCAATTCTCAAATTAAGAACTGAATAATAGAAAAAATAAACATATTTATAATAGTGAGGAAATGTATATTAAGTCTTCAACACTGTGGTTTTATTTTACAATGCATTTCTAACACTTAGTGTTCATCGTCAGGTACTTCTACAATATAAATATAAAAGTAAATAACATTTTTTGAAGTTATATAAAGGAAATACCAAGTTTTATTTAAAATAAAATAAAAAAATCACTGAAAACCGACTTCCTAAGGTATGTATATGACCCCTTCTATTTTATTTTTTTTAGGTAAAATTTTGGTTTTTCCTTTATATAATTTCAAACATTTTTCGACTTTTTATGTGTATATTGTAGATGTAGCTCAGCGTTTCCCAAAGTGGGCGGTAACGCCCCCCTGGGGGCGGTAACGCAAAAATAGGCGGTTTGGGGGGCGGTAACTAAAAAATAGATGGTTAGTGGCGACAGTGTAGCTAATGTAGCAACTGGCTGCTACAATACTTACGTCGTCGTCCCAAACTGTTGGCGGTAACCATCAAAAACCATACAAGTAATACAAAATTAGAAATAAGAATTTCAAAAGATATGCCGCTCTTTTACCTGAGGATTAAGGGGTCAGCCCCGGTCGAAAGTAAAAGAGAGTTTTCGGTCAAAATAAAGGGAATAAAAAGATAAGCTGCTCTTTCACGTATGTCCTATGGATTAAGAGGTCAGCCTTGATCGGAAGTAAATGAGTTTTCGGTCGAGATAAGAAGAATAAAATGATCGTTACCTATATAAATAGTAGACCGCAATCTCAATTCTGTAAAGATAGATTGTGGCTGTAGATTGCATGACAGCTAGAGGATGGTTTTTTACTATTTCTTACTGTACTTCATTCTTTCCCCAAACATCCCTTTCTGGACATTAGTCCTTTCCTGCGCTTTCACCCTTTTAAAATACCATTCTTATATTCATTAACCTGAATATATTCATTAACCATTATATTCATTAACCTGAATAGGATAGGTTATTTCTGATAGGCTTTTTGGCATATCTTTCCATTTTTATGGGGTAGGGGGCGCTGGCAGGCTATTTTAGAAGACAAGGGGGCGCTGGCACTCTATTCTAGAAGACAAGGGAGCGCCAGCCTGAAAAAGTTTGGGAAACCCTGATATAGCTGATGATCAACACTAAGTGTTTTAAACGTGTTGTAAAATAAATTCACTGTGAAGACTAAATATAATTTCCCCACAATCATGAGTAAATACCACAGGTTAACTGCTTATATACCATAGCTCGTGAGATATATACTAATACGGATAAGGAAATTGATAGGTTAATTTTTTGATGTTCGAGTGAGGTTTGTTATGAAAATGGTGCAGCTCCATGACTCCTCGGAAGCATGACTCCACCTTTCGCATGAATAAATCGAGGGCCAGGTGGGGATCGAACCCCGGTCCTATCAGTTCAGAGACCGGTTATCAGAATACAGTAGAAATGAATCTGAAGGATTAAGCCCCATATTAACAAACTCAGCTAACTTGGTTCTATACATCTTACTTTATAAATAACTGCAGTATATTTTCCATAAAATTTTCAATTTTAATGAATGCAGAACTATTAATCAATAAAAATTAATAAGATGATTTTTATATTTTAATTTTAAACATAAAAATAAAGTTTATGTTTAAAATAAATTTTATCACTTTATTAATAATCTCAGTACTGTATATCTGAGATGTATATTAAGTGTTTACTATAAATATACATCTATATGTAGATGTGTAGGTATTTAAAATATATGTAGGTATTTAAAATACCTGATATTTTATTAAATGAATTCAATAAAACTTATTTGTGGCATAATTAAATACAATATTTTGAATAATATGGCAATTCATATATAAAAATTTCAATTTTTATATATTGAAATAAAAATTACAGAGATCAATTAATTGATCTCTTAGTAATTGAATTACCATGTTACTCTTCTTTTCTCATCTTGTTCTTTATTTGTAGTAATTGTATCTTGAAAATCAAAATATACACTTTTATTTAAACATGGAATAATATATATGTTATATTGTATTTATTTGTTGTTATTTAATTAGTGTTAAATAAATAACAAATTACTTATTTGCAATATTTTGTCATCTTAGAATTTCTTATAAAATATTTACCATAGTAGCACAAATAAAATTACTTTATAACATCTTTAGAATTTTTTCCTTAAAATTAGGAAACAATAATTTATTTATGAAAAATTTTCTCATTTTTTTGTTTATAAGTAAATTAGAATTTAATTTAACTTTTTTTTTTCATATTTTTAGCTTTTAACAACACCCGTCTAGTTAACTAGATAAAATTCAATAAGAAAATGTTTTTGATGACAAAGTTTGACTTATAATAATTACATTTTTTTTTTTCAAATTGAATAATATTTAAAGAGGAAGTGATAGATATGACTCGACCAGAAAATCAAATTCGAATATACCACCGCATCATCTTTAGTGATTTTATTCTGAAAGCGCAAAAGATTTTGAAAGGACAAAAGTTTTTCAAACTTGGACTTGGGTCGAGGAAATCCTTTTGTTAACTTTCCCATTGGATTTTCTTTTATCTAACAAGCAGAGTTAAGAATGAATAAACAGTTCTTCAACATAGATATTCTGTTAAAAACTCCTCTTTGTTGAAATAATTTTATATAAATTGTAAATATTATCAATTTTAAATTGATATGATTATTCTAAAACCATATTGCATAATAAATATCTGTCACTCTGCATGTCTTGTTGCACAATACAAGTAGCTAAACGACATCTAGTTTAAATTGAAAGATTTATATTTTTTGAAACATGTTACACGTTTGGTTTTTATGTTAAAATTCATAAATAATTAAAGAAAGAGTTAGTTAATGTTGTAAACAAATTATTTTAACTTCTTTTTAGATTTACTTTTACATATTTGACTCTAGTTCTACAAAACTGAAAATATTATTTCATTGTTTCTACATAGCTAAGAACAATGTAATTTATTTTTACACATAATAACTGTAATTATCAAGCTAGATTAATTAATAAAAATTGTCCTTGTATAAGTAAATCATAATCAGGTAGGTTACGCGATCTTTAATTAATTTTTATTTATTTTTTTATTTGAATAACGACTTTAAAACAGTAAAAATGCGTATAGGCATTACTTTATAATAAAAAATTAATTCAATAGGTAATGCAAATTGGTTTTTCAATTGTGTTTTTCAATAGGTAGTTCAATACATTAAGACAAAGTTTAGTGGTCGTGAAAAGATTGAGCCTCCATATTTCACAGATTTACAATAATTTTATCGGGGTCCACAAACGCCTATTTTAACATTTTTTTTATAATAATGCAAATGGTGTTTTTGTGTGTTATCTGTGTGCGTGTGTTTGTGTGTGTATTTATTTAGTGTTTGGTGTTCGGTGTGTGTGTGTGTGTGTGTGTGTGTATGCATCTGTATATATTTGCATTTAATATTCTAAAATAAGTCAAGGAAGAGGGACATTGAGTCAAATTAATAAAGGGATGGAGGATATATATATATATATATATATATATATATATATATATATATATATAGAGAGAGAGAGAGAGAGAGAGAGAGAGAGAAAGGGAGAGTATGTGTATGTTTGTCTGTGTGTGTGTGTGTGTGTGTGTGTGTGTTTAAACTTTATTTGCAACACGCTCCACAGTTAAAACTACTTTTAATGTCATATTTTTTTTAACATTTCTGAAACTATAATGAACAAGTAACTAATATTTCCTATTGGAACCGAGTTCCTTGCACATAGTCTGACAGAGTTACATGAGAAACGGGAAATACAGAACTACTTTTTAATTCATTGTTCATAATAAATTAATTCTGGACCAATTTTTTTAATTATAAATTGTCAGTTTGATTTTACTTTATTATTTTAACATAAATTTACTCGTATTTTGAGATAATATATATAAAAACATATGCATTCTGTCTTTTAAATGCAAAAATTTAAAGATTAAAGAATACTGAAACAATAGTATTATAGAACCTAGGTTTGTACACATAATCTGGCGTTAATAAAAGTATGAGAATAACGATTAAAGATGGTATCAGATCCTCCCTAGTATTTATTAAAGGTGCTCTAAACATATAAACTTGTTTTTTAACATCCTTAATTAGAAATATGCAGCTACGCATATTTTGCGTAAGAAGGATATGTAGTAAATGTAACCCAAATAGCTTTGCTACACATGATCAAATGAAATGTTTCACTTCGTTTCTTGATTGTTATAGATTATGATAGTGGTATATCCCTGGGCCATTTTCTCTTGACTCATCTTGAAGGACTCCAGGAAGGTGAGGAAGAAGTAAGGTTTTCGTACATGGATTTGATGGGAGGAATATTTGATATGAAATACTTTATAATATTCAGAGGCTAAATTTTAATAAATGGAATTCTTATATCTCTATTAAAAGGAGATAGAAACAGAAGAAAAGATATGGACTAATTATAAATATTATAAAACTAAAAGAATATATATATTTGTAAATATTTGGTATTGCAAATTAATAATATCATTATTAGATCACTTTGAGAGCTTATTGAATTAACAAGAGTTATAAGCAACATAATATAAAATTTCTTTCGACAACATCTAAAGTTTAACTTTCAAATCTGATAAAAGCGTTCATTATGACGATTTTAATTAACAGATGTTAAAAAAAAAGTAAATTAAAAGGATAAGAAAGCTTTGAGTAAAATAACGATTTCACGATTAGGTAAATTAAATCTGACTTAATTAAAATTGTTGTGATCTTATATTTGATAATAAAATATAAAGGAAAACTTTTAAAACTCAATACAGATTTCAAAATTTGAATGTTTTAAGCAATTTATATAAGTTGATCGGAGAAATAGAAAGTTCAATATTTATCGAGATATTTTGATAATTAATTATTATTCGGTGATAAAAGTGTGTCACTCTAATTCACTTAAGTTAAACATCATTTCATTTAACTGATCATTAAAATAAATTGTTGATTTAACTCATTAGAGTTTATTTTCTGATATTGTAAACTGATATCGATTTAATATAATTATAAATTGTTTTAGTAAAAAAAAAAGTTACCAAGTCCAACAAATTTAGTTTTTTTTTGTTTTTGAATTCATTATTTTTATAAAAAAAAATACTGTACTTAATGTTTATACAGCCGAAAACAAATCAATATTGGTCAGCTTTTGTGTTTCAAATATTTAGGCTAAAATTTTCATAGATCTCAGACAATGGTAGTTTGTATTTATTATAATAAAGACAATTTTAGTAGACTCATTGATTATTTAATTATATAATTAAAATCTACCTCTCTGATCTTAGTTGTTATGAGACTCTAAACATTTAAAAGTACACATAAATATTTGGCAGCTACCTGAATACCGCATAAAAATATAGATGTGTCTATATTTTTGGAAAAAAAGGAAATCTATTTGAAAACATTTGTTTTAAATCTTATGTTTGACAGTAGCAACAAAAAACAACTTTGAAAACATTTGTTGTACATTTTCCTATTTTAAAACAAATGTATGACAAAGGATGTCAGAATGGTAAAGCAGTATACTTAAAGTATAAGTAAAACGTATACTTAAATTGTTCAACTTTATGATGTAGGTCACCATCACATAACCCAATTTGGGTTGAAATTTTAGGGTTGAACATTTGATATTGACTCAGAAATGTCATATATAAAATTTATTAAGCCTTAGAATGGAATGTTTTTTTTTTTAGTAGATATTCGTTATTATTAGAAAAGAAACAGTTCTTACTTGACAGACGATCGAAATTCTATTTGGTGTAGGATGTAGCAAGTTAAGTAATATATATTAAGTGTTCATTCTACTAAAAAGAAAAGAAATATTATTTTGTGAAACATACAATTAAAATTAGCCAATTAAAGTTTTCTTTGATTTAAAAAAAAAATACTTATAATTATTTAAAACTATAAATATATAAACTATAAAAACTATAAATCTCATATGGATTTAATGAGACTTTTTTTTTTTTAGTCTCATAGTCTTTTTTTTTCATAGTCTCATTAAATCCACAGATTATTATTAAAATTACTGAAAAAAATGAATAAAATCAATATGTTATAAAACTATTAAAGATAAAAATATATACATATAATTTTAAAATTTTAACTTTATAAAATTATCTTAATCTCTGAAATGTTTTGTGACTCATAAAAAAAATTTTGAAGTCTAAAATATTTTCGAAAATATTTTTTATGCATTATCATAGAATTTAACTGTAAACTTGTTTAGCAGGTTTTCTATGCTAGAAAAAAAATTTGAAGTCCAAAATATTTTCAAGAATATTTTTTATGCATTATCATAGAATTTAACTGTAAAATTGTTTAGCAGGTTTTCTATGTGACTATTGAAAAGAATAATATTCAATGAAGCTAATAAAATTATCGAAAAAAGGAAATTTGTTCTTCAATACAAATGTTATATATATATATCGATTACAACTTTCAATTTTATTGCAAAAATTATGTTACACTTAAGAATTAGTATGTTATAAATTATTTTGGATTATATTCTAAAATAATCAAAACTAAGATAATAAATCGTTATAAATTATAAATAGTTAGGTATAACAAGGTACTAATTTGTATTAACTTATATGTTTGTTGTTTTGATAACTCCCAAAGTAGGTCAAATTAAAATTAACAAAAAAAATAACAATTTATGCTTCTCCAGAAATATAAAGAAATTAAGCTAATGGTTTTGTGAAACATTGCTGAAACTTAATCAATGGTTAGCGATTTCAAACAAATGAAGTTACATTATGGTAAAGAATAAATGTAAACAGGTATCATATTATTATAAAATAATTAATTTTAAGTATTTAGCAGGGCTAAAACATCTGCTAAACATATTGTTGCAAAAACAATATAACTATAATAGCTGGGTTTCATAGGAATAATATAATAATGTTTAAATTTATTAGTATTTGTTAGAATTACATATATCAATAAATACCTAGGATAAAGGTAATACAAATACACTAGAGTTTCATTTCATTAAAAAGTATTTTCATGAAGTGAGAAAAGTTTAATTTTAGTATGAAATAGATTAAAGTTCTAATGGCTTCAATTTAACAATTAAAAAACAATTGAATACTGTCACATCTGTTGTTGAAGAAAAAAATTAAATAAATTAAACAAGAACAGCTAATGTTCCTATTAGTACTAATTACATTATTTTAATTTACGTTAATGTCATTGTGCTTATATTAAACAATAATCTTCTCAACAAAAGTGTGAGAAAATTACATTACAAGAGAAAATTATATTGTATATACAATTTTTTTCACCTGATTTCAAACATCGACTTGAATATTGGCTACTGGTAATTAAAAACATCATTATAAAAAAATCCTTAGTCTTCTAAAAATTAAATATTTTATACTGCTCTTTCCAATTAAAATCAACAAAATTCGTCAACGTCAACTAATTTATAATTGATCTAGGTTTTCTATGGAGATGATTTATAAAAAAATATGGTAACATTTTGGATGTAAATTGGTGCCATGTAATTTTTGTGGACCATCCAACCACACAGTCACAAAGAAACACTAAAAGTTTTAAGATTATAATAAGTCAAGTTTGCTTATGTAAATTAGAAGTATGGTAATATTTTAGTCTAATAATTGAAGTAGAACAAGCATAAAGGATAAACGTTTTCTTTTTGTATATGCCTACGCTTTTTAAAGTCCCTTAAAACTAAATGCTATAAAGTCTTGTTGAAGTTTCCGTTTACTGAAACCTAATTTAAATTCTCTTAAGGCATTCAAAATTATTTTATTAAAATTATTATTTTGCAAATACTGACATTCTTATTTAAAAGTAAGAAAGGAACATTTAATTAATAATTAATTAATAATTATTAATTATTATTGATGCATTATAAATAATTAATTAATAGATTAATTAATAATGATTCATTAATTATTAATTAAATGTTCCTGAATTAATTATTAATTAATGCAGATTAATAATTAATCTGCAGAGTCAATTATAAAATCGCTTTTGAAGGAACATGAGATATTTAAGCATTGCTTCAAATTCTTATAATAAAAATGTCATATTTTGGAAGTGTGATAGAAACATAGATTTATGACGTTGATGGTGGCAGTAGGTAGTAAAAAAAATATACTAAATAATCAAATCTTTTAATTATATGTAGATGTTAAAAATTGTTCAGTTTCTGGTTGGTCTAATGCAGTGTTTCTTAACCTTTTTGGTGCAATGGACCCCTTTAAAATTTTTAAATATGTCACGGACCCCTCTGTGAAAAAAATTTGTTTGTCAATTATTACAAAATATATTCTATTTTATTATTTAAATATTTTTATTTCAATAATATAACTGTAGAGAAATATCTTGATGTTCCTGGATATAAAATAATAATTGTAATTTATTTTCAATGTGAAGGCTGTTGCTGCTTTTCCTTGATTAGGAGATTGAACTGAGGGATAGTTTTCGACAAAGCAACGCGCATTTCATGTTCGACATTCAGTCGATTTCGATGTTTTGTTTTTATTGTTACGGTTTTGGTTTTATTGTTAATTTTAAAAATTAGGAGCAGTCGGCGAACTCCCAAAATATGATTCATGGACCCCCGAGGGGTCCATGAACCACAGGGTAAGAAACATGGTCTAATGAGTGGAAGTAGGCTATGACTAATTAGTACAGACTGCAGATGTAGACGTGGTAGAGAGAGTAAAGTACATACATTTCAGTGATACATTTCAGTGATACATTTCAGTGATACATTTCAGTGATACATTTCAGTGATACATTTCAGTGATACATTTCAGTGATACATTTCAGTGATACATTTCAGTGATACATTTCAGTGATACATTTCAGTGATACATTTCAGTGATACATTTCAGTGATACATTTCAGTGATACATTTCAGTGATACATTTCAGTGATACATTTCAGTGATACATTTCAGTGATACATTTCAGTGATACATTTCAGTGATACATTTCAGTGATACATTTCAGTGATACATTTCAGTGATACATTTCAGTGATACATTTCAGTGACGATACATTTCAGTGATACATTTCAGTGATACATTTCAGTGATACATTTCAGTGATACATTTCAGTGATACATTTCAGTGATACATTTCAGTGATCTATCTCATACAGATATTGACAATATATATTAATGCACTGGCAAATCACAAGATTAAATTTAACAGCTTAAATTTAAATGATTGAGCCAAACGATAAACATGAGTTAAACCATTTTTCTTACTTTCTTCCAAACTTTTTGTTTTAATTTTATTTTTCTCCATTTTCAGATGATCAAAGGAATCATCTCTTTACTTGATTTCATCTTCAGTTTCCACAATGGTTTCATCTTCACTCCTACCAATGCTTAGAGTAGACGTTCACTTTTAAAGCTGCCATCCACTTCAAGAAGGCTACTCCTTGATCACCCTTTAATCACCTCTATAAAATTGGTAGTAACTTAATTGACCTATAATACCGTATTAACTACTTAAAAGATAAATTCACTGAGATTGTCATTAACAATAATAATAATAACAATAATAATAACACATATATGCGCATTATGGGAGTTTGTAGTAGCAAAACCCCGATTAATAATATAATACAATGCTCCAACGAAGTAAACAGCTATATATATAGTTCAATATAGACAAAGAAACATAGAGAAATCAAAAGAACACACTTACAGTCTTTAATTTTCGGTTTGAACCGTCTTCAGGAGAGATAAGAGAGGGAAACCAAGTGCACTGGTTCAGAGACGGTTGGAGAAGTGTTTTATTTTGATTTCTCAATGTTTTTTTGTCTATATTGAACTATATTTGTCCGTTTTGGATCGTATTTCCAACAATAGAAGTATATTATTTATATATATTATATTTTTATATATTCTTTGAATTGAAATCAGACGTCCAAACGACAAATAATTAAAGTTCTCTAGCTGTAACTTTAATATTATTATATATATATATATATATATTTGTATCACTCAATACAAAAACAGGAAAACATAGATAAAGACATACAACACTTATATATATAACAGATTCAATAATATATCGACCGTTTGATAGAATAGGTGTGTTCTCTAATCGGAATTTGGTGAATTTTCCTGGATAAAAATTTATATCCTAGAAAATTGATCAAATCCCGATTAGAGAACACACTTATTCTATTCAAACGGTTGATATATTATTGAATCTGTTATATATATATTTGGGTTTATATAAGAAGAAATATGGGTTTTTATGAGGATATAAGAAGAGTGTATGGAGAAGATGCCTGTTAAAATGGTTTTAAATAAAACCGAAACGTTGGCAACAAGAGTTTGGTTTTTTATCCTAGAAAATTAACCGAATCCTGACTAGAGTTCACACCTATATATATATATGTACACTTTTTCGTTGGAAATACGATCCAAAACGGACAAATATAGTTCAATATTGACAAAGAAACATAGAGAAATCTAAAGAACACACTTACAGTCTTCAACCTTCAGTCTTCAGGAGAGATAAGAGAGGAAAACCAAGCGCACTGGTTCAGAGACGGTTGGAGACCCAACAGGTCGCACTGAAACAGTGCGCTTGGTTTCCCTCTCTTATCTCTCCTGAAGACGGTTCGGACCGAAGGTTGGAGACTGTAAGTGTGTTTTTTTTTTATTTCTCTATGTTTCTTTGTCAATATTGAACTATATATATATACATAAGGTTAGAGTACACTAAGTGTAGAAACAGACTTGTTCAGGAAGGGAAATTGCAATAGAAGTGAATATTGATCAAGAGAATATAGACAATATTATTATTTTGCCACATTCATGTAGCTTCCATAAATGAATGAACGGTTAAAAGCTTGCAAATTAATATGCCTTTGATAGTGATTCAGAATATTAAATTTGCAGATATAATTAGTGAAATTGATAGTAGAGATCTATCGGTGCACAACATTAATATTAAACTAAGTAGGCGGCCGTAGCTGGAACAATATGATTCATGCTCAGCACTGAATGGAATTTAATTAACAAATTCTTATGTGCCCTTAACACCCCACTGGTTATCATTTCACCTCACCCTCAAATTAGAGATATCTTCTTCCGAGCCATTAGCTATTCAAAACTATGCTAATTTTGTTTTAAACATTAAAATATTTTTAAAAGTTTATTTTATCATAAATTTAAAATATAATAAATCACACTGTTTAATAATTAAAGTATATTATTGTATCATATAATTAAATGTTGTATACGCATAACTCATTTATCCCTGATGATAGAACGTTTCAATAACTGACCAGCTCCTTCCAAACACTCTCTATATAACAAGAGACTTGTAATTACAACGGGTAGCTACGATAAAATTTTAAAATTCCCATTTAATACCTATTACTTTACTAACTAACCTGGTAACTCTTTACAACCAAACAGTCGATGTATTTCTTGTTAAATTTGGCTAAACTTAATGTTACATTTAATTATTAACATAATAGCTACCCCGGCGGTCTTTCGGGTTTAGTATCACTTGTAAATAGTCTATTCTAACAGGAATAAAAAAGAAATAATAAGTAAAATGTTTATCGTTTGGGCAGTACAATTCAATTTATTTTAGATTAGATCATTATGTATTTTTAGTCATTTTATCCAAAAAAGTGAGCATTTGGTTGAATTGGACTTATTAGAGAAGAACATTTGGATAAACAATATTTTTGTTTTCCCTTGTGGCTACAAAAACAAATTAGGTTTTCAGGTGCATGAGCAGGTCACATAAAGTTGTCCATGTGTGAAGCATAGCTTTTCAAAATGCAGTCCGCACAGTTGCAGTGAATGTTCTTGTGCTTTGTTGATGTTTATTGCAAAACTTTTGTCGCAACGTAGCTGCAAACTTTTGCATTTCAATGACACATCTGTTGGAATGATGGAAACGAATGGTAATAGTACACCGTTGCCTCTAAATTTTCCGTTTAAAATTATATTTTCGAGTATGTTGTTCATCAACTCTTTTACTAAAAGTCATATACTGTTGCGGAGTTGTGATGGATAGATATTTTGTAGAAGAATAATGGAGAATCCATTTTGCATCTTAGAACATATGGTGGCAGGTCTCGTAAATCAAATAAATTTTAAAAATTTAGTGGGAAAATTGACATTTTCCTCTTGATTGATGATAGATGTACTAGCTCGTCGCATCGACTGGAATTCATTTTGATTGCTGAAATCGATTCTATTAATATCGCTGTTTTAATCCCAAGTAAAGAAATATACTTGGGATGTCTTGCCACTGCTTCGCCATGTTTGTTACATTGAAATATTGCTTAATCTTCAGGACCAGTGCTCACTCTCTGGATTTTCGTTGCCCGATTCTTTCAAATGAAGAGGTGCCAGTACCTTGTTCTCGCTAGGTTTCCAATCTTGGTACTCATTGCTCGTTTGTTTCAGATGAACGGGCTCAAACTATGCATTCTCGATTAGATTCGAATCTTACTTGTCGTGGCTCGTTTGTTTCTACGCTTGTAATGATTTTCCTTTCTTTTTTGAGACATACAAAGACCGATCGCTCGTTTCTTGGTAAGAATGATTGCCCAGACATAACATTCAAAAGTGTTGAAAACTAATTTGTTAAGTGTTGAACAACGATCAAAATTTTGAAGGAATAAAATCAAATGTTAAATAACAAAACACACCAAACTCTATGTCGAATAATTATTTATATAGAAATCTACTTTAAAACAAAGTTTAAAAATCTCGAAGGCTTACACTCAACTGTAATATAATTAAAAATAATATCAAACTTATTACATATAAAATATGTAATGTCTAATTTAGACATAATACAAATATCTAAATTTGAGATTTCTATTAGTCTTCATTCCTATAGGTAGTAAAGACTACCTATTATTAGAATTGATTTAGATATAAATACCAACTCTTACCTTTGTATATCATAAAACTGGTACATATGATATCTTTGGTATTACACATGACAGTAATAATACCATACATTTGTAAAATGAAAGTGAAGATTTCGAGTTAGGAAATAATCTTATACTGTGAAACCTGGCTTCTTTCCCTAATGCCAGCGATCTTGAAACATATATCTGTTACTTTGTTGTTGTTTATATGACCTTCTTCAACTTAGAAAATATAAGTCAAAATTTCCATTTCTCTTTGTTTTGATTGAAATTTTCAACCAGTAAAATGGAATTTGAATTAAAGCTGAGACAATAATTGCGTTAATCATTAACCCTATAAAAAAATTTACGAAGGTTGCTTTTTTTTCATAATTCATTAGAAAATGCCAGTACAATTATTAAATAATTCATTTGTTATTTGGTCAAATGAAATTATAATGAAGATTTAGACATGATGTTTATGAGTAATTGAGTTAATTTTGAAACCAATAAAATAAATCCCAACCAAGTTCGCTTTGGTTTACATTACATTGTTTAAATGGAGGTGGAATCGTTTAATGCTTAATAAATAATACAGCCCCATGAACCACTAAGATTTAGAGTGGGTTGGTCGTGTGATTATGTATACAGCTCATTGAGTATTGCCCGGTGAGCTTTGACCCCAATAGACCAAAGCCTGCTTTGTTCAATAATTTATCTCAATCAACTGCTCCAGGGCATTTGTGATATTTAGACTTTCAATCAAACATAGTTCAATTTCTATACAAAATTACAATTTCTAAGCTTAATATATCATCAAATTTTGTTTATACATATTTCACTTAAGTAATTGAATTTTCTACAGATTAGCTAGTTTGAATCGAAACATTTTAGACTGACGGATGTAACCACAAAACACACACACAGACAAACATACACATACTCTTCCTTTCTCTCAATTTCTCTCTCTCTCCCCTCGATCCTTTTATTAATTTAACTCAATATTCCTCTTTCTTGACTCATTTTAGAATGTTTACATGCAAATATATACAGATGTATACTCATAAACACAAACCCACAAGTACTTCCTCTCTCACTCTCTCTTAATAAATTCCAAATTTTCAAAAACGTTTAAAGACCCAACCTGACGATGACTATAGAATAGTCGAAAGCTAGTATACAATAGTCTTGTAAGTTATGTTATATTCTTTACATGCGATTTTAGTTTTCAATTGTACTTGAATTGTTTTTATCAATTAAAGTGTTTCAAAAAAGTGTCTCAATGTCTTTTGGACAACTCATTTGGGAATTACTACTATATATTCGTAAGACTGTTAGGAGACTGGAACAGCTTAGTCTGAAAGTCGTTAATACCGAAGCTGCTGTACATTTCAACAATATATATATATATATATATATATATATATATATATATATTATATATATATTATTAAAAGAAACGGTCCAGCGGACTTTTTTAAAATAAAATATATTCAAAACGAAGGAAACACACAGAAAGACACAGACATAACTCACATCGATATTTCGACCATCGTCGTCATCAGGAGGTGCGAAGAGTGAAGAGTCCCGCAGGAAGGCAGGGCGGTACTCCCTGCAGGAAGACCGAAGGGTACCGCCCTGTCTTCCTGCGGGACTCTTCGCACCTCCTGATGACGACGATGGTCGAAATACCGATGTGAGTTATGTCTGTGTATTTCTGTGTGTTTCCTTCGTTTTGAATATATTTTATTTTATATATATATATATATATATATATATATTGATCAAACCACAATAAGAAATGGGAAAACAAGACTAAGATCTTTCAACCATAACAAGCGGTCTTCGTCAGAGTCAAAAACCCAACTGTTGGGTTTTTGACTCTGACGAAGACCGCTTGTTACGGTTGAAAGATCTTAGTCTTGTTTTCCCATTCTTATTGTGGTTTGATCATTGATTGTTATTTCACGTGTTTATGTGAAATATTTATATATATATATATATATATTATATGCAGAAAAGTCACAATAAATAACAAGTGATGCAATAAATGAGTTTTAAACCACAATGGAAAAAGGAAAAGAATAGAAATAAATGTTCTGAGACCTTTCAATGTATGTCATCTGAGAGCAAACAAAGTAAAAACCAAGGTTTTTACTTTTTTCTGATGACATATATTGAAAGTCCTCAGAGCATTGATTTCTATTGTTTTCCTTTTTCCACACAATTCACAATATGAAATGGGAAAACAAGACTAAGATCTTTCAAACGTAAATAGCCGTCTTCATCAGAGTCAAAAACCCAACTGAAGAATCAAGAACTCAGTTTGGTTTTTGACTCTGACGAAGACCGCTTGTTACGGTTGAAAGATCTTAGTCTTGATTCCCCATTTCATATTGAGGTTTGATCATTGATTGTTATTTCACGTGTTTATGTCAAATCTTGTTTTATATATATCACAAACGAATATCCTAAAACAAAAACACAACTGTATATCATAATTGTTACTTTATTACGGTTTTATATGATATATACTTTTTTCATATAAAATATGTATCACAAAGAAATATGCCATATGTGAAGTAAGTCAACAAAAATGTTTTAAAGATCTTGAAGTTCATTCAGTAATCATTAAAATAAAATAAAGCCAATTTAAACAATTTTAAAAGAAAATTATGTTAAATGTAAATAATAATTAACAGAAATGTAAATTATGTTATATGTTAAATTGAAGAAAATAATTAAAATGAAGTTTTTTTTTCTGAATAACTTTTAAAAAATTCATTACTTTTATTAAAAAAGAAATGTTCAATAATCAAAATTAAAATGTAAAACAATCTAGAAATTAGCGAAATTTGTCAAATTATTTGCTATTTAAATCTCAAACAAATATGATATAAGATAAAATTTGATGTAAACAATTTTATAACCTTCTTGTACAGAGTATACTAAAAAAAAAGGTTTTATGTAATTTTGCTGATATTATTTTTAATAATGAACATGTCATAATAGTGTCGGAATTAATATATTGATATATAGAATCTACAGTTTCAAAATATAAAAAAAATCATTGAATTGAACAACTATATAATAATAGATGATGAACCAAAAGTAAGTTTACAATTACCCAACTCTTTTCTTTGCTAGATACAGATTTCAATTGGTAATTAATTATTAAACAGGGAACTTAGGCAAAAGAAATTAATATTAAATTAATATTGGAAGTAGTAAAATGCTGAACTTGTTCTATAGACAAGGTAATTGTAGCCATATTTTTAGTCCTGTATTATGTACTCATAATTTTTCCTAAATCATTTTTAATTAAGGTAATTTTACAGTATATGGTTGTAAATAATGTATTTTATTTATTAATTAAAACAATATGTCAGTAATTAGTAAAATGTTTAATGTTAAATGAAACATCATTACAATGTAAAACCAAATTGATACTAATAACTGATTGAAATAGTCAGTTATATTAAATATGAAACAATTATAATAATAAAAACAATGATAACTATTATTGAATTCAAATTGTAAGAGTTATACATAATAGTAGAAAGTAATATATTCCATTAAACTTCCATAAATTAGAATGAAATTTTAATTATTTCAATAATTTAGTTTTGATATGATATTTGTTTGAAATTTTGATAAATAACAAGCACATTATTATGTCATTTAAATTAGTTTGTCATATTATACTTAAATACAGGTATGTATTATTAATTGTAAGATAATTATATTAATGAAGAGACGCTAACCTAAAAGTGAAATTGCCGTGTTGGTTAATTACTAAGAAAATGTCTTCTAATTGTTTAAATAATATTATTAAACTAATTAATTTTATTACCATATATGTAACAATAGTTTCAGAAACGGTTGTACTTACCATTTGATGAGATATCCAGGAATATTGTTCTTTTAAGAGAATAATATTTGATATTATAACGGGACGTATTAGAACACTACCGAACCGTAGCCTCAACTAACCAATGAGAGAGCAATGACTTGAATATGACGTCACTCAAACAACATCATTTCAATTACGTCTTTTATAGGCCCATCTAGTCTCTTTTTATAACACGCTATTTTACTTGTTTTCTTTAACCCTTTCACTATTGCCAAACAGTAACACTTCATGTTCTAGAAGGCTGAATTTTAAAACATGATTTCTTTACATTGTGCTAAATTTTTTTTTTGAAAAACCTAAAATTTCCATCCTTTTTCTTGATCAGATATACGTATACCTGGTCAAAAATACGTATATATACGTACGACATATATACGTGTATATACTGGTGATGCATAATTGTATGACATTTATGTACGTCATTACCAGTGAAAGGGTTACTATATATACGCAAATATATAGTATGGCTCGGCATTACTATATATTACTAGAATCACCGTAACCCGTTTGGTCATAGAGTATCCACAATTAGCAAATTAGTCTCATTTTTATGACTTGGCTGATAGTCATAATCTCACTGGCAAATAATTTAATTCAGTTAGAAAAAATAATAACAATTGGCTACTTAAAAATTTAAGATATCTTATTAATAAAACTGTTAGGACACGCAGAAAATAAAGTTTACACTGTTCTCCAACAACAATACAGGTGTACTGGCTTTCTTAGGGGAAAAAAATCCTTAACAGTGTTTTTGATCAGTAGTGTAAGTACGAGTATAAAGAATGGGCAGGATGATTAAGACACTGGAAGAGTCCATATCTCCCAAGCTTTTAGCTAGCTCTTACTATACGATCATGATCGGCCAGCTATCTGCTTTCTCAACTTTTAACTTTTTCTGTTCAGCCGGAAAATAATTCAAAATATATTTTTGTTCCAAACTAGAAAAGAGCTAAATTACCAAACAAGAAGCTAAAAATGGGAAATATTGGAGCTAAGCTGGTGAAAAAAGGAGCTAGATCTAGCTTCAAAGAGATAAATTGGCAACACTGGTTTTGACTGCACGCTATTCGAGTTTAGCCTATACATGAATAAACATAGATTCTGGTCAGTTTAAATTATTTACTACCCTTGCTATTCATGCCTATTCCCATAATATGTTTTAGACTGCAAATAGATTTTCACTTTAAGAGCCTTATATTAATTGATTAATTAATGAACATGATTGACAGGGATTGTTGTTTCTTGTTATTAAGGCACGGAAACATTCCCTTAAAAATTTAGAATACAACAATTACTTCAATTTAAGTACTTCTAATTAATTTGTCATTATTACTTGCAAAAAAGGTACTTAAAGTTTAATAACAGGTTTCGACCTGTTAATTATGAATTAGAATATACTCTAGTTTGATTGTATTGATATGTTATATATAAATATTTTTAATTAATATTGAATTTGTAAAATTTAATTTCAAACATATTCCATGTAAAGTTGTAAATATATGTATATA
The DNA here is from genome assembly GCA_026182355.1 of Hermatobates lingyangjiaoensis. Lineage (NCBI taxonomy): Eukaryota > Metazoa > Arthropoda > Insecta > Hemiptera > Hermatobatidae > Hermatobates > Hermatobates lingyangjiaoensis. The sequence goes on from JAPFBL010000270.1 coordinate 144,795, forward strand.
TTAGGCTAGGTAAGGTTAGAGTGACAATCTTATAATAGAACACAGATAAAGTCCAAACATTCACCTTTGTGATACCAAACAATGAATATTCTAAATTGTGAATCGTAAATTTTGTCTAACTCGTGTGTAATTAGAGTAGGGATCTTTACCAAGTACCTGACTTTATGCAAACTCAGGACAGATGGTTTAACGTCCTCTACGAAGGATAATGTTATCAGAATTATTCACTTCCCATTTAAGTAAATCGAGTGCTAGAGTGGGTATTGAATCCAGGATTTTGAGTCGAGCATTTTTTGGTGAAAACTATCCTCTCCACGATCGAATGTTTATATATCCTAATAATTACAATAATAAAAGCATTTTTGTTAATATTTTCATATATTTTTAGAATGCAGTTTTTAAAAAAGACGATCGTGGAGAAAAAAGAGCTCGGTGAACGAGATTGTCACAAATGGTTAGAGGAGTCCATGGATCAAACAATGCTGAATTTCGGTTTTCAGGGGTTGAATCTATGACCCCTGGTATGTTGTAACGCCTAGTCTAATATAGATGAAAATTCCACACATGCCTTTGAACTTCATTTTCATGCCTTTACATCTATTTTCAAGATTTTTGAATTATTTATCATACCATATAAATATAAACGTATAACAATGAACGGTAACTAATAAATACTTCTTAAGTTCCTTGTTCAATTTTTTGTTTCTTATAACAACTTCAGTTGTTCTTAATTATGATTTCAATTATTTTAGTTCCCAGAACCCACCAAGACGACTCAAGAGAAAATGGCCCAGGGATCTACTATTACTATAATATACTTTAAAAAAGAAAAAAAAAAACCAAAGTGAGAAGTTGAACCAGTGGGTTTCATTCTTTACTCATGTGCATCGATGTCATTGTGTAATCTATTACTACATATGCCTGTTACGCATAATATGCGTAGTTGTATATTTGTAAATAAAGATGATAAAAAAAAAAAATATTTTAGGGTCAATACTTAAGAAAAATACGAAGTTTTCTATTGAAAATTTAAAATGTTTCGCAAGTATGTATGAATAATTCACATGATTAAGGAACGCTACAATGATTAAAGAATTGATGAAAATGACTACTACTTTGAGGACTTTCGTTTATATTTTAATAGAATACAGTGGAGTATAGAGGTGAATTAGAAGGATTGGTTTCGTAAAGAAGCCAAATGTACTGGTTTCCTAAAAGATAGTTGAGGTGGAAGAGACAAATTTAGAGGAGGAGTATTGTGAAATGGCATCAGTTGAATTGGCTCCGAGAAAGCAAAGCGGTCACTTTGTTCTGACGCTCCATTGAATAGCGGTGGTTCCTTTGGAAATCAAGTCAGTACTTAGCTATTCAAGTGACAATGCTGATCAGCTACTCAGTCAACAAGCCGCAGTCATTGCCGACAACAGGAGTCCGTCAATCACAAACAAACCCATTCTCTTCATTGCTACAGAGCCAATCCTTATTTCATTGCCATTTAATCTCTTATACTAACTATCTTTATACTAAAATGTGGAAAACGCTTAAAACATTAAGAGCAGATCAAATAATATTTTATTCAGCTAATTAGAGAAAGCAATATTTATAAGCCTTTTTTAGGAAAACTTGATTTGTAGAAAAATTAAAAATTAGGAAAACTTATCAAAATTTTACTAACAAATCCCCCCTCCTTTCCAAATATTTTATTCAACTAATCCCACAATATAAAGCAGTATTCATCAACTTCTTAAGAAAACTTAATTGTAAGAAAATTATAAATTGAAAAGACTTACAAAATTTTACCACCTCGATTACCCACCCACTCTTCATTGCATTCGCATTAGTTTGAAATTTTCTATAAAAATTTATAGTATGCAAAAATCCTATTTATATTGTTTCTTTGGGTGGTTCAAGATTTCAATTTCTGTCATTGTTGGAGTTTTATAACATAAATTATAAAATGGATTTGAATAACCCTTTTGTAACAGCTCAGTTAGGTTAGTTGCGATCAAAGATGGACAAAGTCCGAAAGCGCTCCAACAACTCCAAGATCATCTTACGAGGTACATTCGGTTTCCGATATTAATAATATAAATAATAATAACCTTAGAGGCACTAATATTAAGCATGAATTTAACATATTCTAACATGGCAATTAAAATCTTCTTATAAATACATGAACAATGTTTTACATGAAAAATTCTTTGTTAAAACCATAATGCAATTGATGCAATTCTGGTTTCATGGTATCATGATAAACATATCATGTTTATCATGAAGACTTTTCATTTAACATAGTGAATAAAGATGCATTTCATTGAACATCCTTTAGTGAAAAGTACCTTTTATAATCTCACAGTGTCCTTCACTTTCAAAAATAAGAGTAGAGTTAATGCAGTTGTTTTCAGTTATGAAAGTTTAAATAACGCTTAAATCAACTAAATCTCCAAGTATTTTAGTTCTTTTTAACCAGTAAATGTAGTGTTTACAAAACTACTGAAGGGTATTAAATTCTAACTAATATTAATAAATTTGAAAGGGTTTTAAAATTTTACCTGCGAGTTCCCCACGAACTGCCAACATTACTTACTTCGATAAAACAGCATACTGCTACCATTAGGTAACTAACTTCAGACTTTACGCTCAGCTCATAATGTAGTTATTAAAGTAACTCTGAGTTAGCAGTTAACTTCTGATAACATACAATACAGTTTTCAAATCAGAACAGATATAACAGAAGTATTTTCCTGCTTATATAGTCAAAAAAATCACGGATGATATTAAAAAATGAATCAAGTTTTTTTCTCCTTGATATTATACATGTCTATTAATATTACGTTTTTGCTAACATGAGTATTTCAACTTTTAATTGTATTTTCTAATATTTTTGAAGAAATGTTGAAAATTCTCAATGAGTAATTAAAGAACAAAAGTTCCTTTTTAAAGTCCAATATGTTTATATATATATATATATATATATATTATAACTTTAAATTACACGAAGCCCGACACAGAAAAAAGAATAAAAAGAACACTTACAGAATTCAATATTTCGAACTGTTGTTCGTCATCAGGAGTAGACTAGAAGAGAGGACGAAGTGAGAGAGATCTCCCCACGTCGAAGAACGGAGCGCGAATGAAGCAATAAAGAGTCAACCGATGAGAGCAGTACAAGCGTAAAATAGGAGCTAAGCACTAAACGTCGGAGAACGGAAAAGGCAAAAACAATAGATAAAATTAAAAATTATAACAAAGGAAATAATCATAAAAAAAATATATAAATATATATAAGTTAAAAATCAAAGGAATAACATATAAAAGTTAACGCTTCTGATTTAAACCGTGATCAGATCGGGCCCCCAATAACAATTGTGAGCCTCCTCAGATGCTCTTAATGTCAAATTACGGTCATCAGTAATCACTAGCTTAATGATTTGAACACTAATTATATATATATATATATATATATATGCAGATATATATAGAAAAATCACAATAAATAAACAAGTGATGCAATCAATGAAATTAAACCACAAGGGAAAAAAGAAAACAATAGGAAAAATACTCTGAAGCCTTTCAATTTATGTCATCAGAGAGCAAACAAAGTAAGAACTAAGAAGATAACATAAAAGCTATGTTTATGTTCTTAGTTCTTACTTTGTTTGCTCTCTGATGACATAAATTGAAAGGCCTCAGAGCATTTTTTCTATTGTTTTCTTTTTTTCCTTGTGGTTTAATTTTATACATATATATTAAAAAAGCAGTAAAATAAGAAGAATAAATATTAAATTTCACATGATTAATGCAATTCATATATATTTAATGTTTATCAGTTATTATATAGAAGTATAGGTGTCCTTTTTATAAGTACAAGTCAATACTTAAAAGCATTCAAATCTACAGTGAGTACTTTTATATTATTAATATGTCATCTGCATGTATGTATACAGATATAAACAGATAAATACAAATAACTTTAAGTATTAAATTAATTGATCAATATACGGAAATAACATTAAAAAGAAGGCAGAAGTACTTGTCAAAAATATTTCTTAATATTGAAGACTATGCCATTTATTTCCAAAAAAATTGTGGCATTTATTAAAAATGTACTGAGAAGTTAGTGTGTATTTAGTCTTTCATATAAAGAAGTTATAATATAATAAATTATAATTAGTATATAATACTGATTCTGATTTTTATAATAGAAAAAAATATGACCTACATAACAGATTTTTGTTTTGTCATAATTTAAGTCATACAAAGTTGCAAATAAACAAAGTGTAGTGCTTTCCATCCCAGTTTTTAAGTTTGAAGCTCTCAAAATGTGTTTCTGATAATATTTTCGTCATATAATAAAGAAAAATATTATATGTATTACATCTGTTTTGGTAAAATTCAATATGAAATATTTTAATTTATTAAAATAATACTCTAAAACAATATTTAATTTGCCTGGACATATTGTCATTATTTATTAGCAATGAGAGCGAAATCGCTAAACCACTATTGTGAAACTTTTAAAATGTTTCTTAAATACTATGTAGTATAAGGAAATGACTCCAAACACAGAGGAAAATATGAGAGCAGTACACATTGTTGGTTGAGATGAGTGCACTCAACATACGTGAAAATATCAGTGCAGTACACATTGTTGGTTGAGATGAGTTCACTGGGCGGTCATTCAAACTTAAAATATTATAATATATATATATATATTTTCTCAAATATAAATTTATATATTATATATATTATATTCTCAAATATATATATATATATATATATTCTCAAATATATATAAAATAATATATTTGACAAATATATATATAGTTCAAAATAGCAAAGAATCATAGAGAAATCAAAAGAACACATTTACAGTCTCTAATTTTCGGTTTGAACCGTCTTCAGGGAGATAAGAGGGGAAACCAAGCACCCTGGTTCAGAGACGGTTGGAGACCAACGTGTTGCCGCATGCACGCCCGGTCAAGAAAATAAGGTAGACAGGAATCAATTTATAATTACTTAAATTAGTGAAATATGAAAAAATAAATAAATAAAAAAAAATTGAAAAAATTAAGGGAAATTGATACATATTAACGAACAGAAAAATTGATACATAAATAAAAGTACGAATTAAGCTATGATGAATAAAATAAAACTGAGAATACAAATAATAATAATAAATGAAATAATTTAAAAAAAAAATTGATGATAAAAATGACTGTAAGTGTGTTCTTTTGATTTTCTTGTTTTTTCTTTGTCTATATTGAACTATATTTTCCGGGTCGTATTTCCAACGAAAGTTAATATATATATATATATATATATTTATTTAATATATTATGAGATTAAATTTTCTGCCCACTTTTTGTCTTAATTAGTTTTTTGGATTTCTTTTCCAAATCTCGAAGTCTTACTTTAATTTCTTTGGGAACTAGGTGTAAAACTCACCATATGTTTTGTTGTCCTTTTTTTTTTTTACCGACGTTTCGGTCTTCTTCGACCATCTACTGGGTGATTTTAGAACACAACTATTTTAACAAATTAAACATTTTTAACAAAAACTAAATTTTAACGCTCGCTAACAAAATAAAAATGTAAACAATTAAACTGGCAGTTGCAATTCCTGTTACACACAGACAGGTGTGTCTTCAGTTTCTTCATTCCTTGTTGAATTTCCTATATGTAGAGGTTGGAATTGTCCCATGTGCAACTTCAATATGTTTGCAAAACTTGCAGTTTGTTATTGATACTGGGTCCTTTTCCAAAATATTCAGGGCCTCTACAATACCTAATCTGCTTGATCGCTTCTTGATATAGTATTTCGGTATTGTTTGTAAGCATTTCCCTGGTCAGCTTCACTTTATGAACCTTTCGTGTGGTCCTTAGGTCCTCCTGCACTAGGGTGCTCGTGAGGCGTCTGGATAAAGTTGTGGTTGTTGCACCAATGTAATGGAGTTTAGGAGTTCGCAGTCTCCTATTTTGCAGTGATATCTATACCTACATAAGTTTTTGCAAACATAGAAGTTGCACATGGGACAATTCCAACCTCACATATAGGAAATTAACAAGGAATGAAGAAACTGAAGACCACCTGTTGTGTGTAACAGGAATTGCAACCTGCCAGTTTAATTGTTTACATTTTTTATTTTGTTAGCGAGCGTTAAAATTTAGTTTTTTGTAAAAATGTTAAATTTGTTAAAAATTAGTATGTGTTCTAAAATCACCCGTAGATGGTCGAAGAAGACCGAAACGTCGGTAAAAATAAAAAAATGGACAACAAAACATATGGTGAGTTATTACACCTAGTTCCCAAAGAAAAAAAGTAAGACTTCGAGATTTGGAAAAGAAATCCAAAAAACATTAAGACAAAAGTGGGCAGAAAATTTAATCTCACATGTTAAATGAAGGGATGTTCCCCAAATATACGAATATATATATATATATATATAAAATCAATAACCACTATTTAAGTTTTACAAATAAGACAGTAATTCTTTATACCAAGTTGTTTATATCAAGAAATTTTCACAATGGACTTTTGAAAAAAAAACAAGTTAAGACTTCAAATTAATATCGATAAAAAAGTTTATCTTTAAATTAAATAAATGATTTAATCAGAAATCTAATTGACAATAATGTTTAACTTTATGAGTATCATCTATATTGATTTATAAAAAAAACCAGTAATGACAAACATGTCTAGACAGATTAAATGAAGAGATACCCCTTTAATAACTTTTCAATTCTTTAATATTCAAGTGAAACATTCTTTCATAGTATCTATTAAGTTATGTGCAATTTAAACATTAAAGAATAATACATACTCGACTACCCGTGACCCTTTGTGTCACCCAAAAATTATAACAATAGGTATTGAAATTAATTCACTGAACATGATTGACAGGGATCATTTTAACTGTTGTTTCTTGTTATTAAGACCCGGAAACAGATTGTTATATGGCCCAAGCCTTTGATATAGTATTCTTGTCATGATCAAGGTATATACGCAGTAAGCATACTTAGCAAAATAAAAATAATTTAAAAGTAAAAAAAAAATCATTCATATTATCATTTAAATAAATGAAACATCAATTGAAGTTATATAAACAATGAAATATATTTAAAACAAACAGAACATGTAAATGAAATATTCAAATATTTACCTAACATAAAATAACATTAATGAAATGATTGTGTCTTTATAATACTACCTTAGAAGATTCGTATTTTATCTGACAGTCGTGATATAGTTTGATTCTAAAATTATTCATTTTTAAATTCTAATGCAGTAGTTTATTATATATGTATTTGTTACATTTATTTACAATATATTTGCACTATTGTCATCAGCGAACGCACAAGCTTCTGGGCTACTCTGGCTCCATGATTTTACCTTATTACCAGTGTTTATATTTCAAAAATTTTAAATTAAAAATATTTTTTGCTACATTTATACGTAATTCATTTTCACTATTGTCATCGGCGAGCACGCAAGCCACTGGGCTACCACAAATCCATGCCTTTACTTTATTACTATTGTTTATATTACGCAAATATTAAATTAAAAAAAAAAAGAAAATGTTTATTACATTTATATATAATACATTTGCAGTACTGTCATTGGCCAACAAGCAAGACACTTGCTTCTTTGGCTCCAATTTTGGGAATATAGTATAATTTTCTTTTATTCAGGTAATAAATAACATATATTTAATTTCAGGTCTCTATCTTCACGGATAATGGGTGAACAAACAAACAAATTCACCAACTTTATTTGTAGAGATTATTAACTTAAAGAATATTAAAATGATACTCATAATGTATATTGCTAAAAATGATGTATAATATAACTAATGCTTTGTATTTTTTAATTCATTATAGTCGCAGCATATAATTCCATCATCGAGATTAACTATCAGGTGCGATACAAATTGGCAATCTTTTTATGCATTACATATTGACAGTTCTTCAATATCAACGAATATGCAGAAACTCCTTCCTGCAGAATAATGCAGTTATTTAGACGTTGATTCAATATTGATTTGTTGGAATATCAACCAGAAACAAAAAAAAAAAAAAAAATATTGAAACAGTTCACACATAACCGAATTGACTAATCAAATCAGTAGTGGTGCACAAGTTGAAAATATATTAAAAATAAATTTATTTGAAAAAAAAAGTTATATTGAGTCATGCTTATAAGTTGTGGCTATTTATTAGATGAAAAGTGAAGTAGCAAAACATGGAATAAATTTTTAATGACTGGTGTATTTATTACGCAAAATTAGGAAAAAAACACAGAAGAATATATAAAATTAGAAAATCCAGTACAACTGCTTCATACCAACCAAATATAACCGACTAGCAGGTATAACGTTTTCCAGAGGTATTTTACAAAAATTCAGAAATACCATGATATGCCAAAATATTATTAGGAATTATAGAATAGAAAATATTATTATTAATACAGTCCATAACTGTCATTAGATCTGGAATTTCTTTTATGTTTTGGAGCTTTAGATACTGAGTTCCAATTTGATTTAATTCTAGACATACTGCTTATCTAGTACATGGGTATGAAGAACGCAATTTTTTAAAGGAGGCAAATTATGATAATGGTTGAGAAAATTAAAATTAACTGACAATACCTACTTGCTATAGTAAAAATACCAATATATTTTTTGCCATATATCCATAAACCAGTGCAGCTAATTGAACACAGCTTAAAAGTTCATAACTTCGCTTCTTCTTTATTCAAATCGTAGTATTTAAGTTAGATGTACACAAATCAGCCATCAACATATCAGCTTGCTATATCTTATGGTGGCTGAGTTTACTTGTGACAAAATTTTTTGGGCAAATAAATAGAAATTTGTCTAAGGGTGGTTTCGGTTTTTCTGATGTATAAAACATAAAGATAACTTGAAATTGGCCAGTTATCAGCAATGTAAGACAAAACCTTTCTTTTATTTATATTGATACTTTGTTGAAGAAAGTCAAATAGATGACAGTCATTTGAGCAGTTTTAATATTTTTTTTCGAGTACAGTGGATTCCGCTTAATTTGGGACACTGCTTAATTGGGACAGCCGCTTATTTGGGACAAATCTCAAAGAATGGAAACCAAACTATGAACTACAATTGTAAATTTTGTATGTTTAATTGGGACAACATTCCGCTTAATTGGGACAGTAAATTTAAGATTTTAGTATAGTAGAGTCCTGATTAACCGAGTATGTTTTAACTGAGTTCCGGTTTAACCGAGCCGGTGCAGCGGCAAAACAAACACCACCCCCTTCTAAATCCCGGGAAAGCCAGAAAGGCAGCTTCTTTCTGAACCCGATACCCGTGTTTTAAAAATCCGCAGCTGCCTCATGTTCACAGTTGCTATCTTTTCCATCCGAGCCAGTGCAGCGGCAAAACAACTCCCCCCCCCCTTCCGATGATTAATGGCATTGTTCCTAAAACCAATGAAATGAATTTAAAAAAGAAAAGAAATTCGTTTAATTGGGACAAAACGCCTCGGTCCCGATGTGTCTCAATTAACCGGAATCGACTGTATATGCTAATCTCTTTTCATGGATTGATGGCTCAAAGATAAATAATATTCTTCATTGGTTTTGGTAAATAAATCTCTTATTATAATACATGTTGAGCTAGTCGTCAATAAACTATGATATGAAGAGCTAATAATGCAATACTAGTGAAGTATAATTGATTTGACATATGACTAATACTAGGAAGCATATTCAGTAAATTACATAGCATCCATTCAAATTTATCGAATCGATCAACATGCAATAACGAAAAAGAAAGAAAAAAAAGTTGAAATATGACTTCTAATATTCAAGTGTAAATTGGAAGGTTTTTTCAAAAGAAAGGAGTCTGATTAAGAGCCTTGGTTACGATCAATGTGCCACCTGCCGGGATAAATATTCCACCTATTAGCAGTAAAGGATGACTCTAAACTTTGTCCAATTTGCTACTTGGAAATACTATCTCTTTCTCACCTAAATTTACCTTTATTGCAAACTTTAACTCTTCACCTGCTTTCGGTTTTCACCAAAATTAATTTCACATTCTTCAATTGTTTTTGTGTGTTTACAGGTCTGTTGATATGGCAAAATGGATATGTTTTGTAAACAATATATTAAAAACTAGAATTTTCAAAAGAACACAAAAAAAATGAAATACTATATTTCGATGAAATCGCTCCAAAGGTTGATAACGACTGGCTGGCGTTCAAACAGAAGCATTCAAACAGTATAGCTAACTTTCGGATGGAGGGATGACAAGGAAGATAAAGAAATAAAACCCAAATAAAGATTAAATGAATGAAAACATGTAAATAAAAATAAAATTAAAAACTATTAAAAACTTGTAAAAAAACCAAACTACAAATAAAAATAGAAATAAATATTTCGATGAAATCGCTCAAAGGTTGATTAAACGACTAAGGCGTTCAAATTAGAGGAAGCATTCAAACAGCTATGAGGTAAGGCTTTCAGGAGGGAGATAACTAACCATCCTGAAGATTAATAAGTAAAACTTCTTCAAATGAAGCTCTAAGATGAACTTTCGAATTAGTCATGTATCAATAAAAATAAATATATATATATATACTATATAAAAGACTTGTACAAAAACCAAACGTGACAAATAAACAATAGAATGATCAAACACAATAAGAAACTAAGGAAGATATTAAAGACTGAAGTAAATTAGAGGAACAATTAACGCTTGAGGTAAGGTCAGGAGCAGATCTACCATCCTGAAGATTAATAAGCTTCTTCTGAAGCTCTGACGAAGACCGCTTGTTACGGTTCGAAAGTCTTAGTCTTTATTTCACATTTTTATTGTGGTATGATCATTATATATATATATACTCTTACTTGTCCTATCATCAATCCTGTTCCTTCCTTTACCTCTGTCCATAGTAAACGCACCTACCCTATCTCTCACAAGACCTCTTGTACCTCTGGTAACTGCGTTTACCGTTTGGATTGCACCCAGTGTGATTATTTTATGTGGGTTTGGCTTCCACCAAGCTAAGCCTGCGTATGAATAATCACAGGTCATCCGTTGGCAAACGCAGTGACCTTCCGTTGCTACTCATGCCAGTTCTCACGGACTCAGTTTTAATGACTGTTTCCGTGTACAGGTCCTGAGGCAGATTGATCAGACTAATTCGAAAGTTACTCTGAGAGCTTCAGAAGAAGCACTTATTCGTCTTCTGGGCGGTAGATCAGCTCCTGGGCTTAACCTCAATTGTTGATTTTTTTTTTATTTTTTATTTTTATTTTTTTTATATTTATTTATTTTTTTTTAAGTTGTTATCAGCTTTTAATTTTATTTTAGTTAAATGTTTTCATTTTTAATTTTTATTTGGCTTTTATTTCTTTATCTTCCCTGTCTACCTTTCCTCCGAAAGTTGACTACACTCTTTGAGTGCTTCAGTTCGAACGCCAAGTCAGTCGTTATCAGCCTTTGGAGCGATTCACTTCTTTTCCTGAAGACGAGGACATCGAAATATAGTAGTGAGTTCAGTGGTTTCCTTTCTATGTGTTCTTTTTTAAATTCTAGTTTATATATATACTAGTTTATATTTATATATATACATATATATATATGGATTAATTTACCACAATCAAACTAATTTGGAAACAATGCTCTAAGGCCTTTCGTCAACACATCGTCAGAGAGCAAAGTGAACTAAAAAAACCCATTGTGGTTTCTTTTCTCCTGAAGACGGATTATCCGAAAATTTGAGTTTATAAGAGTGTCTCTTTCTCTGTGTGTTGCTGTTCTTCGTTTTTGAACTGATTTGCGTCCAGCTGGGATCGTTTTTTCCTGTTTTAAGTTATATATATTAAAAATTATAACACTTTCATCATTTACGACTTTTAGGTTAAGTACCTCTAATTCCATTGCAATTTTTTGTTGATATGTTTCCAGTTCCCCATAATAGCTATGCCAGAGACAACTAATTATTAAAGCTACAAGTACTTTTAAAGTACACAACATTAAGTCAGGAAAGGATTAAATTATAATCTCATGCTATGCTTGGCATTAAAGTACCAAGATTAAAATAATTAAGTATTGATAAATGAAAGTGCTTTTAGGAAAATTGGGTAATTTTATACGCTAAAAGGAAAATTATAATGTTTCCCTTTTCATCTAAACAAAATTATTTATAAATTATTAATATTTCTAAAGACATAAAACAGCAACGGTGAAACTTGCCTAATTATCAGCTTTAGTACTTTATTTTGTTTTTATCCTTAAGAATAAAACCCTGCTCAACCCTCTGTAGTTTCTATACCCATTGATTACATTATGCACAGTGTGATGCTTCCAAACTGAGCACTCAAAAGAGATTTGATAAAGATTTCGTCAACCAGCGCAGCAAACAACTTAATCTTACAATAATGTAAGAGCCTTTGAGGAGAACCATATTAGTCTACTTGAAGCCAAAATAATTCATAACCCAATGCATAATGTTATCTTCATTATTATATTAATTATTTCTAATTTTTAATATTTTTTCTATTTATTCATATTTTTTTTTATTTAATGTTTATCATTTATGAAATGAAGAAAAAATGTTTTCATCTTTGTTCTTATCATATGATCCATCCAGACTATGACCACCGCTGGCGGGTGCTTCATCCAGTATTGGTTCATCTCCAAAGCCATGTACATTTCCAGATTATAACTGGAATAAATAAATAATGCCAGTTTTCCTTTTTCACATAATTATTCTTACGGGTCCTATCATTATTTATATTTCATTGAAACTTACAAACATTTTAAATACTTCCGATTTTCTGAGTAGTTTTACCCTCGAAGCGTGTTGACTAGCTTGATAAAATCTTTCTCTGCCACTAATATAACAAATTCCATGCATTTAGCGTGATATCCTGGAACAAAAAAAAAAAAGATTGTTATGAAATACATTTAAGTAATATTATATAAAATATAATTGGATTTGTCAGCGGCATTTCCGTTTTAATTTAACATTTTTCCTTATATTAGGAGTTGCACGTCTCTGGCTTATTGAATAAAACAAGGATTTGTACTGCATATGAGCCTTCCATACCTAAGAGGCAGACTTAATGCAACGAGCAATATTTACAAATATAACTTGCAATTTACTAGACAACTTTATTAAACTCTACCAAAGCATGTATATGTAAATCACGATAAAGATTTTAAATTGCAAAAGTGTAAATGTTTAGTAAGTAGTATTTATCTTAGAAAAAAAAAAAAAAACTGATTGGAATTCAGAATTTTAAAAAAATACTTTAATAACAAAACATACATTCAGAAAAAAAAACAGTACAAATTTGTACAATTATATATCAGTACTGAAAAGTGAGACAATTGTACTTTATTATAAAAGGTGCAATCGATGTTACAAATTTAGAACTAATGGATAAACAGAGGGTAGTGTGAACAGAAATCATGCTAAACACTACTGTACAAAACAGTGCTCTTCAACGTATATAGTTATCAAAAAAATTTTATACAAACTAAATATCCAACCACAACAATGCTTTCATGAAGTTACAAGTGAATATTTCACAAAATAATAAATCACATAATTTTTCTCCTTATTAGGTTGTTTCTGATAAGAATTTAATTAAAATATGTAGTAAATTAATAAATGTATTGACAAAACTAATAATTATCATATACTTTAAATAATGGACGTTATTAAGTATAAATGAATACCACAATTTTAGAAAACTTTTTGAATACCACAAAAAACACGATAACAAATTTTCGTCTTCTATATGACTTAATTATAAGACATATTTTTTTTAGCTATTTTAAAGATATTTTTTCTATTTAATGACTTATTTAGAATATATATTGTTCAAAGTTAGTAAAACAGCTACATATAAATGGAAAATCATACACTTAGAGTCTCTCATTATCAGTTTCTGCAGTCTTCAAGAGAAAATAAGAGATGGAAACAGTGATACGTTATGCTATCCTCAAGGCGGTTGAATTTGACCAAGTTGTTTGTTGGATATCCAAGATTAGTTTCCATTTTTCCTTTTTAAACCTTCCTTTAAACCTGTTCTCTCTCGAATACAGTTGTAACCAAAATTTGAAACCAATAAGGTTGTGTAATTTTTTTAACTTCTTATAAATATTGCTATACATTTGGAAATTTTCACAACTATATAGTGTATATATGTTCAAAATTTTTATAAACTCAAAAATTGTTAATTTTTAAACTAGTACCAGTAATCACAGGTGTCAGAAAGATGATGGGAGTTAAGCTCATAACATGTGGTTTGCTGAAAATGAACTTGATAATTTATACATTTACAAATAATATTATAAATACATTTTTTTTTTATAAAAATTATTGAACAATTTCAATTTTTTTTTAATAAAGTGAAACATTAAAGACATTAGATTATAATTATACAAAGAGTAAGTTTCGGAAAAATATTAGAGAGGCTCTTATATATTGTATATATAAGAGGCTCTTATAAGATATTATATATATCTTATATATAGAGTCAATGGTAGTAAAGAAATATAAATAAAAGTCAAGACATGAACTCACCGACTCTTGATTTTCAGTATCAACTATTCAGAAGCAAGGGAATCAGATAAAGAAATCTTTCCTTTCCTCAAGATAGTTGAGGTTGACAAAAGTTAAAACTCAGAGTAGTACTACACTCAGTAGACTTTTGTACTTTGACCTGCGAGTCTTGTCACATCTCTCCCCATCTCTATCTTCATTAATCATATTCAACTAACAAAAACCTCTTTTTCCAAATATCTATCATGGTAGATGGTTATTGAGTTCTGTATATATTATTGTCAATTATATAGTTCAAAGTTAATGAATAAAGCAAAAATAAAAACATAACAAAAAATTACTATCTTTAATTTTTACGGTAACTATGTAAGGAGAGCAAAAAAAAGTTAGCTTAAAATCTTCTTTCAATCAACCCTTTGCTATTCTGAAGGTGGGTAAAACCAAAAGTTAAAGACTCTAAATTTGTGTTTCTTTATCTTTTGAACTATGTATTAGTTTGGATCATTCAAAACATATATAGACTATAAATTATCTATTAATCATATATATGCTAGTTCAATGAAGATAGGTAGCAAAGAGATACTTACAAACTCAAATTTTCGAACAATCGGTCTTCAGGAGAAAAGAGAAAGGGAGACCAAGCAAGTACGGGTTAATAGCCGTTGCGTCTACAACGTGCTTAGTCTCCCTTTATCTTTTCTCCTGAAGACGGATTGCCCAAAAATTTGAGTCTATAAGTGTGTTTCCTTACTCTGTGTGTTACTCTTCTTGAATTTTGAACTGTTATTGTGTTCAGTTTGGATCGGTCTTTCCGTTTATATATAAAAATCTAATTTGTTTTAACACCATCACAAAACACATTAGATTTTTATATATTTACGCTGAAAATGATTGAAGGCCAGTGGAAAAATGTCAGGTCCACCCCAACAAATACATATATGGATGAAGAAAGAAAGACATTATTTAGAAATTTGGAAAACTTATGAAGAAAATTACTTTAACAAAATATAGTCCATTATTCAACGAAATAAATAAAAAATAAATATACGTTTTACAGTAAAATAGAGATACAGAGTAAAGGAAAGACAACACTTACAGTCTTTAATTTTAGGTTGAACCGTCATCAGGAGAGTAGAGATAGAGACACCAAGTGCACTTGCGAAGCGACGATAGGAGACAAAACACTGTTGTCACACGCGTGCTCCGTTCAATTCAAGTAAGAAAAATAAACTAGGAAAAAGTGAATAACTGAAAAATAATAAGTAAAAATTTAAAAAATGAAAGTATAAATATTAATAACATAGAAAATAATAATAATAAAGTGACATTTTGATCAATTTATATAGATTTTTAACAGGCAGGAAGGATGTATTGAATTCAGAGAAGTTTTCAACGTTTACTCTACTGGAGGTCTGACAATATAAACCACCATAGAGACCATACAGACATTAGAAATTCTAACAGTGGATTCATATACCATGAGGTTTCATGCAGTTGACAGTATCAGTCTACAATTAATGGAGTGGAAAACTAATCATTTTATAGTTCCCATTAAGCAATAACATCTTGCCTGTGAAAATTGATTTCAATGAAAGACAAATCATCAGTATTAGATAATTTGATATGAACTTAAAAAATTGAGCGAACCCCATCTTTATTTTAGTTCTCAATATACATAGAAATGAAAATTGACAACTAAATTTGGAAGATATATTTATAACAGCAGTGGAGTCAACACTCGGATAAAGATTGACTCCTCGTTTGCATCAAAAGCAATGAACTTTAGCACTTTCCTTACATAATATTGAAGTGAGTCTTTGTTGGTAAATTTGTGTGTTATTTTGCATTTAATTAGTTATCGTTACTGGCAGTTTTATTTCCTTTTGGTTAATGTACCTATGTTTAGCCTTGGCCTGACAGCTGTTCCTGTTTTTTTCATGTCCCACATGACGAGAAGAGACCACGTTAAGAAGAGGTGAATTCGAAAAAAAATGTCTTTGCCAGCAGTTGGTGATATATCAACGTCCAAGCCAACATAAGAAACTCAGAAATAGTACCAAGATCTTTTAATCAAAATAACAGGACTTCATCAGAAACGTCAAACTCACTTTGACTAGTTATTTTAGTTCTAAGGTTTTACTCCCACTTGTAAGTTTCTTGCTTCAGTTTTGTTTCGTATTTTACATGTTTATTCTAAGTTTCATATATATATAAAAGAGAATTTTCTTTAGTGGAATAATTTTTCAGGATTCGTGAAAAGAGGTCGTCTTAGTTGAGAAAATTGTATAAACCTTATAAAAATCACATTTATTAATAATTATTTTCATTTCAAAATTTGTCAAAAAACCTATTGGTAAAATAAACCTATGCTCTTGCAGTTACTATTGAACTTTTCATACTAATATCGATCAGTTATAATATAAATATATTATATAAAAAGATTTCACATGAACACGTGAAATAACAATCAATGATCAAACAACAATAAGAAATGGGAAAACAAGACTAAGATCTTCCAACCGTAACAAGCGGTCTTCGTCAGAGTCAAAAACCCAACTCAGTTAAAACCACAATGATCAAACCATCAGTTGACTCTGACGAAGACCTCTTGTTACGGTTAAAAGATCTTAGTCTGGTTTTCCCATTTCTTATTGTGGTTTGATCATAAATATATTATTTTGACCGTCTGTGTTGTTGGCCAAACTGAACTTTCAAGTCTGTTGTGTCTCTTTCATTTTAATACTTCTTTATAAAAAGATATGTGCGATTCGTTAAGGAAATGCTGTATAATATTCCACTAAAGAGATTTAACAATTTCATCAAAAAAAAAAAAACTCTTAAAGGTTTATTGATTAACAATTCTTGTTTAATGTACTTCTTTGTCCTGTGGCAACTATTTTGATAACCCTTAAATGCCAATTCAAAAAGCAGAATGAGAATTTGTCCAAAATTAGAGAACACTCATTAAAAAGTCATTATCATATTATAGTCATAACATATTATCATAAACGTACACATTTATTAAAAAGTTTATAAAATATATACTTAAAATAAATGAATTGAAAATTTCATTCAAATTAATTAATTTAGTTATATTCTTTTACGAATATTTGGGGTCATAATCACTTATTTTTCTTAAACTTTAGAGTTTTTTTATAATATAGTTTTTTTTAATAAAAACTGTACAAACAAAAATAACACTTATTTACATAGTATAAATTAATATTTAATATTATCTTACTAGTTCTATTACAAAATTATATTTGAGTTGACTCAGGAATATGATGATACAGCCTTTTGCTCCAAAATTCGTTTCCTGGAAAACAAGTGTTTATTACTTTTGGTTTTTGAAGATTGAAGGCAAGGTTAGTTGTTGGATGGGCATAAAGTCATTTTTCAAAGAGGAACTTCAGCAAATGTTGACATCTCAAAGCAGATAAATTTAATAGAAGTGTAGAAAATGTATTAATGGTTAACAAAAATACAAATGGTTCAAAATATAACAATAATACAAATAAATTAATGTATAAGAATAAAAAATATGCCAATGTATATCAATTGAAATGTATGGCAATCTACATTATCAAAATGTCGTAAAATGAATTGACACGTAGCAATGTCCCAATATTTAGTATACCATTCTTAGTACCACATTGGTTGTTAGTAAAATCTGAATAAATATTAATCAACCTGGCTTGCACGTCTTTTTTACAATTCAGCCGATTTAGAAGCACTTTTTACCTGAAAAATAAACTGAAAGTTATTTGTATATTCGTGATGATAGAAAGAAAATAATAGCTTTCCTAGGATTTGATTGGCGTTTTCATGTTGGATCTAACCCAGAGGTTCTCAAACTTTTTTTTGCCTGAAGACAACCGGAGAAATATTTCATCATCAGTGAACTCCCAATCACTTTGAATTGTTCAGTACTGAGCTGTCTGCTTTTGACACTATGTTTACTTCTCTTATTTTAATTGAATTTTATTAATACATTTGTCTAGTGTCCAGATAAGTGAACGTTTCGTTGCAGTAAAGACCATATACTGCCAATATGGTATGTGCACAAATAAAAGTGAACCATCTAAATTAATTTTAATTTGCTAACAAAAAAGAGTTATCTTTAGACATAACATAAACCACTACTTCTTGAAGGTATAAGTTTCCTAATTACTTGGACTTCTTTCTTAAAAGTGATTCAAAACTATGATGAGATAGAAATTCAGTTTCAAATACGTTTAACAGACATTGTTTTTCAATTCAGTTTAAAATGAATGATTCTTATAAATCAGAAATTTTAAAAATTTTGGTTCGTTGCAATCATAATTGTTTCTTGTACAACAGTTTATTTGAGAAACATCATATTATAATATGAATTGTGGGACTTTAGTTCTATTAAGTTTCTGAAGAACTGAAAAATTATTTTCTATAGGAAAATAATGGAATGTTTTGCCTATCTCGACCACATATATTTAACACTATTTTTCTTTTTTATCGAGGTTTCGTCTAGACAAATATAGACGAAACGTCGGCATAAAGGTGTTGTATTATTGAAGCTAGACCAAACCTCTATAAAAAAGAAAAATAGTATAGGAAAATATAAAAAAATAAAAAGCTAACAAAAAATTTGAATTTTTATACCATAAAAAATGTTTAAGGTTGTAATTGTTTTCATGTTTTAAGCATGTAATACTGTTTTTTAAAGGGATTTTTCAACTGTAACATTTGCAAATTAAAAATAACTTTATTTTCAATTGTTCAAAACTAGTTTTTTTAAAGGGGTTGAAAGTGTACTATATTTGTTTATGTAACTAGTTAATTTAACTTAACATTTTTGTTATGATTTGAATTATACGTTTCTGTTTTGAAAAACTTTTGGTTAGCTTTAATAACGACTGTATATGTATACGAGTAATGCAATAAGATGAAATTTTGGGACTTTAAAAATAACAGCATTCTAGAATTAGATTCTTGATTGAAATTCTATCAGAATAGATATTTTGAAGACACTCTGGAATTTTAAATTTGACGATTTATCAATGTCCAGGTGATGGGGGGGGGGGGGGGGGGAAGCCTTACGACCATCCCGTGTGGTAAATATATTCGCTATGCCAATCCCGGAATCACAAAATTTTAAATTTTTAATTCGGAACATTCAAATTGAACCAATTAGTTAGTATTATATTATTAAACAGAAATTCAAAATTACGAATAATGATTTAATTGTACAAATAAATTAAAATTTCTCTAAAATGTCTGTCGTATTGAAATGAAAAATATGACTTTTTTACAGCTGTTTTATGCTTAGTCGGTACAGTATGGAGGCTGAGTACCCAATGATGAAGCAGAGCCTGGGCATTGGTGTTTGGCGTAGAGTGAAGATGGCTTCCCCGGTTATCTCTTCCGGTAGACTTCATCGTGTCACCCTGTCCCGTTGCCTCTCTATCATCAGTGAACTGACAACACTTTCAGGTTATTCTCAGATACTCTATACAACGTTCACTTATTACCTCCCACCATGAAGAAAAATTTAACTATATAATTACATGCAAACAGTTTTGGTTCCTTTAATTCTAATGTAAATTTTCATTTTGAATTTAGTGTTTGTGAGAAAATTCTGAATACTATAGTTTCTAAATTCTATATACCGTAAAGGTAACATTTATCATGTTAAATAAAATTATTTCCTTAATACCTTGCTTGAAAGGAATAATTTCTATTGTTTAAACAACTAACGGAATAGCAAAATCTTGCTAAAAGAAAAAAAAAAGCACACATAAATCTCAGAGATTCTAAGGAATTCAAACGAAAGTAACCTGATTTAGGATAGGAGAGGTTTGTATATATATGTTTGTGTGTGTGTGTGTTGTATGGGCGTGGGCATGCGTGTATGTTAGAGGAGAAGGAGAGAGAGAGAGAGAGAGAGAGAGAGAGAGAGAGAGAGAGAGAGAGAGAGAGAGAGAGAGAGAGAGAGAGAGAGAGAGAGAGATAGCAATAATTAAGAATAGAATTGTCCATGAAACTGTGGCTCAATAATTCATTAAAAAAAACAAAATAATCCGGTGGTCTCTAGGTAAAAAGTTCTAATTATAAATCTATTTCAACCAGGAATGCAATCACATTTAGACTTCCAACATGAAACAGAATATATGAAAAACTATACTATATATATAACTTGAAATACGATTAACATAGCATACATAGTAGATAAATCCACTTACTATCTCTAATTTTGGGTAAAACCTATTTAAGGAGAGAAAAGAAAGGCAGACAAAGCACGATGGATAAATAAGGGATATATATGCCTTAAAAGTAAACTACAGGAAAGCAATAAATAGATAAACACTGAGACTCTCTCAGTTGGGTTTTTGACTCTGACGAAGACCGCTTGTTACGGTTGAAAGATCTTAGTCTTGTATTTTCATTATGTGGTTTGATCATTGATTGTTATTTCACGTGTTTATGTGAAATCTTTATATATAAATATAAATATAGTAGGTGTGTTCTCTAATCGGGGTTCGGTCAATTTTCCAGGATAAAAAATCAAACTCTCGTTGCCAACGTTTCGGTTTTATTTAAAACTAGTCGAAGGTTTTGTCCGGTTAACATTTTTGTTCCTTTAAATAATGTAAATTTCATTTTCTTAGTTAAAAAATTTTTACTTCTGCCTATGAAAAAGGTTTTAAATAAAACCGAAACGTTGGTAACGAGAGTTTGATTTTGTATCCTGGAAAATTGACCAAATTCCGATTAGAGAACACACCTATTCTATCAAAATTATTGAATTTGTTATATATATATAATACCAATTAAATGAAATGATTCCATTAAATGAATAAACTAGAATCACAAAAAGAACACACCTAAAATAAATCATAGAATCTCACTACCATATTTCGATTGCGTCGTCATCAGGAAGGTAGGTGTGAGTCACTCCTAAGACAGGTAACGACTGACTTACATAAGAGGCGAGTCGTTACAACAGGGCGACTCACATCTATATCCCTGATGAGGAGGCAAATGAAAACTATTTGTGAGTTCTGTGATTATTTTGTGTGTGTTCTTTTTGTTATTTTAGACAAAAAAGATCCCAAATGGACAAACAAATTTCAATGTTACGATGAAATATATAGAAATTAAAACACGAACATGAGTCCCTAATTTTCGGTTTGAATCGTCTTTAGGGACCCAAACGTGGGTTTCCTACAGTCTCTGTACCAGTACGCTACGTTTCCCTCTCTTATCTCTTCTAAAGACGGTTCAAAGAAAAAATAGAAACTATAAGTGTGTGTTTTCAATGTATCTATGCTTATTTATCTATACTGAACTAAGAAAACGGTTCAAAGAACGGTCCAAGGAAAAAAGTAGAAACTATAAGTGTGTGTTTTCAATGTATCTATGTTTATTTATCCATATTGAACTAAGAAAACGGTTCAAAGAACGGTCCAAGGAAAAAAGTAGAAACTATAAGTGTGTGTTTTCAATGTATCTATGTTTATTTATCCATATTGAACTAAGAAAACGGTTCAAAGAACGGTCCAAGGAAAAAAGTAGAAACTATAAGTGTGTTTTTTCAATGTATCTATGTTTTTTTAATCCATATTGAACTAAGTAAACGGTTCAAAGAAAAAAATAGAAACTACAAGTGTGTGTTTTCAATGTATCTATGTTTTTTTTATCTATATTGAACTAAGAAAACGGTTCAAAGAAAAAAATAGAAACTATAAGTGTGTGTTTTCAATGTATCTATGTTTATTTATCTATATTGAACTATGTATATTAATTTATATATGACTCAACATATCAAATAATCTTTAGAAAGAATGTTCTATAAGAATGATTAATAGTGTTTGCATCATGTTTCTCAACTTTAACAATAATAACAATTTTTCGACAAAGAATAAAAAAAAAGTTACATTTTATTAATACAGATGGGCAAACATTTTAAACGAAATGAATTGCTAGGCTCTTCTCTATGATTTTGAAGGAGAAGATGCCTCAATTTTGTTATTACTGTATGAACAACCTTGTTTTATAATCATCTTTTAAATTAAGACATGTTTACTCTTGGGCCTTACAGTTTATAGTTTTAATTTGCTGACTCCTTACTGCTACATTATTTAGTGAACAATATCAAGAGATAGTTTAGAAACCCCTCATTATTTTCAGTTGCCAAGTGCAGCAGTGTAATCAAAACGTTCATTTGGACTTCTAGAATGAGATCGGCTTTACCGTCTGCAACACCTACTTCAGACACTCGATTTATTAATACCAAGCCTTTCAACAACTTGAGAGTTTCTGATTTAACTAAGCTTACACTGTTCTCAACATTAATTGCTATCATTTGCAGCTCTTACCACTAGGCAGATAACATTTAACTGTTTCATACTGTTTTGCCAAAGAGTTTGATATCACAAGTATTGTCTCAATCACTCAGTCATGGATTTGTTTTCAATCATGACTTCAATTACACTGTAATAACAGATCATAAAGTTATCTAAATATTAATAAAATTGCTTTAAAAGGAAGCTTGGCGTTTTACTTTCAAATGTGTTACTAAAAGTGTAGCGAAACCCTATTTTTTTTCTTTTTTTTTTAAGGACTGAAGGACTGATAAAGTCAACCCTCCGATGCTATTTCCTTGAGAAAATATTGAATCTCCTTTTCATTCTACATTGGGAGTCTTAAATTTAACCTAAATCAAGTGTATTTAGAGTAAGGAGATTTAACAAGTACCTGACATCGTACAGGCTCGGGACCGGCGGCTTAATCTCCTCTCCGAGTGACAACGTGCTTAACCACCCATGTGAATACATCGTCAGATGTAATATGACTGCAACTTTAGACCAATACCCACTCTAATATACTTTAACAAAAAAACATTATATCTGCTGTTATGAAATCAAAAGTGTAGTAGTGATATTTGTTGTTAATGATATTAGTTAACCTACAAAGGCAAAACTGGTTAAGCTTAAAAAGATCACTTAAGAAGCCTGATATTTTAGTTATTTGTTGTAAAAGGTAAATACGAATAAGTTGAGTGATAGCAGTTTTGTGATGGATAAAAAAATGCAATACCTAGTATGATCAGTTGATTGTACTAAGGCACTAAGCGTCAGGTATGCTGCTCATTACGTCTGAGGTTGAGAGTCCATTGATTTGGATGACTGGTCCGTGCTAGAACTGCTGCTGCTCTCCGGAGTCGACGTCTTGACTGGGTTGATCTTGACCGGAGCTCCGACGCCACCCGGAGGCCTGGTCATGGGCTCCTTGGGAGCAAGTGGAGGTGAATCCCTTTTATCTGCCATATCAAACGAATGATGGCGAGTTACTCTAGGGATGTGTGGGTTTTCTTTTTTCAGATTTGGGTCTGCAAGTGTTGGCTTAATTATTACTTTAGGTTCTTTACGAATCGGTTTCTCTGGTATGTTTACATAGTTATGTACAATACCTGGGGAAAGGGACTTATCAGGGATTATTGGTTTCCTACCAAGAGTTGATATTCTAGGTGGAGGAGGAGGAGGGACTTTTTTGTCACGATTTAACGCAGTGAATTGAGGTAACGACATCCTCTTGGTTCGCCACTTGTCGTAGTCGACATCTGGCTCTGGGAAATCTGGTAATACTTTGGGAAAGTTTCGTTTTTTTATATTATCTAACGATTCTTCCGCCGTTCGAGGACCTTCACTGGTATCATCCTTACATGTGACAGTGACGTAGTCTCGATTGCTCGAGTTCTCTGCACTATTGGATACAGACTGTTTTGATGATGCTAAAGCAATAGTAGAAACGTCTGAATCATCAAATGCTTCAGACCTCTGAAGTTCTGGTCGAAACCGTTTTCGAGCTAGGCTGTCCAATGATTTAGTCAATTCGATCGGTGTTTGTTTGAGAACGCTGGCACTTCGAGCACTTGGAGTAGCATCCACTGCTACAGAGACTTTCTTCACTTTCCTACCCACGGTGTGGATCCTGGAAGTCGTGGCGCTGCTGTAGGTGTCATTGTCATCATGTCTGACTTTGTCTTTTGCCGTCAAATCAGGAGAACTCTTACTTCCCATCTCGTGCGCTATCCACTCGGCTACTTTAGTGTGTGGGTCCATGGTAGTTGTGCTACAGCTAACCTGCCTATATATCCCTGGCCACTTCCTACTCTTTGCTTTTAGTGTTTCAAATGATCCTCCCACTGACTTCAAAATACTCTTAACTTCGTTCCTTTCAACTGGTCTTGAGTCATAAGGATCAATCATATCAGGCAAGCTTGGGCTGGATCCACACCTGTACCTAGGAGTAAAGTCCAGTCTTTGTCTCATATTACGCTTCTGATAATAAATATACCCAAAAGATATCAAGTTCGTCACCAAAAAACACATTCCAACAATGATAATAACACTGAGGGCAAAAGACGAAGCAGTCGTTATGTGGTTTTCAGGTTCTGGTTCTTCTTCTGCAGGTAAGCTGTCTATATTCTGAACATCTTCTGGATTCTGAGGTCTAAAAACGTCTGGCCTATTCATTCTCTCCCTTAGTACCCCAAATGGTGAAGGTTTCCTTGGCCTCATCGGTCTGTAACCTGTCCACGGATCCGAGTATGTATTTGGGTCTTCCGGAAGTAAATCATGACTCTGTAAACAAAACCATTCTGAGTTAGATGAAGCAAAAACACATGAAAGTGATATTTTTTAATACATAATTAAAACATGTACAACATGTATAAAGCTTAAATATATTTGAACTAGCCTTCTCTCGCAATAACTGTAATTTATGATATTCCTTTTAAGGGAGTTACTTGCAAAAAAATAATTTCGAATCACTAACTTTAAGTGTCTTTTTTAGTTAGAATACACTTGTGTGATATGAAATCGATGAAAACCAATATAAGATAAAAAGTTACCGTTGAAGGTTTTTTTTGTCATATTTAATACACTTAAAAATTCAATCACTTTGGTGACTGTTTCCATCATTATGGTGTGTGGGTTGAGTTCCCTCGTGGGTTGTTTAATCCTGAAAGTCGTTTACCATGTCAAAAACAATCTTCTTTCTCTTGAATTATCATTCCATCTTGTAACTGATAGAGCTGCACTTTGAAAAATTTAATGTTAATCACACCACAACATTTACAACACCATTCTTATCTGTATGAGGATATTCTTTCATAAAAAACTTGCAACATATGATGAACACGCCATAAATATTTTATTTTGAGATTTATTGAGTCTAAAGTTACTTAGTATTTTTTTTTTCTAACTCGTATATTCTATCTTTTTCATTAACGATAGCCATTTATATAGGTTCATACTTTAGAACACAGTTTTTCAAACTTTTTTCGACGCGGAACCCTTTTTGATTCCAGTAACTTTCCCGGGAACCCCAGATTCTAATGATTTCATACAATCATAATATAAATATTTGCATATGCCTTTTTAAATAGTATGTATGTTTAAAAACAATTAAAAAGTAATATTACTGCAATGTGTATTTTTCGAATAAAAATTCAATACTAAAAGATTTTAATGTTCATATTTTCCACAAGTGCATAACACATAAAACAGAATTACTAGCAATTTTAACGGAGTTTGTTTTGTAATCACTTTTGACTTTATAGTTGAAAATTTGATTCCCAAGTAGCCCCAGCATTAATCTACTTCGGTATTTGGTTTCTATGGCAGTTTAAAGAAAAAATCCCGTTTTACATAAATAGGTAGTGGGAAATGGCAGCAATGAGTGAAGTGCTACTTTTGCAATAGCAGGAAACTCGGGAATCAGATAGTCCAAAAACTGACTAGTGATTTATCCTAAATATGAATAAAATTTTGACCACTTCTTTTTATGGGTATATGTAGATATAAACATTATTCGGTTTCATGATTCACAAGAAATTTAGAAAAATGTTTTTACTAAATGTTTTTCACGGAACCCCAGACAGTCCGTTAAGGAACCCTTGTGTTCCGCGAAACCCACTTTGGGAACCTCTACTTTAGAAAAAACATTTCTATCGATAGGGTGGCAATAATTAACAGATGTAATATTACTGAAAACATTAATCACCAAATTCAACATAGGAGTCTGGAAATCGTATTCAGTCAAGTTGTTGAAATTAAAGATTATTACATTTTTTACCAATTTTATTTTTTTGAGTTGCCATTAAACTCTTTCATTCTTTTCATCTAGAAAGATTGTTTTAATTATATATTCATGATTTGGTATTTTCTTTAGACCAACAAAGATTATTATAAATATTATTGATGATAAAATAATTCTTTTTTTGAGAGTATTGAAGGTAATTCCAAATGATTAAACGTAGTCCTTTTGCCAAAACGTTTCCGACATGATATATTATGTCATCGTTCGGGCTACAACATGATTAGTTTTACAATTAGCACCTAACCTAAAAAATTACTATCTATTTGGTAATTTATTAATTTTAATATGTACAGAAACAAAGAGAAAAAAGAATTATTGATAAATTCAGTTATTACGACTATGACATTTATGAAACAATAAATTCCTCTTTTTACTGTACAATATATAAAATAATGAAATACACAAATAGTAGATAATAGTAGTTGCTAATTGTAAGAGGAAGAATCATGTGAGCCCTGAAGATGGGCGTAAATATATGTCGAACGTCGGCAAAAGGACTATTTTAATCATTGGACCTTCAAACCTCCAAAAAATTACATCAATATGATTATTATTCTTATTAACTTTAAATTACACAAAGCACGACTTTACTTAGAAAAAAGAATAAAGATAAACTTACAGAATTCAATAATTTTATGATATGTATATATATATATATATATATATATATATATCAATGATCAAACCACAATAAGAAAATGGGAAAACAAGACTAAGATCTTTCAACTGTAACAAGCTGTCTTCGTCAGAGTCAAATACCCAACTTTCCCATTTTATTATTGTGGTTTGATCATTGATTGTTATTTCACGTGTTTATGTGAAATCTTTATATATATATATATATATATATATAATTTATTAAAAAAAAGGTTGTTTTACTTACTGGAAGGTTGTATCGTGGATTATAGTCGCTTCTGATAGGGTTCATCAGATACTGCGGCAAATCTTCGTTCCAAAACTTGAGAAACTCCGATCTGTATTTATAGCCAACTTTAGGAGGAGCATCTGTTGGTTAAAGTTTCACTTTAAGCTTGAGAAGCATAGTAAGTAACTTAAGTGTTGGCCGGCTTATTCACTTACCGATTCTGTAATACATTTGATGCTGTGGTTCAAAATCAGGCCAAACAATGTCGTATTGCATCCACTCTCGTCGACTAAGAGTCAAGTAATTGTATTTCCTTGGAGTGTTGGGATTCCTTTAAAAAATAAGCAAAAAATATATCAAATTATATGTAAATATAACCAAGTTATTTTTTGTTTTTAATTTAAATAGAAGTACATTACTTTCTTTAAATTTGGTGGCGCAATAATATGATCAATAAACAAATGATACATACACAATCATATCTCTTCATATGAAATTAATTCGTTCATCAAGCGGTTACGTAAGACTCATTTTCCGTAAGATGAATAGCTAACTATATGTACACAGCCTAATGGCTCCAAGCCCCCAATACCCACCTCAAAATACACTTAATACATTTATGTAATAATCAATATAATACTTGTTATACATACTATAACTGCAATAAGCATTTAGATTGATTTTAAAATTAAATAATAATAATAATATGAAAAGTTATTTATGTTTGGATCAAAGCGACTAGGTGTCTGAACTGGAAGGTATGGTTGAGGAGAAAGACACAAATGTTTCCTAACTTTAAATTTTAATTAAAATTATGAATTGAAAAGAAAATTATAGTTATAACTTTTATCATTTTTTAAACTAAAGAAATTTTAACAATTTTTTTACTTTTCTGTTTAATATTTGTTGCAGTTTATTTTTCACTTGTTTTTACTGCTATCGTCTTCAGACTCTTTAGCTTTTTTTCGCTCTTCAGTTTCATTTTAAGCAATGGTTGTTGCTTGACGTTTTCTGGAAAACCTTTATTACAAAGGCGTTTGTATTTAACGATTTTTAAACATGTTTCTGAAGAATGAAAGACCATACATATTTCCTGCTGTAATAAATATACGGCGAGGCATGTTTTTCCAAAATAAGCCATTCTTGTCACAATGAAACATTTCAGTGCAACCAATTGTTCGACTTTTCCCAAAAATTCGCCTGCGGTTTTTGTATTAGCACCTGATGCTTCTTCATGGATAACAACAGAGTGAATTCCAGTCCTCTTCTTAAATTTTTCGAACAGAGTAAATTCTAGTCCTCTTCTTAAATTTTTCGAACAACTCACAAAAAAACCATTGGTATGATGAAACAAAGTTTATAAGATTAGGCACTTTTTTTTCGGAAAGAACTTTCGTCAGGTGGAAATTTCATAAGAAGAGACTTTTGTGTGAAGATATACCACTGTAAGTCATTACGACAAAATTGAACTACATATTCGAAAGTTAATATGAAATTTAGTTTAATACGGCTTCAAATAAACATAAAGAATATACGAGTACCATGACGGTTTTATTTTCTTGTTTCGATTACACTGACAGTCTTAAAGATTCTGCAGTGAGTGAATGTATAGCTGCTTTAGATTCAACAATTTGTCATAAACGAAAGATAATAACATTTGTTGTAACAAAAATATATAAAAATTCCGTATTGCATTATTGAGAATATATCCGCCATTTCATATATGGACTTGTGATTCCAAAAAAAATAAGTAAAATAAATTAACTGGTTTTTAGCTCTCATGATGACAGTTTGTAAAATCAGTTGATTACAAGAGCGCGACTAGCCGTTTTAATTCTAATGTAGTGCAATCACTTATTATGTGGTATTTACTCATTGTAGGGTAAAAATCTAATGAAATGGTCTCCACATATAAACATTTTTAATGATATAAACAATGCGTTTCGAACACGTAGTATTCTTCCTCAGGCATTAACTAAGGATGAGTGCCTGAGGAAGAACACTACATGTTCGAAACGCGTTGTTTATATCATTAAAAATGTTTATATGTGGAGACCATTTCATTAGATTTTTACCCTACAATGAGTAAATACCACATAATAAGTGATTGCACTACATTAGAATTAAAAACGGCTAGTAAAATAAATTAACCGAATACTTAAAACACTAACTTAAAAAGACATGCATTTTTGAATGGTCTTGACCACTGCCTTGTCACTTAACAAGCCGATCCATCTTTAGATGTGAACAGATGTTTAAAATATAACTGTTTGTTTGTTTGATTCTAACGCCCAAACTTGCAGAAATTTATCTTCAGAGCAGTTCGAGGAACTCAAAGTGTGTTTCATTTGTTATTATCACGCATTTAGTAAAAAGTTATATAATTATATACTATATATTACTTATATCATTCATACATGTCAAGTTTCAAAGAAAACACATGAAATAAAAATTGAAGTTTAATACGTTAAATTTCTCCCTGTGTTATGGACATTGATATAAAAATGTATCTATTGTGACATGTCAATGACTAAAATACAGTAAGAAACAGAAAAAACGACTAAGATCTTTGATATAAAAGAAACAGTCCTTATCAGAGACCAACTGATGATGAATCAGTTAGGTAGATCGTTTGTTTTGGTTGAAAGATCTTATTCATTCTTCTAATTTAGTACTATGTTTGTAAATTGATTTTTATTTCACTTGTTTATAAACATGTCAAATCTTGTTATTTGACATATAGATATAATAGCATCATGAAATAGCTCAAAAAAGGCAACAAACATTTCAGGAGGAACAATAAGAAAACAGTAAATAGATGACATATACTTGTAGTCTACAATATTTAGTTTAAAACCCATCAGATTTGGACGCCAAGAGCGCTTAGTGTGTGATTATTTTAGGCTAGGTTGTATCTTAGGAATGATTATTTAGACAGTATACTGAGAATTATGATAGTTTGTTTCTCAGAGCTTTTAACTGAGCATGTGGTACACACTATTGATAGGAAACTATATAAACTTTCCGACAAATAATAACATTAAGAACTATTAAATATTATTATATACCCTGTTTTTGCGAAGTTTGTCCATAAAGTCATTACCACTTCGGAAAGTAGTTTTTCTGGTAAATTGTAGTTATAGGTAAAGTGAAACCTCGGACCATCAAGTGGTACTCCAAGAACATACGCCATGTCCTCTCCAAATACACTCTTCTCCGCCTGGAAAAGAAAAAGAAAACCTATAATTATTAACAAGTTAGTACTGTATATATTAACCTACTCCTGAACTTCTAGTGATAGTGTCTTCCGTCTAGACTGTACTCGGTTTGATGCATTCTATGTAGGTTTGACAACCACTATGTTAATCCTACGTATGAATAATCATACTTCCTCGGTCAGTCGGGATTGTACATTACCAGTCGTTATTCATGTCAATTCCCAAAGTCTAAGTCATTATTCATGTCAATTCCTAGAGTCTAAGTCGTTATATGTGTCAACTTCCAGAGTCTAAGTCATTATTTGTGTCAATTTCCAGAGTCTAAGTTTCAATGAATGTTTCAGAGTTCACGTACAAAAAACAGTTACTCAACCCAATAAATCTGTCACTTTAAGAGCTTATGAAGTAGTTCATATATGGTTCGTAGGAGCTTCAAATACAGGTATCAACCTTACCCTGAAGTAGTATTCAGAGGTGTTTTTTTTCATTAATTTAAGTTAATTTATTTTATTTATTATTTCTTTTTAATTGAGTTCTATATTTTTAAAGATTTTTCCGTATATTTTTTACCTATTGTTATTCTTTCTCAGGTATTATAACTACTTTTTTTCGTTTTCCTTGTGACCAATCTACGCATGTTTTGTGAAGCTGCCCAATTTGCTTTCATCTTCCCGCCGCTCAACATTCATTCCTGAGGATGACCGTTGAAAAGGTCGAAATATTGAATGTGAGTCCTAGTATCTAATTTTCATTCGTGTTTCTCAAAGTTTACAAAGCACACACATACACACACACACACACACACACACATATATATATATATATATATATATATATTATAATATATATAAATAATACATATATATATATATATATATATATAATATATATATATATATATATATAAATCAATGATCAGACCACAATATGATAGTTTTTTACTCTTTCTTACTGTACTCCTCTGTTTCCCCAAACATCCCTTTCTGGACATTAGTCCTTTCATGTGCTTTCACCCTCTTCCCTCCCACTCTTCTCAACTCCTCACCAGATGTGTCGTGCACTAGTGTTTCAGTTGGGTTTTTAACTCTCACGAAGACCAATTGTTATGGTTGAAAGATCTTAGTTTTGTTTTCCCACTTCACATTGTGGTTTGATCATTGATATATATACGAGTATATATATATATATTTTACAATCAATTTCCCATTTCATAACTAAGATCTTTCAAACGTAACAAGCGGTCTTCGTCAGAGTCAAAAACCCAACTGAGTCAGTAACCGCTTGTTACGGTTGAAAGATCTTAGTCTTGTTTTCCCATTTCATATTGTGGTTTGATTATATATATATATAAACATAATCAATTGACATAGATATAATAGTTCTAGTGATGCGTCTATCGAAAGATAACTGAAACAGAATGATGCTATACGAGTATATAATAATAATTAATAATGATGCTCGTAAGTATAATAATTTCAAATTATTATTCCAATTCTACAGCCTTATAGAAAATCATGTGACTGTATAACGAGAGGCAATAGTATTGAATATATTGTATGTATTTCACCGTCCAGACGACAGTAAGAATGAGTCTTATTGTAATTTAAACATATTTTTCGTTGTCACACAAAGTATAGTAAGTTATACAACGCGAGTCAATTGTACTTTATATAATTATATGTATTATATATAGTACAACACAAGCCAACTGTACATTACATATGTATAGTATTATTGTGCAATGGAACACCATTGTACTTTATGGTTATTGCAATGACAATTCAAAGTAATAATTGCGGAAATGGTATTTAATAGGTTCTACCGTTATCAAGTAGTAGTAAATGCATGTTTCACTTCTATGAAACAGGTAAATTAATCCTAAACGGATAGCCAATTCCAATTAATTTCTTGATGAACAGTCCTTTGATTCTCAAAACCTTTGATATACGAATTGGATCTCAAAGAGATTAAATTTATATGTCAAAGCATTACTGTATATGCGAAGCGTGGATCTCATCAGGTCAATAGAAACATTCCCTTTTTCCATATATTATATAGAGTTCATCATACTTGTGTATATATATATATACAATTAAAAGAAACGGTCCAGCGGACTTTTTTAAAATAAAATAAATTCAAAACGAAGGAAACACACAGACATAACTCACATCGATATTTCGACCATCGTCGTCATCAGGAGGTGCGAAGAGCGAAGAGTCCCGCAGGAACTCTGCGAAGACTGCAGAGTCTTCCTGCGGGACTCTTCGCCCTTCGCACCTCCTGATGACGACGATGGTCGAAATATCGATGTGAGTTATGTCTGTGTCTTTCTTTGTGTTTCCTTCGTTTTGAATTTATTTTATTATATATATATATATATATATATATACAAAACTAAAGTTCATCAGGACTCGGTCAGTTCTTCAGGTTCTCATGCCAACGTTTCGGTTTTTATTTAAAACCTTTTTCATAGGCAGAAGTATAAATTTTGAAACAGAAAAACTAAGTACATATTACATTACAAAATATTTTACAAAGAAAAATAGTCTGTGGATTTCAACAACAACTGTAGTTTGAATGTCAAAGTAGTTTGTTGTTAAAATCCACAGACTATTTTTCGTTATAAAATAATTTGTAATGTAATACTTAGTTTTTCTGTTTCAAAATGTATACTTCTGCCTATGAAAAAGGTTTGAAATAAAAACTGAAATGTTGGCAATGGGAGTTAATTTTGAACCTGAAGAACTGACCGAGTCCCGATAAACTTCAGTTTTATTTCTATTCCACTTTTATTTCTATTTTATATTATATTATTTCTATTTTATTTCTATTATATACTTTTATCAATATATATATATATATATATATATATATATATATATATATATATATATATATATATCTACATCAATGATTCAAACCAGAATAAAAAATGCGAAAACAAAGCTCAGTTGGGTTTTTGACTCTGACGAAGACCGTTTGTTACGGTTGAAAGATCTTAGTCTTGTTTTCCTATTCCTTATTGTAGTTTGATCATTGATTGTTATTTCACATGTTTATGTGAAATCTTTATATATATATATATATATATATATATTCTCAATGAATTGTTCTTGATCTCTTCTATTCTATTGTATGTTTCGTTATTGAGGGCTAGGTCATGTAAAAGAAAATAAACTCCTTCCTAGGCCCGGAAGGCCTTCCTGGTCTAGGAAGGAGTTTATTTTCTTTTATATGACCTAGCTCTCAATAACAAAACATACACTATATATATATATTTATATACTTATACATATACTAAATAATCACAGTAAACACGTGACGGAAACTAATGATACTCGTAATAAAAGCCACAAATAAAAATAAAAAACAGAAAATATATGCTCAAAATACTGCTATCCTATATTTGGATGTTCCTATCTTCTTCGGACCTCGAAGAGAACTTAGTGGAATAACCATCAGTCAAATACCCAACTGATCAGTTAGGTTTTTGACTCTGACGAAGACCGCTTGTTACGGTTGAAAGATTTTAGTCTTGCTTATTGCAGTTTGATCATTGATTGTTATTTCACGTATTTATGTGAAATCATTTTATAATCAATATAGAAATTAATTAATAGTCACATGAAGAAAATATCATTATTACTAAGGTAATACTGTATATACGTATCAATAATAGATAGATAAAACAAGGATGAATAAGTGAAGGTGATCTTGACACGAGGACAATAATCTCATGAGTAGCTATTGTGGTAGATAACCTCCAAGTGGTTCATCAACGCATTCACTTCGTCTTTGTCCTTTCTATCACCTATTGGCAGCAAAATTCCAAAAATTATTGAAAATCCTGACTTTTCATTTTTTAAACTGTAAACATTGCTTACAGTTTAATTATTTGTACATTTTTTACAAAGAAAAAATTAGACAGTCAGAAATAAAACAAACAATGACAGAAGGTAAAGAAGCAAGTTGTATTCAAATCCTTCGACCAAATTGTCATCAGCAAGCAAATGGAATTTGGAGACCTATGACAGATGTTGTGTGGGTTCATTATGAACTGCTTCTTATGGATGGATGGCTTTCCTGTCTTTCTACTCATGGTGACAGTACAAAACTGTCACCTTGATTAGTTAATATTCCAGTGGCAACATCTTTGGCATATATAATCAAAAAGTGATATACTTGTTATATACTAATATTATGGACAAAGAAAGAAGAACGATCAATATTTAAATGATAATGAAGGAAAGAATTTCAGATCTAGTTTGTATGAAAGAATGGAAACATATAGTTAGATGTTCCAATAAATTGAATAGTATGGAAAAGCAGAAACAGCTGTGTTCGATTAGCCTTGGGCTTAGAGTCACACTAGAGGCGTATAATGCTACTTACGGTGCAACAAACACCCTCCTGAGGGCGGTAATGCTCCAGTATCCAAAATTGCTGACCCTAATAGCAACGACTAACCTATCTAACTATTCCCCTAACACAAAGAAAACATACTCCTTTTTTTTATAATGTAAAATAAATACACAATTCTTATTCGCAAAAATTTACGAAGATAACTTCGTAATTAATTTTTATAGATTAGAGGACTTTAAACATAAATATTTAACCATTAAAAACCAATAATTCACTTCGAAATTGTAAAATAATTCATCTCATATTGTCAAATAATGATTTTGAATATACAGGGTGTCCACAAAGTCTCTTTATAATTTTAATAAGCACTTAAATGTGCTTTTATTATTAATAATAATAATAATAAAATCTGGAGTGGCCTACACTCTACTTTACTATAAGTAACTTAATGTCAAATTTCTTGAGTATATAACGTCTCATTTAAGCATAACGTAAACATCTAAATGGGATATAATTATTAGCCTGTCATTCCTGAGGTAGTACAGATAGTGATTGAAGGACATATCAATTTATAAGCTTATTTTTGTACATCACAAATAATTTATTATTTGCAAATAATTTCATTAGTATAACTACAGCAGTAATAACATTTTTGAAAAACCAAAGTGAACATTTCTTGAAACGAAATAGTATCCTACAAGAGAACATGGCTATTGTTCAAATAGCCAGTAGATTTCTTACATCGTTTACTTGACATCCTTCTACATTGAATATTAAAGTAAAATTTTAAATTTAAAACAGGAAAATACCCTTTTTTTTTTTCTCTGAAAAACATCTTTAAACTGCAAGAAAATGTTGGTTTAAGGTGATTTGTTAATTAAAGGTGTACGATAATTACAGTTATTAATCTCTAAACGAAAGATTTCAATTTTGAATTATCTTTTACATTTTTGGTTTTTAACAGAATTATTATACTGGGAATTTTATGGCTTCTTAGTATTTAATAAGATCATTTTCCTTCCCCTTTGTCAAATAACATATATACGATTTTTTTTTTAATGAGTGTTATCATTTACCTGCACAATATTATTCCTCTTACATCTCTTATAAGTCAATAATATATTTTCATTTTTCCATTAGAAACATCAATTTTATCTCAGTGGATTCGCTCAAAAATTTCTACGTCAATGTAAACAATGTAAAAAAATATAAAAAATTCGACAAGTATAGCAGGTGATCTCTTAGTCTAGAATAAACAAACAGTTTTTATATCGTTATTGCTCTTTCCCGTAATTGAAACTTCATGAATTTTTTTTTGTGATTTGCTTATTTTTTGTTCCATTTTTGGTCAAATTTTCATTTTTTTTTAACGAGCCGTTTAGCGACAAAAAAACATTTTCTGAAAACACAAATCGTACTGTAACGCCCCTTTAGCGAATGTAATTTTAGAAAAAAATATCTCAACTCATTCTCCATATAATGTTCTATTTATTGGCATAGTTTCATTCTTGTCCGTCAAACAGTATGGCTTGTATCGCTCTCACAAGGTTTGAGATTGAATTATAAGTCAAAATTTTTACATTTTATTGAAAAAAAAATATTTCCTGTTGTCTTAAAATTCTGAATATATTTTTCGTTTGTTGCATTTGTAACTTCAAAGATAATGTCAAAATTTCAAAACTCTAGGGTTATCAGTTTAGGAGAAATAAATGTTTAAAAAAAAACGGTTTTTGGCAAAAAAAGTGACTTTCCCATCATGCATAATTCTTCCCAAACAATAGGGATCTTCGTCTAAATGGGGCCCATTTTTGTGTAAAATATCAACTGGATCCATCAAAGATTCTGGACCGTAGCGTGGTAACAAGCAATGCTAACACACGCACCCACCCACGCACCCACGCACCCACCCACCCACCCACCCACACACACACAGACATCATCGTAAAAACGTCATAAAACGACTTCTGGGACCTCAAAACATGTAATTCCGTCAAAATCTCGAGATCGAATTTTTTCATGATCACTATACTTTACTTATAGTAAAGTAATAATATTATAATAATTTAATAATAATAATAATATAATAATAATTTTAATAAGCACTTAAATATTAAAACTTTAATAAGTACTTAATAAAATAAAACAAATCTGATTAAGACATCTCATTAAGTTCTTTTGTAATAAACATTTCAAATTGTAAAGAGACTTTGTGGACACCCTGTATAAGTAGCATCTTTGTGAAAGTGTTAGCATTGCTTGTTACCACGCTACGGTCCAGAATCTTTGATGGATCAAGTTGATATTTTACACAAAAATGGGCCTCATAAAGACGAAGATCCCTATTGTTTGGGAAGAATTATGCATGATGGGAAAGTCACTTTTTTTGCCAAAAACCGTTTTTTTTTAAAGCATTTATTTCTCCTAAACTGATAACCCTAGAGTTTTGAAATTTTGACATTATCTTTGAGGTTTCAAATGCAACAAACGAAAAATATATTTAGAATTTAAAACAACAGGAAATATTTTTTTTTTCAATAAAATGTACAAATTTTTACTTATAATTCAATCTCAAACCTTGTAAGAGCGATACAAGCCACACTGTTGGATGGATCAAAATGAAACTATGCCTAAAAATAGAACATTACGTGGAAAATGAGTTGAAATATTTTTTTCTAAAATTACATTCGCTAAAGGGGCGTTACAGTACGATTTGTGTTTTCAGAAAATGTTTTTTTGACGCTAAACGGCTGATTAAAAAATAATGAAAATTTGACCAAAAATGGAACAAAAAATTAGCAATTCATAAAAAAAAAATCATGAAGTTTCAATTACGGAAAAGAGCAATAACGATATAAAAACTCTTTGTTTATCCTAGACTAAGAGATCACCTGCTATACTTGTCGAATTTTTTGTATTTTTACTTTACTATAAGTAAAGTATAGTGATCGTGAAAAAATTCGATCTCG
Organism: Hermatobates lingyangjiaoensis; assembly: GCA_026182355.1. Classification (NCBI taxonomy): domain Eukaryota; kingdom Metazoa; phylum Arthropoda; class Insecta; order Hemiptera; family Hermatobatidae; genus Hermatobates; species Hermatobates lingyangjiaoensis. The sequence goes on from JAPFBL010000270.1 coordinate 182,909, forward strand.
AGATTTTGACGGAATTACATGTTTTGAGGTACCAGAAGTCGTTTTATGACGTTTTTACGATGATGTCTGTGTGTGTGTGGGTGGGGGTGGGTGGTGGGTGGTGGGTGCGTGGGTGGGTGCGTGTGTTAGCATTGCTTGTTACCACGCTACGGTCCAGAATCTTTGATGGATCAAGTTGATATTTTACACAAAAATGGGCCTCATAAATACGAAGATCCCTATTGTTTTGGAAGAATTATGCATGATGGGAAAGTTACTTTTTTTGCCAAAAACCGTTTTTTTTAAAACATTTATTTCTCCTAAACTGATAACCCTAGAGTTTTGAAATTTTGACATTATCTTTGAAGTTACAAATGCAACAAACGAAAAATATATTCAGAATTTTAAGACAACAGGAAATATTTTTTTTTCAATAAAATGTAAAAATTTTGACTTACAATCTCAAACCTTGTGAGAGCGATACAAGCCATACTGTTTGACGGACAAGAATGAAACTATGCCTACAAATAGAACATTATATGGAGAATGAGTTGAGATATTTTTTTCTAAAATTACATTCGCTAAAGGGGCGTTACAGTACGATTTGTGTTTTCAGAAAATGTTTTTTTGACGCTAAACGGCTCGTTAAAAAAAAATGAAAATTTGACAAAAAATGGAACACAAAATTAGCAATTCACAAAAAAAAATTCATGAAGTTTCAATTACGGGAAAGAGCAATAACGATATAAAAACTGTTTGTTTTTTTAGACTAAGAGATCACCTGCTATACTTGTCGAATTTTTTGTATTTTTTTACATTGTTTACATTGACGTAGAAATTTTTTGAGCGAATCCACTGAGATAAAATTGATGTTTCTAATGGAAAAATGAAAATATATTATTGACTTATAAGAGATGTAAGAGGAATAATATTGTGCAGGTAAATGATAACACTCATTAAAAAAAAATTCGTATATATGTTATTTGACAAAGGGGAAGGAAAATGATCTTATTAAATACTAAGAAGCCATAAAATTCCCAGTATAATAATTCTGTTAAAAACCAAAAATGTAAAAGATAATTCAAAATTGAAATCTTTCGTTTAGAGATTAATAACTGTAATTATCGTACACCTTTAATTAACAAATCACCTTAAACCAACATTTTCTTTGCAGTTAAAGATGTTTTTCAGAGAAAAAAAGGGTATTTTCCTGTTTTAAATTTAAAAATTTTACTTTAATATTCAATGTAGAAGGATGTCAAGTAAACGATGTAAGAAATCTACTGGCTATTTGAACAATAGCCATGTTCTCTTGTAGGATACTATTTCGTTTCAAGAAATGTTCACTTTGGTTTTTCAAAAATGTTATTACTGCTGTAGTTATACTAATGAAATTATTTGCAAATAATAAATTATTTGTGATGTACAAAAATAAGCTTATAAATTGATATGTCCTTCAATCACTATCTGTACTACCTCAGGAATGACAGGCTAATAATTATATCCCATTTAGATGTTTACGTTATGCTTAAATGAGACGTTATTTATACTCAAGAAATTTGACATTAAGTTACTTATAGTAAAGTAGAGTGTAGGCCACTCCAGATTTTTTTACATTGTTTACATTGACTTAGAAATTTTTTGAGTGAATCCACTGATATAAAATTGTTATTTATAAAGGAACAATTTAAAATGTTTATTGACTTATATGATATGTAAGAGGAGTAATATGTGCAGGAAAATTATAACACTCACTCAGAAAAAAATCGTATATATGTTATTTGACAAAGGGGAAGGAAAATGATCTTGTTAAATACTAAGAAGCCATAAAATTCCCAATATAATAATTCGGTTAAAAACGAAAAATGTAAAAGATAATTCAAAATTGAAATCCTTCGTTTAGAGATTAATACATGTAATTATCGTACATCTTTAATTAACAAATCACCTTAAAACAACATTTTCTTCGCTCTTTAAGATGTTTTTCAGAGAAAAAAAGGGTATTTTCCTGTTTTAAATTTGAAAATTTTTCTTTCATATTCAATGTAGAAAGATGTCAAGTAAACGATGTAAGAAATCTACTGGCTATTTGAACAAAATTCATGTTCTCTTGTAGGATAATATTTCGTTTCAAGAAATGTTCACTTTGGTTTTTCAAAAATGTTATTACTGCTGTAGTTATACTAATGAAATTATTTGCAAATAATAAATTATTTGTGATGTACAAAAATAAGCTTATAAATTGATATGTCCTTCAATCACTATCTGTACTACCTCACGAATGAAATGCTAATAATTATATCCCATTTAGATATTTATGTTATGCTTAAATGAGACGTTATGTTTTATATACTCAAGAAATTTGACATTAAGTTAGTTATAGTAAAGTAGAGTGTAGGCCACTCCAGATTTTTTACATTGTTTACATTGACTTAGAAATTTTTTGAGCGAATCCACTGAGATAAAATTGATGTTTCTAATGGAAAAATGAAAATATATTATTGACTTATAAGAGATGTAAGAGGAATAATATTATTACATGTAAAAATCACCGCCAACGAACATAAATTAATTTCCTCTGTCTTCCATGGTATGATGGATTTGTCTCATAAACTGCTTTAATAAATCTATATATTGCACTCTTGAGCAAAACTTAATAACAGTTATAGTTTCTTCATCTTTGTGAATTGTAGTATCTTACCATGATATTGAAATGTGAGGAATGGACTCTTTCCTCAAGAAAGAGGTTTTATATTTGTTGACGAATATCCAGTTTTTTCACTATTCTAGTCTAATAGTTGAGATTTATTATTTTCAAAAATTAGAAACTTCCAGCTATAAAAGCTTTATATTATACTGAATAGCCGATTTTGACTTTGAATGGAGTATGGAAAACTTGATAATTACTATAATTTGTTTTCTCAATATACATTCAAAGCAACCTTATAGCAGAGTACAGCAGCATGAAAAAGGTAACACTCAGATGACAGATGAAAAGAAAAGCAATTTTTATTGAATAGATTTTTTAGACAATTCTTGTTATTTACATGTTTTGTGCAACTTTGTTTCCAAAAAAATTAATGTTTTCATTCTCCATTTAATCATATCCCATTTAGATGTTTACGTTATGTTTAAATGAGACGTTATGTTTTATATACTCAAGAAATTTGACATTAAGTTACTTATAGTAAAGTAGAGTGTAGGCCACTCCAGATTTTTTCATTTTACTAATACCCACACTTATGTGCTAACAAGGTTTGTGCACTTTTAGAGGTGAATATGTAGCTGATTTTGCAATGCGGCCCCCAATAATATCAGTAAGGCACGATTTTGGGAGGGAAAACAGCACATGAGGTCAATATTTTGAGTTGTAACCAAGTTCATTCTTCTTAGACTTGGATGATCAAAATAACACAAATTTAAAATAAAAATACAGCTTCTTCAAATCGAGCGATTAAATGATTAACTATTTAGAGTTATCTTGTTATTTTCGTTGATTATTCACCAAATTTATGTAATTTATTTTCCCAATGGTTTTATTTAAAGCATAATATATTATAATATTTGTTATAAAGATATTTAAACAATTATTTAATACTTTATAAATATTTATAAGAATCTCATTTAATGAAGTTTAAATACAAGCAATTGCAAGAAATAATTTCAAATCAAGACCATTATCTGTTAGAGCAAAAGTTTATAACACTAAAACTCGAACAAAGTAAGAATTACAGATAGCTTAAAACTTTTAATGATAGAATAGAATAAAATGTGGATACAAATAATTCCTTTAAAAGGATAAAGTAGAAAGTTTCTTTGCAATGAATCCTTGTTTAAGGGTAAACAGTAAACTTGTGTTAGAAGTTGTTAGAAGTCTTTGAAAGCAGTCATGGAGGCTAGTTGTCAGCAAAGGGTTTTATATTTTCAAAGAGAGTTATTCGACAGATTGTGTGTGAGCCTAATTTGAATAGTAAAGACATGCAGAGCAGTGAAATGTGTCTTGTTATTTAGATAACTCGATTTAACAAGGAGGTTGTATTTGATCGAGCTTTGAGCTCCTGGCAAAGTACAGAATGTTACATCTCCTCATTAATCAAGTTGGTCTTTTGCAAATAGTAGCTCAAACTGTTAATTTAAGATATAATTTAATTTAAACATAATTTTTTTTCTATAAGTAAAAGTTGGCATAAAAAAACTAACATCCAATTAAGAATATATTCTTGTTTTATTTTTCAGTATCAATTAGAAATATGTAATATTTTTCAAGAATTCTGTCATGAGTGAAAAAAGCCGCCCTATTTCAATTAGACCTCTTGAGCAAAAATCTGAGATTTCACAGGACTGCTGTGCTCAAAGTTTTTTAAAGGGACAAACTGGCAAAACTGGCAAAAAAAAAATAGATCTCCACTGAAAAGAGCGCTATAGTAAAAGTTTCGAACACTTAGAGTTCTTGTTCAGGTTCACATCTGAGGGTGTTATAGCAGCAGAGACCTAGAAACGACTTCTAGGTCCTTCCTAGGTCCCTGTTGCCATAACACCAACATCAGTGCAGGTTAGGTTAGGTTAGGTTGCAGTGGTAGTCTCACAAGGGAACACAGTAGGCCAAGCATTGTCCCTTTGCGATACCACACAATGAAGATTGATTCTACAGTGGGAGTCCTAAATTTTACCTTACTCAACTGTATTTAGAGTAGGGATCTTTAACTAATCCTTGACATAGTACAGGCTCGGGACCGGTTTAACGTTTAACGGTTTAACGTCCTTCTCCGAGGGACGTCGTACTTAGATTTATTCACCTCCCGCATGAATAAATCCAGAGCCAGGTGTGGATCAAACCCCGATCCTATTAGTTCAGAGGCGAGTACGTTAACCACCGAGCTAATCTGGTCCTCCTCATCAGTGCAGATGTGAACCTGAACAAGAACAGCAAGTGTTCGAAACACATTATTAGTTTTAACATAAAGCTCTTTTGTGCAGAAACCTAATTTTTTTTTAAATACTCTGTCATGGGTAAATAATACCACACTATAACAGATCGCACAAGTACTGAATTAATAGAAAGATTTTGTTTCAAACAGATGAATAACATGCGTTTGCTGAATTCGAGAGGCCAAGTTAGCTCGGTGGAACGTGCTAGCCTCTGGAGTGGTAGATCTTAGGTTCAATAACTCCTTTCGTCTTCCATTTATTCACGCCGGAAGTGAAATAAATAATCTGAGAAAATGGTGCCTAAGAGTAGACGTTAAGCCGTTGTTCCCAAAGTCTGTACGATATCAGCTACTCGTTAAAGATCCCTAGTCTAAATATACCTGAGTTAAGCAAAATTTAGGAGACACAATGTTGAGTGTTCACTGTTGTGGTACCATAACGGGTCAATGTTCGGCCTATGTGTTGCCTTATGGAACTGTCATTACAACCTAACTTAGATACGAGACACAAAACCACTTATTTCATGCTGAAATCTTAACATATCACATACATATCTTAAAAATTAGAATACTGTAGAACCAAAAAGAAAAACGTATCAGAAACTACTAAATTTTATTCTCCAGTAAATGAAAAAAACTTAAATATTAAAATACCGAATACAAACTAATTTCATATAAACATTATAATACGAAACAATGAAACTTAAAAACTACAAAATGTCCAGAAAATACCTCTATTTCCTTATTATTATGTGTTATATATATATTATTATGTAATCTGAAAATAGTTTCTGAAAATAGTAATTGTACAATAAATAAGTAAGCTTCTACAGTTTTATTGTTGTTATTAATGTAGAAATTATAGTAAAATACTATAATGATTGTCAGATTTATAAAAAAATGAAATAAATTCGATATTGCAATTCCGTAATTTAAATATATATATTTATCCTCATGAAAAATTCATTATTCAAAATATACAATTATGTTCTAATGTAGACGACGTTTGAGTCTATTAAGCCGAACCAAGCGTGGAGTGCTTGAAAAAATAAATTGCAAGATTTTGCTTTGAAGTTAAACAATCTAACTTTGGACGCAATGAGGCCAGTAATTGAGCACTGATTCTATAAAGAAGTAAATACAGTTTATTTCTTTCCTTCGTATAGGAAAAAACATTTATTCAAAATAGTGAGCAAAAAGTCATTAATTATACATATATTCATTCCTGTGTGAGTTGGTGTTAGTTAGCCGATCAGAGCTCATCTTCTTTTTCTTCTGCTCTTTATCCTAATGAGGTCGAAGTATTAAAGTGAGTTGTGTAATAATTCTACGTGTTCTTTTCTTGTAATAGTTTGATATGTTGTCCACACAGATCCTGTTATATGTATGACTTTGTTTCGATCGGTGGACATTTTCACGTCTTCGCTCCTGTCTTCCTTTTGATTTTCCTACCTTTCGCTTTATTAAGTGAAATGTAATTATAAATAAATAAATATATGTGACTGATCAAATAACAATATGAAATAAAAAAAAAAAAGGCTAAAATCTTTCAACCATAACAAGCAGTCTTCATCAGAGTCAATTTCATGTTTTTATGAGAAATCTTGTTACCGTTTATATATATATATATATATATATATATAAATAAAATAAATCCAAAACGAAGGAAACACACAGAAAGACACAGACATAACTCACATCGACATTTCGACCATCGTCGTCATCAGGAGGTGTGAAGAGCGAAGAGCGAAGAGTCCCGCAGGAAGACAGGGCGGTACTCTGACGACGATGGTCGAAATATCGATGTGAGTTATGTCTGTGTCTTTCTGTGTGTTTCCTTCGTTTTGAATTTATTTTATTTTAAAAAAGTCCGTTGGACCGTTTCTTTTAATTGTATATATATATATATATATATATATATATATATATATATATATATATATATATATATATACTTAAAATAAACAGTGACACATAGACTGAAACATAACAAAAGACTCACTTTTCAATATTTCGACCGCCATTACGGTGATCGACTTATCAATATATAAGATTATTTTTGTACATCGCACAGCTGATGCAAATAATTTCATTAGTATAACTACAGGAGTAATAAGATTTTTGAAAAGCCAAAGTGAAAATTTCTTAATACGAAATAATCTCCTAAAAGATTTTTTTCCTAAGATTTTTTTACCGAAGAAATTGATTACGAGAGTGAAAATAAAATCCGGTATCTAGTATTCCAGAGACGAACTGACAAGCCACTGACTCCCTATTTCTTAAAAATACTGCCCTAAAATATTGTTCATATTATCCAAGTACTTACTATATGCAAATACTAAGTTGGTTTATTCATAAATACCTTCTCTAATCATTATCATTCTTATTAGAAAGTGCAACGAAAAGCTAAAATTTATGGTAGTTTAGGTTGATTAAAGGCAATTCATCATTTACAATTTCAAATCTTTTTGATTATTGACAGAGAGGATACTAATGAATGAAGACCAGTGTTTAGTTCAACCTATAATTATATCAAAACTTTCCTAATCAATAATTCCTAATAATGAAAAAATACTTGGGATAATTTAAATATGTTGATTGAGAGAAAAAGTTTTGAATAAAATTTTGATAGCCATAAAAATTTGTATTTTATTAAAAAAAAAGAAATGTAATTTTAAAATTGTTATTAATTACTCGATTATGGCTTATTAGGAAATTCATTGGACAAATTTCAAAGATAAAGTTTTAGAAAGGAAGAGAAAAAGTTTAAAATTCAAAAGTCAACAAAGGTGTAAGGGTGGTTCAAGTTTAGAAGTGGAAACAGTTAAGAAATAAAAAAAAAACCACCAACGAGCAGGGGTAATACTATTGCGCAGAGAGATTTCAACCCTCTCCTGTAGTTATTTACCCCTTACACAACTCTTGACTTTGTGCCAAACTCAATGTGACAAAATATTTCGACTTTCAACTGTTTTTTTTTTAAATTATATTTGTTTTTTAATTCAGAAATAAAACTGCAAACTTAATTAAATTACTTTGTAATTGATGTATCCTGATTTGACGCAACTTTCATACAAATATTTAGGCTATTACTAAAGATATTGATTTAAAAAATATAAGTTTTATTTAATAAGATTTAAATAAAAACTAGGTTTAAACGACATTAAGGTAAGAGCAGCGTTTCCCAAACTTTTTCGAGTGACCGCCCCCTTGAGTCCATAAACCTATAACTCAACACCCTTCAATAATAATCAGATTCCTAGACTAAATAACCAAATGAGTAACATTTTAATAATTAAATTAAAATAATTACTAATCGAATATTTATGTAGAATCCAATAGATGTATTGTTTCTTATTATATTTATGCAAAAGAATTAATACACAATAAAAGAAACTTAGGTGAGAATATACTTTTAACATAAAAATGAATTATCAAAACAAATAATTTTAAGAAACCATTTCCTAGAAGTTTACATGTTGTGTTTTCACTTAAATTTATAAATTATATTGCATGAACATTTTCAATTTATGGAAATAGAATCCCCGCTCCTTTTTGCATTACCGCCCCCCGATATCAAAGCAGTGCCCCCAGGAGGACAGTAACGTCCACTTTGGGAAACACTGGGTTAGAGCAATCAAAGAAATTCAGGTTTTTTCATTTTGAAGACCCTAATAATGGACCGTTACTGCTGGAAAAATATCAGTTAATGACAGAATTTAATATAATACTTCTTTATAACTTTATATATGTATCATTATGACATTTTATGATATTTAAATACTAATACCATAACTTAATTATCATACTATAACTTTTTTTAATTTAATGCAGATAGTTCTATACCATACCAGATAGTTCTATAGTTCTATACCATAGATCCCTAACATACCAAAATACGTCACACTATCTTACCGGTCACCGTATACAATTCTCCTGTAATCAAATGGGAACAGGTTAACAAAAATAAACTCCCTCATGGTAGGATTACTACCCGTGAGGAAAACAAAAAAAAAAAGAAAAATTCTCCAAGTGATATCCCATTTGAAGGAGAGTGAGTGATTCTCTTGTTAAAAGTCTCAGTTAAATATTAGTGTAAAAAAGTCACAAAAATATATTTTATAAACTTAAATAGTGTTAATCTTGAAGAATATACGCTTCTCACACTTATTTAATAATTCGAACAAGTCTCTGTGTGAGAATTTCTGGTGGCTAAACAGATATCGTAAACTGAATCTATACGGGTTTAATGTTGACATGATTTTTACTTTGTTTTAGGTTAAGCCGGAAAAATTTATATTTAATAGAAACTCTAGAATGAATGGTAGATATCAATATATACAGATCCTTATATGAGCCGATTATTTTGAAAGTGGCCTAATTCCATTTTCCAAAAAAATTTAGCTAACTATTTAAATAATTACATTTTTACGTTATCTTTACCTTTTGTAGCAAATTGTACAAAATTTATTTAAAATTACTAAGAATTTTTATAAAAAAAATTAGATGATAAATAAAATGACAATATTTTTAAATTTTGTAAAACGCAAACCCTTAAATATCTCGATTTTAACATAAATGGAATTAGGCCACTTTCAAAATAAGCGACTCATATATTTTACAGACTTATCAAAAAATCTGGAAATACGCCGATTAGAAATTTGATTGTCTATTAATTTTATTTAAACATTTTCCATTATGACACCTTATTAGTCTTTTAAAACATGGAAAAAGTGACATTCCATGTTCTTCTATATTAAAGGAGAGCTAAAAGAAAGAATATTTGTCAAAATGTATGTATATATGCTTTTTCGCAATTCGTCATTAATGATTAAATAAGAATTCATGTGTTCAGAACATTAATGTAAACAAAAAAATATATTAGTTACAATTTAAATAATAAATAATAATCTAATACTGTTTGATATATACTTCTCATAATACCTCAGTCAATGATGGAGAATTTCAAAAACAAGTCTCCACACAAAAGTATGTATGTATGTATGTATGTTATGTTAAAAAGTAACACGCGTTTTGAATAGTTGATATTCTTCTTCAGGTTTATATCTGCACTGTTGAGGGTTTTGTGGCAATATTGCAATTTAAACCTGAAGAAGAACACTAGGTGTTTGAAAAGCGTTTTTTTTTCAGTTTTAGCTCGTCTATGTGGTGGCTTAAATTGTTTTTGAAATTCCTAATTATGATTAAAAATCACAATTTAACGGATTGAACAAGTAATGGGTTTTAGTTTATATCAAACATAGCAACCATCAATTCTATCCTTATTATAAAAGTTATCATCCAATCCAAATAAAATCTATTCATTCCGTGATCTTTTTTTTATTCAGTTACAACAACTCTGCAATGCTCCAACAAACCGAAAAATCAGAATAGATAATTTAAAAGAGAAATCCAAGGAGCGTGGCTACCCTTCAACCGTGATAAAGAGTCACATTGTTTCAGCATATGCTCGCTATTCCCTTTCCCCTCCAAAAAGGAGAGAGGTCCTGGTGATTTAGTAACCCTCTTGGCAGATTACTTCCCCAAAGCTCACAGGTTGGGGAAATTTATAACTTACTTGTATCCTTTCCTCCTCCTCATTCATTTCCTTAGTATTTAATAAACTTCACTGGAATTTGTAATCGCAGGTCTTTGACGAGTATTGGACAAAAATTCAGAGATGATACGTTGTCCGCTAGCTGTCAACCCTCTTTGAAGAGGCTATTGCCCTCATGACTTGATACTTGACGAAAGTATCAAATTTGAAGAGACCGTTACTAATGTTTATAATATTTGATCTATTAAATTTAATTAGATTTTTTCACGTGTTTATGTGAAATCTTTTTAATATATATATATATATATATATATATATATATATATATATATATATAATATCATACGAGAAAGAAAGACAGAGAGAGAGATAACGATCATGAGAATGAACCATTCTTTAATGTTCCAATGATAACATAGGAATTTACGGGGTTTTATATACATTGTCTGATATTATATATTCACACAAAAACTCTGTTAAGAATAGGAGCAGGGAACACTAGTTTTCTGTTCTTCACTCTTCGATCGATTCTGGTTCCCATCAACCGAGATAATTTCAGGTCACTTTACTATATTTCCTGTAATTATCCAATGAGTGTGTTTACTTATTTTATTTCATAGCTTTTAAACTCTGCTTTAAATTGCCAAACATTCAGTTAAAAGAAAGAAATAATTTCCTTTTTTCTAATCTTATATATACTATATATAATCTTATATATATGCGTATATTTTCTGTGTGGTAATTATATATAACCAGACAATTAATTCGTTAATTGGTTAACGAATAGAATGTTATAGCAAATAGTATGATCTAGATCAGGCCTTCTTAAACTATGGGTCGCGACCCCAAACGGGGTCGCGTCGCTAAATTCTGGGGTCGCGAGAGATTTTAATGTCAAATATTTAAATACACGATTTTATAACATCTGGATGTGTATTTGTGCAGTCACACCACGGGAGTAATACTTCATATAAAAAAATTGAACAAGATGGCTGACAAAAAAAATATTTGAATTTGTATTGTAACCCATGATTTCGATTGCAACATGTTAATCTTCATGAGAAATGTGCTTTTTTTTCACATTCAGTTCAGTATGAAGACGAACATAGTAACCATTGAAATCATCTGTTTCAATGCAAAAAAAATATTTTTTTTCAGCAATATTGGACGATTTATGTGTTACATTTACAACTGAATTTTCTAAAATCGCTGATATGGCGTTAAATGTTCTTCTGCAATTCAACACCATATATTTATGTGAAGTTACTTTCGTAGCTTTAACACATTAAATCCCAATATCGCTCATCGCTAAAAAATGTAGAAGGGTCTTACGTCCAACAGTGTCAAACATTCAACCAAGATTTAATGGTTAAGAAATAAAAAACAGGCACATACATCTCATTAAATTTTTTCCTTTAATATTAATTTAATACTTACCACTCAACGACTGCATGCGAATATATATTTTCATATTTATATGAATATTGTTACCTAATAAATAAAACATCAAAAAATATTTATTTATCTTTCTTTTATATTTATATGGGGTCGCCAGGAAACTCACAATCATAAATGGGGTAGTGAATGAAAAAAGTTTAAGAAGCCCTGCTCTAGATTGTCAATTACTATTTATATTTCATCTATATTGATCAGCTGATAGCCTAATTGCGTTTATAATCTTGATTGAAATGACATTATATCCTTGCTAACTTTTATGGACAGCTATGATTGTATTGTTATAACTTTCAACTTACTAGCGAGTATAAGGCCATCATAAACATTCAACACATAGATGATATAATATAAAGGTATATATAGTGGTTTAATTAATGAAGTTTTAGTATTAATTGTACGACTTAATTGGTTTTTGGGATTGTGGAAGGGTAATGCCTGGAGAGTAATGCAATGAGGAGGCAGACTAGCACAGGCAAGTTGGAGAGATGTTGGCCGTAAAGAGAATATTAGGGCTCCTTTATGTGTTCAGTTGGACCAACTATGTCGTACGAGGCGGGTCAAGCAGTAAAGCAAAAGGAATTGGAAAAGTTGTTCAATTGGATGGATGCGTTGGCGAGGGGGAGCAAGCTTCCAGCACGCTATTTCCTTCAGGCCTACCTCCCACTCAATAAACATGTACTACTTTTCACTGACAACTTCTTACTCATGTAATAATATATATTAAAAATTAAATCAATAACAACATTTATTTTTAAAGACATTTTTTTTACGAAATACACATAATATATAACGCTATAACCAGAGTCATGTAAACGTCTAGAAATGTCCTGGGTAAATATTTATTTCAAATCTCCTAACAGAAAATTCTAGATTAGTAAGTGTAAGTTGCCTAAAGAACTATAAGTTCTTCTTTTATATATATATATATAGCTTTTTTTATTATTATTTCCTTTTTTATAATTTCTAATTTTATAATTTTATCTATTGTTTTTGCCCTTTCCGTTCCCCGACGTTTATTGCCTAGCTCCTTTCTTACGCTAGTGCTGCTCTCATCGGTTGACTCTTCATTGCTTCATTCGCACTCCGTTCTTCGACGTGGGGAGATCTCTCTCACTTCGTCCTCTCTTCTAGTCTACTCCTGATGACGAAGAACAGTTCGAAATATTGAATTCTGTAAGTGTTCTTTTTATTCATTTTTCTTTGTCGTGCTTTGTGTAATTTAAATTTATATATATATATATATATACACTTTTTCGTTGGAAATACGAAACAAAACGGACAAATATAGTTCAATATAGACAAAGAAACATAGAGAAATCAAAAGAACACACTTACAGTCTCTAATTTTCGGTTTGAGACACTGGTCTCTGAACCAGTGCGCTTGGTTCCCCTCTCTTATATCTCCTGAAGACGGTACTTATTCACACGGTACGCCGTCCCTCGGACAGGACGTTGAGCCGTCGGCACCAAGCCTGTACGATGTACTCGTATACCTGATGATGTATATGCTACTCAAAAAATATCACAGAGTAGTTGTGTGTGATTTAATTTATTATAATTTATTGCAGTTGTGTGCAATAAAAAAATATTATTTGCAAACAAATTATCAAATTAGAATGAACTGGATTGCTAGTCTATATACACGTGATTTAGTCAAAATTTAGGACTTCCAATGTAGAATCACTGATCAAACAAAAAGACCATAAGGGGCTGACGTTTTTAATCCGCTTTAAACTTAAGTTTAAACAATATGCAATAAAAAAACTCATATATACAACCACCCACTCAGGAGGTTCACACACACACACACACACACAAAACACACACTTTAGCAAGCTGTTGCTAACAAACATATAAAAAAGTACTAAATATTTAAATTTATATTCAAATATAACATATATAATAAATAGCTTTAATTTAAGCTTGAATATAATAATATATTTTTTTATTAAAAAGTAGCTCTCTTACTCCTGTGAGTCTTCTTGAAGAACCTATATAAATCATTTTCTACTTGATTAATCAGTCAGCCAATTATAGTGAAATATATAGCGAAAAAACTGGCAGTAAATCACTTGTAATGAGCCTGGTGCCTTGGACATAATTAGATAGCGCCATGAATCAAACTAGACGTCTCTAGTGAGTTTAATAACCACTACAAGTAGTTTAAGGACAAATGAACAAAACATTGTAGTCTATAAAGAGTAAATATTATTTAGCATTAATAAATGAGAGAGTTTGTAAAAAATGTTTACTTCATGAATAATTTACTGAAAAATACTTTTAACAATATTATGCATTATTAATAATTTAAATAAAAATCAAAACAAAAACTCAATAACACGCCGGCGTCACTGTTGTCTGGACAGTGAAGGGAAATTATCGGAAGTAAAGTAAAAAATCTCTCTCCACTTACACATTCACACAGAATAATACAATTATTGCATTTATTAGTGTATTAAATTGTTAAATTGTATTGGAAATGAAAAAAAAATGTAAACTTAAGTCTAATACATATTGTGTAATATTAAGTATATTACTATATTAAACACACAGATTAAAGAAACACTTACAAATTCTAAGTTTCGGGCAAATTTTAAAATGGAGGCAGATTGCCAAAGAATTTGAGTTTGTGTTATACACTTCATCGATTTTGAACTGGCATTGTGTGCAGTTTGGATCGTCTTTCCGATTTTATTTCCGTCTTAAGGGGAGATAAGAAAGGGATCCAAGCGCACTGGTGCAGTAACGGTTGGAGATCAGCAATGTTACCATATACGCCCACCGTCACAGAGAGTAAGTTCATACAAGAAACATTTTATAATTAAATTATGAAATATGAAAAAATAATGCATGAAATAAAAAAAAACTGGGGGATAAATAGTGGAAATGATACATAGTGGAAATATACATTTCCAAACTAAGCTATTCTGAGTTTTAAATAGAATAAAACTTAAAAAAAATATTGAGAATACAAATAATAATATTAAATAAGTAAAATAATTAAATAATGAACATAAAAAAGATAAAAAAAGGTAATAGACAATAAAAAAGAACATAAAATCCAAAGACAAGGAACTAAATAAATGAAGCATTTTCTCTTTAGATTAAGGAAATACGCACACTTAGCAACCAAATATGGACTTCTTCGTGGGCTTATAGAGTGAGTTCTTTGCAGTGAGAGCGAATTTGTTGCAAAATCTGCAACCTGCAGTACTCATTAAAGAGATGTCCTTTATCTACGTTCTACACAGGTCAAACATCCACAAAGCTTAGTCTCCGTGTGAACAGTCATAGAGCTTCCGTCAATCACTCCCATCTTGCTATCACCATAGCTCTCCGTGTGAACAGTCATAGAGTTTCCGTCAATCACTCCCATCTTGCTATCACCATAGCTCTCCGTGTGACCACTCATAGAGTTTCCATCAATCACTCCCATCTTGCTATCACCATAGCTCTCCGTGTGACCACTCATAGAGTTTCCATCAATCACTCCCATCTTGCTATCACCATAGCTCTCCATGTGAACAGTCATAGAGCTTCCGTCAATCACTCCCATCTTGCTATCACCATAGCTCTCCATGTGAACAGACATAGAGCTTCCTTCAATCACTCCCATCTTACTATCACCATAGCTCTCCGTGTGACCACTCATAGAGTTTCCATCAATCACTCCCATCTTGCTATCACCATAGCTCTCCATGTGAACAGTCATAGAGCTTCCGTCAATCACTCCCATCTTGCTATCACCATAGCTCTCCATGTGAACAGTCATAGAGCTTCCTTCAATCACTCCCATCTTGCTATCACCATAGCTCTCCATGTGAACAGTCATAGAGCTTCCGTCAATCACTCCCATCTTGCTATCACCATAGCTCTCCGTGTGAACAGTCATAGAGCTTCCGTCAATCACTCCCATCTTGCTATCACCATAGCTCTCCGTGTGAACAGTCATAGAGCTTCCGTCAATCACTCCCATCTTGCTATCACCATAGCTCTCCGTGTGAACAGTCATAGAGCTTCCGTCAATCACTCCCATCTTGCTATCACCATAGCTCTCCGTGTGACCACTCATAGAGTTTCCATCAATCACTCCCATCTTGCTATCACCATAGCTCTCCGTGTGACCACTCATAGAGTTTCCATCAATCACTCCCATCTTGCTATCACCATAGCTCTCCATGTGAACAGTCATAGAGCTTCCGTCAATCACTCCCATCTTGCTATCACCATAGCTCTCCATGTGAACAGTCATAGAGCTTCCGTCAATCACTCCCATCTTGCTATCACCATAGCTCTCCGTGTGAACAGTCATAGAGCTTCCGTCAATCACTCCCATCTTGCTATCACCATAGCTCTCCGTGTGAACAGTCATAGAGCTTCCGTCAATCACTCCCATCTTGCTATCACCATAGCTCTCCATGTGAACAGACATAGAGCTTCCTTCAATCACTCCCATCTTACTATCACCATAGCTCTCCGTGTGACCACTCATAGAGTTTCCATCAATCACTCCCATCTTGCTATCACCATAGCTCTCCATGTGAACAGTCATAGAGCTTCCGTCAATCACTCCCATCTTGCTATCACCATACATGCGAATAGTACGCACTTTCCAGATTAACTAATTAATCACAATCATCACAACCATTTAAATATGTATAAACTAATGGAAGTTCAAGGTAGTTTCATAATTTTAGTCCATGATACGGTTGAGATGAGTTATACACCTCTTGACAAATTGCAATTAACATCAGACTTACCAGCCATCACTAATCCTTGTGAATTAATATTCTTCCATTTTTTTGTGATAAAATGACATATGAGATGATTGCACTTAATAATGAAGGAATCTGAAGATTATCTATGAATTTTACAAATTTAAGTGATCGTAGTTACAATAAAATCTGAGGGATGACTGACCTAGAGTAGTGTTTTTAGCTTTAGTTTGATTCTTGGTTAAAACATTAGTTATTTATGTAAAAGATAGCAAATGTTGTACCTATTCAGTCATTTCTTACGACCCAGTGGTATACCAGTTTTTTTGTTGTTTAAAGATCCTTTCTCTAATAAAACTGGAATTGGGTAAAATGTGAGATTCCGAAAGTATAACCAAATTATGGTTAGAACACAACAAAAACTGTAGTTAGTTAATACATGTTTTATATGGATGCAAGAAAAAAATCATTAAGATGGAACTGAACTGCCTACAAACTCGGATAACAGACAACAACCACAGTTATACCTTAGTATCCTACTGTATACGAAGTAGACAGATCGTATACATCCGATGCATGGATTAAACCAACAGGCTAAGAGAAGGTGAGGTTTTGTTTCATATAGAAAAGAGTTGAGTACTGACGTTGTGGTACTCGGAGTACTTGGAGCGATGAGCGAAGACATACATGTAGGTGCGAACATGGGGTGAGGGCCGCGAGTGGTAGACAGCCGTCTGGAGCATAGGAGCAGCCACACGGGCATCGCTGAGCATTGCAACAGTAGCTTCTCTGCTGCTCTCTCCTGCAGATCGACCGCGACCACCTTCTGAGTTGTACATGAGGCTAGCTTTGGCCTGCGCCAGCTCTGGATAAATCTGTAACACGACAAAATCAACTACTTACTAAGCGTTAAGAAATGTGTGATCTGAATCCAAAAGTAAGCCCTTGCTTTAGGATTAATTAAAACTTTCTAAAACTACAAAACACTGCTACCGTCACGCTTTAACATATGGTAACAGAAAATATTGCAGAAGAAATCTTTCTCTCTCTATATATATGCAGAAAAATCACAATAAACAAACACATGTTGCAATCAATGAAGTTTAAACCACAGTGGAAAAAGTAAAACAATAGAAATAAATACTCTGAGGCCTTTCAATGTGCAAAAAAAACATAATAAATAAATACGTGATGCAATCACGTTTCCATATATATATATATATATATATATATATATGAATTAGTAATAATACAATCCGTCATACCTCGTAAAGTCTCAGAAAAGCTCGACGAGGTATGACGGATTGTATTATTACTAACCTGCAATTGGAACTATACCATTAACTTATATAATATTATATATATATATATATATATATATATATAATATATATATATATATGAAGTTCGTGAGTTTGTTTGTTCACCCATTCTCCGGGGAGATAGAGATCTTGAAATTATAATATATATTATTTATTACCTGAATAATATTAAATAAAAGAAAATTATTATTTGATTCAAAAAATTTGAACCTAGATATCCAGTGGTTTGCGTGCTCGCTGATGGCAGTAGTGCAAATGTATTATATATAAATGTAATTTTTTTTAATTTAATATTTGCGTAATATAAACACTGGAAATAAAGTAAGCTATGGAACCAGAGTAGCCCAGTGGCTTGAGTGCTCGCCGCTGACAGTATCATGTCAGCGCCGCCGAAAAAGACATCATGACTGGGTGTGGTCCTGGGGAGTCTGTGCGTATACCACGCATACCATTGATTTCAAAGCACTATCAGTATCCATCAGCAGTAATTGAAGTGATTGAGACAAACTTTTTCTCACATGGTCAACTAGCTGCAGTTTGCTTGTCCAAGAGTCAGAGGTTTCAATTCTTTGTTCTTCCATGAACCTGAAGACAGCTAATGTGATGTATACAGAGGCATTTGCTTAACACTGTACTAATAATGTTATTTTCTACTATTTTATAATTTCTAATGATATTTTAGAATGTATCATTAATCATCTCCAAATTTTTTAAAAAAAGTACCCGTCAAAGAATAAAAGTAAGAGTAAAAAGTACGTTTGCTAGTAAATAAACATAATCGATAATAATTTAAAGCACTGTTTCCAAAACATTTATTTTGATACAAAATGAAACACTGTCCAATGTTATTGTTTCTCCAAATCAACATAAAAAATTGTGAAATATTATAATACATCATATTCATTTTTCCTTGTAATAGTAAAATACGGAGCCCTCAAAATATCTGAGTGAATGGAAGATTCCTTGATACAAACTTTATTCAAGATTTGATAAACTAAAAGTATCGGATTTTGATTGAATTATTTAAATTTCTTTAGGACAAGTTTGTAAAACACCTGCAAGTCTAAAATCAGTGAGTTTTATGATAAACATTTTTGATCACTTTGATTTCTAATCATTTTAGTTGAAAATTATCTTTTTAGGATGAAAAAAAGTTTGAATATTTTCCACAAATATATAATACTTACACTCATGTGTATATAATAACAGTCGGTTATAATAGAAAATGATAAATGTGTATAAATTATTTAGGAATGAGTGCAATGGTTTGAGACGTAGTTGTAAGCGTTGTGGTTTAGAATTTCTTCCATTTATTACCCTCCGTCACACAATTAATGAATATTCAAGAGAGGAAAAACGTTGCAACCATTCAAAAAGTCGACTTGGGTCATTCTCGTACGTGCAAAAGACACATTTATCATTTGGAAGATTAATAGCACTATGGACAGGGAGAAGAAAGAAAAAAAAATCACCAGGCATCATTCACTGATACATCTTTGAAAACTTGTTACTCTTAGTGCTTTCTACCGCATCTCATAGCAGGACTAACTTTAAAATACATTTTATGATGATTTTATCTATTTATGAATAATTCAAAAAGCTGCATTACAAATATTCTTTTCCAAAAAAATATTCTCAAAGATAGCCATCAAGAGTTTGAAATGTCAAATATTTGATGGTACGGCCTTTAGTATTTCATGTTCACATCATTATACTTGGTAGTATTTCTTTCAATCCATTCTTGGGTTTGTTATTGATTTGTTTTCATTATTTAATAAGTGCATCTAAAATGAAGGTTTGTCTCGAGATTACATCCATATTTTTATTTGTTGCCGTCGGTATTGCACTTATAGTATAGTAGTATTTTTCTTATAGCGCAAAATACAGTTTTTTCGTATTCTTTTCACATTCACACACTTGTCCTTAATTCATTGAAATGTTCAGTGACTCTATCTACTCTTATCGTACTCAATGCTTACCTTCTCAGGCTACATCTTCTAATCTGTAGTTTGCAGTTAACTGTCCTTTGGGAAGACAAATTGAACTTCCCTGACACCTTTTCACTACATACCTGTTCGATATACCTATGACTCGTCAAAAAGAGATCACTAAAATTACAAAATATCTGGAAGACAAAAGAGACAAAACACATATTTCGGTATTTTTTTCAAATAAGAGTTCATCATCAGGATGTTATCAGTAGAGTAGATAAGCCAACAGAAATGTGTTTTGTGTGTGTCATAATACGGTAGTTCCATTCCAGACTGAACAAATCATTCAGCATCATGTTCTCAACTAACGTTGATTTGTTGCTTGAAATATAAATCGTATTAGGTTAGGCAGGATGCAGTGCCAGTCACACACATAGGCCAAACATTGACACTTCGTGATATCACACAAAAATTGGATTCTACCTTAGGGATCCTAAATTTTGCCTAACTCAAGTGTATTTAGAGTGGGGATCTTTAAAGAGTATTTGAAATCGTACAGGCTCGGGAAGAATAGCTTAACGTTCTCCCCTAATAACGGCGTGCTCATATTTATTCACCTCTCACGTAAATATATCGAGAGCCAGAGTAGGTATTGAACTCCGGACCTACTACTCCAGAAGCGAACACATTGTGGTTAAAGTAATATATACTACAACTTACTTAACTTTATTTTCAGGTAATACATTCCATTAAAAAAGACATTTCAATCACATTAAAATGATCCAATTAAAGGTCGCTTAATAGGATTATTGGTGGGAATATTGATTGGTGATAACCGGCACCAATCAATCCCATTAAGTGATTTGATGTCTTTTATGCAAATCTTAGTTTGAATAAGTAAGACAAACATTTGTTTGTTCAGATTTGAAATATATATCTACTCAAATAATAAGTCATCCTAAAGTAAATAACAACTCACCAATGAATGGATGACCAATAATAATTTTAATGGCTCCTATAATTTTTTGTCTCTGTATATTTCATTCAAGGTTTCGTGTGTTTGAAAAATATAATTTCTAGAACATTCTTATTAATCATACCTTTGTTAAAGTATCCATTTTCAGTTTATTTAAATTAATTTTGGAAAGAAGATATCAATATAACAAATATTTTTCATTTTGTTAATTTCAAATCGTCATAAAAACCGTTATAATTCTTCTCCATTTTATTCCAATTTGGAAAGAGATATTTCTTAAAAAGTGTCACCCAGACAAATGGTTTCAATAAAAGATAGGCTTGTTGGTATTCAGTGACTACTCCGGTTTTAATTTAAAGTGAATCCGCTGCTAATATATCTAAAACGACTGGCGAGTCCATTTGTCTTTAGGCTAAGCTGCGTGGGATGATTCATGAAAGGAAGCAAGAATAATTGTCCTTTATTGTCGGAGAGTGATTAATCCCAAAGGTCAGACTGTCTCGTGGCGCTCAGGTCACGTTGTACTATCACTTCGCTGCCTAATACTTTTGCTTCCTTATTTCAAACACTTTTTTTTTCTTTCCAGATTGTGTCTTATTGGATACGACTCGGTTATTCCTTTACTTAGAGTAAATTTTCCTCTTCTTTTCTTCTTACAAAGTTATAGGTATGAAGGAGTATGAAATGTTCACAACATGTTGCTTTTATAAAACTTTGTTTTGAGTCGACTTAGTTAAAGAACCCAACAATTATCAGCCAGAAGCATTTATATCTGTTTCAAGACAAGCTGCTGAAAATAATCAAACAACGATCAGGTGTTAACTTGTTCGTTTCTAGTGTACAATATTTCAGTGTTAACCTCTACATTACCATGTGACAAATTCTAATATAGTATAAGTCATTAACGTGAATTTTGGATGGTTACTATCTTATTGGAGAGTTTTACTCCAAATGAACTCAAATAAAGTTTAATATTCAACTCTAAGTGGAAAATGAATCCACTTTATGGTTATTAAAGAATCCCCTTCGCATAAATAACTTTTTCGTAACATTAGAACAGGGGGGGCCTGGTTAGCTCAGTGGTTAACGTACTCGCCTCTGAACTGATAGGACTGAAATTTGATCCCCACCTAACCCTCGATTTATTCATGCGGGAAGTGAATAAATCTGAGAACGGCGTCCTTCGGAGAAGGATGTTCAACCGTAATGATCTTCGCGTTCCTCGGCATTTTGTGCCATAACCGCTTAGTCAAGCAAGGCCACCTTGTTGACAAGTTACCCTTTAGCCACATCCATTGAAAGGATGGAGGTGCCCGAGGGCACCTCAAGAAACGCAATGCTAAGCACGAATTCTGACATTACTTCACAAAACGGTACCTAGGCCACGAGTAACAGACAAACTAAAGCCCAGGTAACATGCGGAGATAATTACCTTACGGCACTCAAAATTCCCTTACCAGTTGCAGTTTAACAAAAGAACACATATAACGAAGACATATAATTGAACTTATTTGAAGACTAACTCAACTTATCACTACGCCTCAAGGTACTAAAATATTCCCTCAAGGTGGAAACTAAACTAACTTATAACTAAGAAACACTCAATACTAAAAACTAATATAATGTCCGACAAGGTACTCGATATTCCCTTATCGGTTGCTTAAACTAAAGGACACAGGACATATAAATAAACATACAGAACGATAGAAGGACGTTAAACCGTCAATCCCGAGCCTGTATGGTGTCAGGTACTCGTTAATGATCCCTAGTCTAAATACACTTGAGTTAGGCAAAATTTAGGACTCCCACTGTAGAATTAATCTTTATTGTGTGATATCACAAAGAGCCAATGCTCGGCCTACGTGTGTTCCCTTGTGGGACTGCCACTGCAACCTAACCTAACATTAGAACAGATATGCATTTGTATTTCTTAAATTAAAGTCAGAATGATTCTCATTTCTTTGAGTAGATGTCTTTAGAAATAACTGATAATTCTAAAGTATAGAAATTTTCCAATGTAAAATAAAACAAGAAATTTAAGCCTGTCAATTGGAACATAGTTCTATTGTTAAGGGTTGTTATGAATAATTCCAGTGTTGCTGTATCACTTTGCAGATTGCCTGATTATAAAGGGAGATGTTTAATATCATTACAAAAACAGAATTACTTTTTTTTTACAATATTGGAGAAAGATTTGAAAAAAACTTTAATTGAAAGTCTAGAATAGCTCAATATATCTTTAAAATACAAAAAAAATAATTTATAGCCTGTTTAACATAGGTCTGCAGACATTAATCATAGCAATTACAATTGAACGAACAATTTTTCAGCTGCCCAAAGTGTGCATTATTTCCCTTATTTGAAGCTTGCAGTCTTTATGATGAAATATTTAGCTAATCTATAATTACAGAATGCTGAAGTTTTGCAATGTACTGTATGATATTCATAGATACGTTATGTAAACCGTTAGTGCGTATGCTAACTTCCAGTAAAACTTGACCCGCCAATATTTTCTAGCAAGGATTACAAATAAGCCTTGAACATATTGCCTATAAAATTCCTCGATATATTATTTCTTTGGTATTCGGAATTTCTTAAATTAACTTTTTATACATTCTTAGATCCTACAAATGATAAAAGTAGTCTGGTTATTGTTACTTGAAAGGTCTGTCTGAAGAACTCCTTGAGAATTTCTTCCCGTCTCACATCCAGCAGGCCTCTCGACAAACTCTGACCGTCTAGTAAGTGGTAGCTCTCCGCCTCTGTCAGACCACACATCAAGTCGTACCTGAACACAAAAGCCTTCCATTAATTGATAACTATTAATAAGTAGTGATGTAACACATCCTAGAGTTAATATCTTATTCTATAAATAACTCTTCTTTCGTTTTTTTTTAAATACCTGTTCCTAAGGGCCGAAACATATTAGTACTAGTAGTCCCACAAATGCTAGTAGAGTTCCTTACCTACTCGTAAACATCAAGGTCTAGATACCTTCTTCAATTTTAGTAAACTTCTAAAAATACAGCTACTTTTAAAAGATAAAATGTTCTATGCTCCTGACACAATGACTTTGGGATTAAATTGTTCGGTCAAGTTTGGTCGTGATAGTACAGCTACTACGAGTCATAACCAAGTGTCAAGTAAGTCAGAAGTAGATTAGACCAATACATTGTCCCTGAAATATCAAATATATTTAATATCATTTCGAAAGATCAAGCATCCTGCTGAATCTATGACCAGGAAGTAGGGGCTCAGTTAACTTGAGTTTTTTAATAATTCAAACGACTTATCAAATATACATTTTTTAAAATTCCTCTATTTATATTATTAAGTGTTCAGTATAACATCAACAGCTTTATTAATCACACCCTAGGTAGGAAAGTATATACACTATCTTTCATGAAATCTCTTGCAGAATTAATTTTACAATAAAGTACTTAAATTAAATTAAGTAGTACATTGAGACAGTCTCAACAACTTGACAAAAAATTTACCTATGGCAGGATAGCTTACTATCAAGTAAGCTTAGCATAGCTTTTCTATCAAGAAATATAATTACTCAATTACTTCCAGAAAAGGTAATCCAGTTGCATTCTAAGAGATTATGTTGTCACATCATAACTGGACTATACCTTCAACTCAATGTAACATTACACCTAAATTATTTCATATATTACTCTGAAAATAGATTCTTTCTAGATAATTGCAACTCCTGAAATTAGATTATTAATTTCAACTATTTCAACAACGTAAATCAATGGGTAGTAATATTTTATCTAGAACACAATATTATCTAGAACATATATGTTCTTTTGACTACGAATCGTCTAAAATGAATCAATAAGTTTAGAAATTCCCAATGTACAATAACATATAAAATTTAAAGTTTATTAATTGGAATATAGTTCCACTAGACTACCCGTGACCCTTTGTGTCACTAAGAAATTATAACAATAGGTATTCAAATTAATTCACTGAACATGATTGATAGGCACAATTTTAATTTTTTTTTCTTCTTAAAAAGGCACGGAAACAGATTCTTATATGACCCTAGCTTTTGATATAGTATTCTTAACATGATTCAAGATATATACACCGTAAGTATATTTAGCAAAATAAAACTAATTTAAAGTAAAAAGAAAATCATTTATTTTATCATATAAATAAATAAATAAAACTTCAATTCAAGTTATATACACAATATATAAACAAACAGAACATGTAAATTGAAATATTCAATTTATTTACCCAACATAAAACACCATTAATGAAAGGAATGTGCTTCATTCACTTAGAACATTCGTAATTTATCTGACAGTTGTGTTCAAGTTTGTTTCTAAAATTATTCATTTTTAACTTCTAACGTAGGTTTATTATATATTTGTTACATTTATTTATAATACATTGGCAGTACTGTCATCAGGAATCACGCAACCCTCTGGGCTACTCTTGCTCCATGCTTTTATTTTATTACCAGTATTTATGGTATATTTCGCAAATTTTAAATTTAAACATATTTTTGTTACATTTATTTTTAATATATTTGTACTACTGTCATCGGCAAGCACGCAAGCCAGTAGGCTACCTTGGCCTTTATTTTATTACCAGTGTTTATATTATATTACACAAATATTAAATGAAAAAAGTAAAAATTTGTTACATTTATAGATAATACATTTGCACTACTGTCATCAGCTAGCACACAAGACACTTGCTACCCTGGCTCTAATTTTGGGAATATAGTGATAATTTTCTTTTATTTAGCATAATTCAGGTAATAAATAAGAAAAATGCAAATAAAGAGAACTATCTTAAAAATATGTTCAGTATCCACTTTATTAGCAATGAATGAATTTAGAGTTTATCTGCATTTATGTGAACATGATTGCATAAAAAAAGGAAGGTGTTGGATGACCTAACGGGACACGGTTAGTCTAATACTAGAATAAAATTGAATTGAAAAATAATTCGTTATAATTATATATGTAAATAGTTTTCAATATTTAATTAACTTTAAAAATAATCATCATCATTGAAAAACTTTTTGGACACAATATTTTTATTTTCTAGCAGGGAGCACATTATTTGTTCCTGCTAGTAACAAAGGAACATATTAATATATATTTAATTTCAGGTCTCTATATCCACGGGAAATGAGTGAATAAACAAACAAACAAACTCACGAACTTTATATATAGAGATTGAGAATGGTTTTTATGAATCATTCCAGTATTGTTAAAACATTTTGCAGATTGCCTGATCATAAAGGGAGATGTTTAATATCATTACAACTAGAAAAGAATGAAGTATTTATATTAAGATCACTACATTAGACTGGGGTGCAGGGCATTAATTAAGTGGTGTACGCATTCTATTCCAAAAATTCACTTAATTGTTATGACAGAGAATGTGAGGCGATGAAATGTAGTATTTTACAATAAGAGCCATGATAATAAGGATACACTATTCAAGTTGAGTGGTTTATTAAAGTCGATGTATAAGAAATTGTTTATACTTCTATTCTGGCAGAAGCACAAGATAATATGAATGGTTATATAAGTGATAGGTACTATTCACTGAGATATGTTTATAGAGAACACGTGTATTTCAGCCAAATGCAAAAGCCAAGGGATTGGAGTCACGATTTCATAAAGAGATGAACTGAGAGGAGGGGGTATCATGTGACTACTGAAGTTTACTTCATCTATATTCATACTACTATATATTCATACTTCATCATGTATGTATGAGTCAAAGCTTAAATGTTTGTCCATAGCGCAATATATACAAAACCCAACTATTATTCCCAATGTCTTATCCAAAATATATCCCTACATCAATGTATTCACCAAAATCACCAATACGGCTTAGAAATAATCTTGAAGAAATATATATATTTATATATGAATGACCAAACCCCAATACTATGGCTAAAAAAGGCAGATCTTTCAACCATAACAGGCGGGCATCCTCAGTTATGCCCAATTGATTATATATATTATATATAACACTTTTTCTTTTTCTCGGAGTATGGTCAGGGTAAATATATGGAATCACCTTTTTGCCAACGTTTCGTCTTTATTTCAAGACATCCTCAGGGCTATAAACTAACAAAAAAACAATAAACAATGGACATTTGTCATTTCTACTTTAAACACATGATAAACAAATTGAAAAAAGAACTTACTGAAGGCTGGGTTCTGTTACATTAAAACAACCGTTAACTGTCATTACATGTGCTGTTCCAAGCGACATATTATTGAAACACTGTTTTTTTTAGTACAATCATATATATATATATACATACATATACACATATTATCATGTGTATATGTATTATACTATACATATTATCATCATATTATCATATCATTATTATTATAATTATTATAATATATTATTATTATTATTATATACATATCATATTATCATATATACATACATAATAATATGTGTAATGTATATATATATATGATTGTACTAAAAAAACAGTGTTTCAATAATATGTCGCTTGGAACAGCACATGTAATGACAGTTAACAGTTGTTGTAATGTAACAGAACCCAGCCTTCAGTAAGTTCTTTTGTCAATTTGTTTATGATGTTTTTAAAGTAGAAATGACAAATGTCCATTGCTTATTGTTTTTTTGTTAGTTTATAGCCCTGAGGATGTCTTGAAATAAAGACGAAACGTTGGCAAAAAGGTGATTCCATATATTTACCCTGACCAAACTCCGAGAAAAAGAAAAAGTGTTTGTTAATATTTTGTGGTCAAGAAAACAGTACCGTATATTATATATATAACTATATATATATATATATATATATATATTATATATAAATATAGTTCAATATATATATAAATATATAGTTCATTATAGACAAAGAAACATAGAGAAATCAAAAGAACACACTTACAGTGTCAAATTTTCGGTTTGAACCGTCTTCAGGAGAGATAAGAGAGGGAAACCAATCGGTTGGATCCAACCGTCTCTGAACCTGTGCGCTTGGTTACCCTCTCTTATCTCTCCTGAAGACGGTTCAAACCAAACATTAGAGACTGTAAGTGTGTTCTCTTGATTTCTCTATGTTTCTTTGTCTATATTGAACTATATTTGTCCGTTTTGGATCGTATTTCCAACAAAAAAGTGTATATATATATATACAGAATATATATATATATATATACAGAATTCTGTATGTGTTCTCTTTATTCTTTTTTCTGTTCTTATATATATATATATATATATATATATATATATATATATTATATAAACTTTAAATTACACAAAGCACGACACAGAAAAAAGAATAAAGAGAACACATACAGAATTCAATATTTCGAACTGTTGTTCGTCATCAGGAGTAGACTAGAAGAGAGGACGAAGTGAGAGAGATCCCCCCACGTCGAAGAACGGAGCGCGAACGTTTCGAACGATTTCTAGTCCTTGTGGACCGTTTCTTATATTTAGTATATATATATATATATATATATATACTTGTAAAAAGATTTCACATGAACACGTGAAATAACAATCATTGATCAAACCGCAATATGAAATGGGGAAACAAGACTAAGAGATTTCAACTGTAACAAGCGGTCTTCATCAGAGTCAAAAACCCAACTGCAAACCCAACAGTTGAGTTTTTGACTCTGACGAAGACCGCTTGTTACGGTTGAAAGAAAGTTAGAGACAGTCATTAAAAATGTCGTTAATGCAGAGGCTGCTGTTGCATATTTCAATTATATATATAACAGTTCAAAATTGAAGATAGGTAGCACAGAAAGTAAAAGAAACACGCTTACAGTTACTGGGTTACTAGCCGTTGCGTCTACAATGTCCTTGGTCTCCCTTTCTCTTTTCTCCTGAAGACGGATTACTCGAAATTTTGAGTCCGTAAGTGTGTTTCTTTTACATTATGTGCTACCTATCTTCAATTTTGAACTGCTGTGTCCAGTTTGGATCGTCTTTCCGTTTATCAAGTGAATATATATATATATATATATATATATATATATATATATATATATATATATATAAGAAACTGTGCAGTTTCTTATCAATGTAATACATAACTATACTGAAATACGTAAATCTACGGTTTATAATTTTTGTACATAATAGCAAATAATAGACATAATATAGTTGTAATAATTGTGCCACATGTATCAATGTTTTAGTACTGAGGAGGACATAAATGTATGTCGAAACGTTAGCAAAGAAGTATTTTTAATACCTAGACCAAAAACCCTGAAAAAATCTCAAAAAACCTTTGAATATAGAGTGGTCAAGAAACAAACAGCAAAATATATATAAGTACGAATTCATTATTCGCTCAAAACGTGTTTTGAGCGAATAATAATAATAATCAGACACTTATCTGATAACCGCTCAAAAATGTTAGCAGTGGTACCTTTTTTTGATAAAGAAAAATGTATAAAAATAAACAAAGGAGCTCAATTCTTATTCCTACTTTATAAAATTTTGAATGTAGTATTGAACAATCCTACCAATATGAATATACTGCGAAGGTCAACACACAATTGCAATGTTTACAGCAAATATTATATTAAATATAATTGTTACTTTAACTTGCTTACTAAAGTTGGTAAATATTCTCTTTAACTATAAATCCTTGAAACTCAAAAAGTAATTAAAAAGAAAAACTCCACTGGGACTTTCAGTTAACAAATCACAACCTCTACGCAACACTTAATTCTTGTTAACGCTAAATGTTTATCTTGACCTTATTTCAATGTATATATGCAGTGTCATGCCAATTTAATTGCAATATCACAACCGAAAATATCATATTAATAATGCTTCATATCTCTTTGTTAGCCTGGCAGTGATAAAAAATATTTAATAACGGATTTCCTAAATATGCACGCCTTTATAGTAGCAAAGGAAAATTAAGATTACAGCAAATTTATCTTCATAGAGTTAAATTGTACTTGAAACTAAAATATGGTTTCGGATTTTTTGAATTTATTTGTAACATTAACTCAATTTACTTGTAGAGGGTTTAGTCGTTATAAATTTGACGACAATTTAAACTAATCTTGATGAATTATTTTAGACAAAAGAGACTTCATTTAATGCGTACAAAGTTGGAAACATAATCTTCTTTACAAATGTTATTAGCAGTCAACCTTTTGAGCAATCAATCAAGTAACCAAATTAACTTGAACCTTTTCTGAAGGGAAGGGAAAATTTGAATAGAGAATTGGTTATAATTAAAGCATTATAATGGAAGCTAGTTAAATCTTAGCTAAACATTAGAATATAGATAGCATCAAGACTAATCCAGGCGGTTGTCGGTTATAAATCAAACAGAAGGAGGGGTTTATGACGCAAAGAGGGAAGGTTCTAAACGATAATTAGGCCGGGTAATTGGGGCTCTTGTTGCGGCCCACTAATCTTACCATTTAGTCGGTAAATCAAAAGGACTAGGCTGTAGAGGATGTTTGTTGCCTATTGGGGGCGGCAGTGTGCAGAGAGTCAAATGTCTCTAATAACGGAGGTCACCCTACACCAAACCACCCCACCCCTAGCCTCAATCCCCAGTCATCAATACCACCATCTACTAATTGTCTTTAGCCGCAGCATGTTCAACTTAATTTCATTCGAAATTTCAGAAAATAAAAGGGTCTCACCATTAAAATGCAGTTACTACCTACCCTTACCAGTACAACTGCTAACAATAATACTACTACAATAATCAATGATCAAACCACAATATAAATTGGGAAAACAAGACTAAGAGCTTTCAATCGTAACAAGCGGTCTTCGTCAGAATCAAAAACACTGACGACTGTTTTTGACTCTGACGAAGACCGCTTGTTACGGTTGAAAGATTTTAGTCTTGTTTTCCCATTTCTTATTGTGGTTTGATCATTGATTGTTATTTCACGTGTTTATCTTGTTATATATATATATATAGGTGTGTTCTCTAATCGGGGTTCGGTCAATTTTCCAGGATAAAAATTCAAACTCTCGTTGCCAACGTTTCGGTTTTATTTAAAACCTTTTTCATAGGCAGAAGAAAGAATTTTTTAACTAAGAAAATGAAATTTACATTATTTAAAGGAACAACAATGTTAACCGGACACAACCTTCGACTAGACTGTTTTGTCTAGTATATATATATATAAAAGATTTTCATAAACACGTAAAATAACAATTTGGGTTTTTGACTCTGACAAGACCGCTTGTTACGATTGAAAGATCGTAGTCTTTTTTCCCCTTTTCATTTTGTGGTTTGGTCATATATATATATAAATGGATACTAATATATTTAATATATTGATAGAATTTAATATTATATAAAGTACGATGAGATAATTTGAGTTGGTTGAAAGATTTGAATTTGCTTAAGGTGAATACATGTCAGGGTTGTAGCACTGAAGTCAGGTGAAATAAAGCCAATTGAAAATGACAAACAAATAGCGTCTTTATTTCAGGTTGGAATAAGAGATGGGCTGCAGCCAAGTGGAAGATTAGCACTGCTTTGGTGACGTGCTCAGGATCAAGTAAATACACTGCAAACAGCCTCCTCTAACGAGCTTCCCGCCAGTCCACCTAATTGAGTGCTTCAAGTCACTCGTCTCCAAACCTCACGTCATCATTTCATCATTTTCAAATGTGAAATATTTTACTAGCTTCTCCACTGTTATTAAAACCATACTCTTCCTCCTTCCTTAAACAGCCTTATCAATGTTTTTATTAACATTTCTTAATTGAACTGTCAGCACTTATAAATAACCTTTCATCATAAGCATATTCATAACTTTAAACCATCTCATTACAGTGAATAACAAACACTAACACACACACATACACACCTTATCTCATTCAAATATATTTCTAAAATCCCATCAAATATTAAAAGTAATATTCTAACTTGAAAATATTTACAAACGTTTTATTAAAATTTTAGTAAACCTTCATGCTTAAAGATACTCTAAGAATTCAATACACTGGTTATATGATATGGGCCAAATTATACATCCTGCATAGTTATTTACAAAAAAAGTTCAAAGTTATATTCAAAAATATTGAATTTGACCTTTTTTTCCTAGTAGAGAGCTGAAAGACTAACAAAGTCAGCCCTCCGATGCTGATTGCATCTGCCATTGATTCTACATTGGGAGTCCTAAATTTTGCCTAACTTAAGTGTATTTAGAGTAGGTATCATTAACGAGTATCTGCCATCGCACAGGTTCGGTATCGACGTTATAACGTCCTCTCCGAGGGACGACGTACTGAGATTTATTCACTTCCCACGTGAATAAATTGAGAACCAGAGTGAATATTGAATCCCAAACCTAACAGTTCACAAGCGAGCACGTTGCCACTAAGCTAACATGACCACATGAATTTGACCTACAAAACTATTAATATCATTGCTATCAATTGGGTATCTACTGTTGTCATACCTCATTGTCAATCAACACCATAAAAAAGTAAAAACCAGAATGACCTCAATATTTATTTTCTCTTTAGATCAGGGGTGTCAAAGTCAAAATGGACGGAGGGCCACATACAAAACTAGCAACAAGCTGAGGGCCGGACTGATCAAATGTTTATTGAATTTTCTTTAAAAATAACCACATATAGTGTAGTGAACCAAATTGAACTGAAAACCTAACAAATATATTACAATATGTTAGGATAAATAAAGCAATATTTTCTTGTGGCTTTGTCAGTCATTTTTAATTTTTGACAGCAGAAAAGACAAATTTCCTTTATATATAAATCCCCATAACATGAACATTAAATGTTTGAAGCGGTATTATTCAAGGCAACATCAGTATATTTTCTCATTTAGACACACAGGTTTTCCAGCTAGCTCCGTGATCATGTATGGTACTTCGACTTTCACCTTGTTTGAAACCACCGGTTCTCAGTGCCTGACATCCGTTTTGCC
The DNA here is from genome assembly GCA_026182355.1 of Hermatobates lingyangjiaoensis. Lineage (NCBI taxonomy): Eukaryota > Metazoa > Arthropoda > Insecta > Hemiptera > Hermatobatidae > Hermatobates > Hermatobates lingyangjiaoensis. The sequence goes on from JAPFBL010000270.1 coordinate 215,704, forward strand.
ATTTTTGATAGGGTATCTGAAAGTTAACTTTTCCTATTATGCCAATGACTGCTGATAATTTATAAAATGAAGCCACGCTCGCTGCGTCGCCTTTGCATTGTGGGAAATGTAGTATTGGTGCGTGAAAACTTCTGCAGCCTGCAGGTCGGTTTTAATAATAAACTAATATCATCCTGCAGGCCATAGAAAACCCTCTCGCAGGCCTGATTTGGCCCGCGGGCCTTGACTCTGACATATGGGTTCTAGATAGTGTTCTAGCTATGTATAATCTAGACCAGGAGTGCTCAATACGATTGCGATCTACTAGTCTATCGCCAAGGTACTCTTGGTAGATCGTATAACATTAAAAAAATTAACATCAGCCTATAATTCATCCCGTCACTGACTGATATACAAGATAGCCAGTAGAATGAATTTTGATTTTCTTCTGCATACTTAGGTGAGTGTACAACTCCAAAATTCCAATAAAGATAATAAGCTGGTTATTAAGTTGTCTATTACTACATTACTATTTACTTTTATTTTTTTATTTTAATTATTTATTTTTATTTTTTAAAGAAAAATAAAATTAAAAATTTTAATTTATTAAAGAAAAATAAAATTAAAAATTTTAATTTATTTTAAGAAAAGGTATAAATATGAGTGAAGAATGGATTGGGTAGGAAACAAAAAACGGATTACATTCATATGAAATGGGAAGAAAAGTTTTTTCACGATGATATATCACATATAGGATCATAATTTGTAAGAATCCTCAATATATTTGTAAATAAATACAGTAGGTAGAACAATATGACTTGTTCATTTCATAAGTAGCTGGCATGTAGAAAATATGTGTGCACCCATGCTCTAGACCAGGGGTGTCATACATACGGCCCACGGGCCGGCCGGATCTGGCCCACCTAGAAGTCTAATATGGCCCGGGGGATAAATCTGCAGTATTATAAAAAAAGGAATGAGTTTACTCTTTTTTTTATATAATCTGCTAGGGTCAAAGTATTTTAGTATGCACAGACAACATGAAAGGAACTACCACAAGGAGGTGATAACATTGATCGTCTGTTTAGCGTATGTTAGTATACTATCCACTTTTTCTCTGTCCTCGCACCTTCATCAGCGAAATACCTCTGTCAAGAAGGATACAAGTGGATACAAAGTGTAGGATTTCAACAAAGGTTTTCATAACTGACTTATTCTTTTTTGCACTGTTATTAGTATTAGTGACTATATAAAAAAAAGGTAGCTTTAGTTAGTTATATGTAATTTTGCAATTAGCTTACTGGCCCGGCGCGCTTGAGATCGAACTAAGTTGCATTTGGCCGCCAGACCAAAATGAGTTTGACACCCCTGCTCTAGACAAAGTCTGCATTCAGTGCTTTAAAACACATGTACAATGTTTTAATACAACTCCTTGCCAAACGTGTTGATTAGATTCTTGAATCACCTTTTTTAAGTTAATTATAAATGATAAACATGGGTGTGAGGAATCACTCCCGGTAATTCTCTGCACAGATGCTAAATAAAGATCTCTAATCAATTTATGAATGATTGTCATGAACTGCTAGGTTTGCAATAAGTAAGGTTACCTGGTGAAGAGGTCACTGTAGTTGGCCATGAGATGTGCAGGATGGTTAGGAACAACGTGCCCGTCGACTATGGGTCCTAAAGGACGCGACAGACGGACAGAAAGCAATTCCTGTACACGCTTTTTCCGCAAGCAGGACAAAAGTGCTTCACCTTTGTTAGGACAGTTAAGGGCTTCAGAGACCTGAATACTTGCTTGTTCAGGACTGCCATAGCCTGCCCACGGCACTAGGCCAGAACCTGACATCAGAATGGCTCTCTGGAACAGACCTGCAACAGATATGCTTCTGCATTAACACAACCAACCATCAATAGGAAATAAAAACTTGGAAATTATGATACAAACATTACAGATACATATAACAGAAAGATACAGATAAATTTCATACATGTCTATCCTCAAAAAATTTTATAAATGAAAGAAAAATATGTAAAAAACATTGTTTGGATTATCCTACATTCACTTTCTATAAAGACTAAATTAACAAGTCACAGAACAAATTACTAACCTTTAGTGTTGTCAACCAGAACAATAAACATCATAGATTATTCTAATATTCTGTGGCATTCAATGGTTGTGGCTCCTCATTTGTCTTCTGCTAACGTGTATTCATTTGCTTTTAAATTTAATTTTTCTATTTTAGTTATAATTAGTTATACATACCTTTTTCATCTTAGGCAATTATAACTAAATATTTCAAATCAATGTTTTGAAGAATACAATATATTACCCATCACTGCAAACAATAAAACCTTTTTCTCTTGAAATTTTGCAATATCCAGAGGTAAGACAAAATGTTATACAATTTGGTTGCACCTTTTTTAGCTGAAAAAAGGTAACATAAGAGACCACCAGTAGAAAATAAATAAATATATGAAAATAATGAAATCAATCCTTGCATAGTAAAAGAAAATAATGTCAGTTCCTGAAAAAAATATAGAACAAAAAATTTAAAATGACTTAGAAACTTTTTTCTAACAACATTTTTTTTCAATAAATAACTCCTGCTAATACCGTATTTTTTTTGATGTTTTATAAAAATTTTATAAATATTTTTTTCTAAAATATTTATAAAATATTCTTGTTGTAAATATTTAATAACAACGATAATCATAGTTGGATTTAAAACTAGAATTGTTATAGTTTGTACAGTGTTAACATGATGAACACTCACACTTGTCAAGAGACAAAAAAGACTTCACATAAACACGTGAAACAACAATCAATGATCAAACCACAATAAGAAATGGGAAAACAAGACTAAGATCTTTCAACTGTAACAAGCGGTCTTCGTCAGAGTCAAAAACCCTGTTCAGATCTAGTGTTCAGTTGGGTTTTTGACTCTGACGAAGACCGCTTGTTACGGTTGAAAGATCTTAGTCTTGTTTTCCCATTTCTTATTGTGGTTTGATCATTAATTGTCAAGAGACATATAACACTGATTAAATGTTTACTAGCAGCAGAGTAGGTTATAGAAGACAACAAAATTGTAAAACATTATTAGAAAATATTATAATGATATAATAAATTGATATATGATATATTTTAACACCTTTGATTGTTTTATGATAATTTTCTCTAACTAATTCAAGGCGTTATCATACTAATTTCAATTTTAATGAAGTAGAATAAATTATACTAATATATGAGACTGTCGTAAAATGTTTGTTTAAGATAACAAACAATGATTTAAACTCACCTTAATATTTAACTTTGCTGAAACTTTTAAAGGTCAACTGCATTAAAGGGAATTTAAAAAAAAATAATGGAAAATCAGAGATACTGCAATAACAAGAAATTAAGTATATGATTTCTAAATACTTGATAAAGTCCCATTACTTGTATAAAATAAAATTTCCATGACATTACCTGCACATGTTCCTGGACATTATGAATCTGTACATTTAGATATTTATAACAAAACTAAAGTTTATCGGGACTAGGTCAGTTCTTCAGGTTCAAATTAAACTCTCATTGCCAACAATTCAGTTTTTATTTAAAACCCTTTTCATAGGCAGAAGTATAAATTTTAAAACATAAGAACTAAGTATTACATTATAAATTATCTTACAAAGAAAAATAGTCGATGGATTTCAAGAACAACTGTAGTTTGAATCCACAGACTATGTTTCTTTGTAAAATAATTTGTAATGTAGTACTTAGTTTTTCTGTTTCAAAATGTATACTTCTGCCTATGAAAAAGGTTTTAAATAAAAACTGAAACGTTGGCGATGAGAGTTTAATTTGAACTTGAAGAACTGACCGAGTCACAATAAACTTTAGTTTTGTTTCTATTCCACGGTCAATACTTTTATCAATATTTATATAATTTGGGATAATAGATATTTATAACGGCAAACAAGTTAGAAAATCTGTTAAATAATTTTTAATGCAGTGAAACTGGTATACAATCAGGATTGACTAGTCATAATGTTCCGTATTTCTTAACAATAGGATCATTGTAATTAAATATATAGATTGACTTTTCATATTGTAGGCTATTCACTCATATAGGAATTTTTTATAGTATTACAAGTTAATTAAACTATATCACACATAACCCTGTTTATGAATGATCCATGAATGTTGACAACAAAATTATTCGTACCATTAGTTTTCATGGAATGAAATAAATACTCGTAGTTATCAAGTCTTTCCTTAGTTTCAGTGATGGATTTTTTACGTAAACAGTAATGCTTAATCAGCACCCAAAATTCACTTTTTTCAATTTTCGTAAAGATACACGAGGTTGTCTGCTTTGAATGACTATTAAACACCGACAGAACGTGGTAGCTGGCTAATAATAACATAGTTGTCCACTAATAGATTACAGATGACGGCAGCACTGTTGCATTTAGAGTAACTGCGAGGGAAATTCAAAAAGTTACTGACTTATCAAACCGCCCTCGTAAATTCATTTCTTATCAAATCTGTTATACAATGGTAGTTACTCAGAATTGAGAATTTTAAAAATTATGTCTCCACACAAAAAAGAGTTTAATATCAAAAATAACAACGCGTTTCATCACTTATTCAAGTTTACATCTAAAAAAATACATATCTGTGAATTTTAAGAATATCAGAGTCATTAGTTTGAAAATGATTACAATATGTACATGTTGAATAACATATCATCAGTGCAAATAATTAAAAATCTTTGTTATTTAAAAACTGGTTCATGTCTCAGTATGCTTTCGTTTTATTATAAATTCCTCACGATGGAGGTAGGGATAAGCAATTACCCGTTGCAAGACCAAATTTTTGTTTTTAAAATCCATTTTCTTAATTGAATGTGACATTCAACCCACATAGGAAATAATCAAGTATTTTTTCCTTCAAAAAGCTCAAGACTCGACAATATTTCCCGCAAGATTAAGCTTCCGTATTAGATACGATCATTTTAGCATCTGTCCAATTAATACCATGATTCTCTATTCGTTCACTGCTAATTACGTTCCACTGGTGCCACAGACTAGTGGAACTGATCTCTTAAGCTTCTAATATTGAATGTTTCTTGTCTTAAACTGAGTTTCATTTACGATATTATTCTTTATATAATTATTTGTTTATTCTTATTTTGTTTTATTCTGATTGTGAGTTATCATAAATTAACCATAGGAGAGGGTTGCACTATTCTAGTGTCAGACACACAAAAAGTTGTTAATTTTGATGCCAATATGAACTATTATATCAACATGGTTATGACCTCTGACTAAATAGGTGAACATATGCAACATATGTTCCACCTCTAACCACCTCCTCCATTTTTTTACCGTTTTCCAAAATTTTATTTATTTAAATAAAAAAAGTTATTCTATTGAAAAAATATGTTGTGACTAGTTTATTTGTAAGTGCAATGAAATTTACTGTCAATTACTCGACATTGAGAAGGTCACGACCAAAGTATTACAAGGCAAAGTTTAAAGCGGTAATTAATTTATATAAGAGACCATTTGTGGTGGAGGGGTGTTTGTCTTATTTAGAGTTGTAAAGTGGGTTCTAGGCTGGGACAGGAAGGTTTAATCACAACGGACTCATTAACCAACCCCTCAAGTTTAAATTAAATGCAAGAAGTTGTGTATGGATGAATGTCTGGATGGCTGGGCGTCAAATTTGAATACAGAGATAAGGGGTGGGTTGTCTTCTACTGCACCCGTCTTCATTCTTCTCCACCCTCTACCCGCCTCTTCATATCGCCCTTTCCTTTCACTCCCTCACCCCCCCCCCCCACCCCATCATCCCCTCCATCTCTCTCCTCTCTTGACAAGAAACTCATCACTGCTAAACTTCCTTTAAACCAAAACCAACAGTTGATTCTAAGAACGGAGTAAAAATCTAAGTTGCAAACGTGACATGCATCAAGTTGGCCTTAACTTGGGATTATCTTGGGCCACGTTCGTGCCCTTTCATAATAGGTCTACCAAGTCATGAAATAAAATACAAACCAAGAACACTTTGAACTTTGGACGAGTTTTCAGCTCATCGTATAAATATTTTTGTCATATCACGTCATGTCTATATTGACCTACACCAATATTTTCATATAAAGAAGATATTTAAATTTTCAATAGAAATGAGTTCAATTATTCTAATTCTAAGGTAGTGTAATCAGTTATTATGCGGTATTTACTCATTGTATGGTAAAAAAATTAATGAATTAGTCTCCACATATTGACAGTTTTTCTAACATCAGGATTGACTAGTCATAATGTGCCGTATTTCTTAAAAAAAGGAACATTGTAATTAAATATACAGATTGACTGTTTATATTGTAGGCTATTCACTCATATAGGAATTATTATTTGTATGACAAGTTAATTAAACTATATCAGACATAACCCTGTTTATGAAAGATCCATGAATATTGACAACAAAATTATTCGTACCATCAGTACTCATGGAATGAAATAAATACTCGTAATTATCAAGTATTTCCTTAGTTTCAGTGATGGATTTTTTTCGTAAAAAGTAGTGCTTAATCAGCACACGAAATTCACTTTTTTCCATTTTCGTAAAAATACACGAGGTTGTCTGCTTTGAATGACTATCAAACACCGACTGCACATGGTAGCTGGCTCATAATTACATAGTTGTCCACTATTAGACTACAGATATTGATGAAAAATTAATGAATTAGTCTCCACATATTGACAGTTTTTCCAACATCTTATCCACAGACAACTTGCTTTAACTAAAATCTCCCGTTAGTCTAGCAATTGGCCTAAAAATTAACGTTAGATTTTAATAAGATCATTCATATACGAAGTAAGATTATTTAGACATAATGTATGAACATAATTTTTTATTAATTTTAAAAGGATTGCAGTCTTTCATTAAAGAAACCATTAATTCTTCCTAAGTATTACACTTGAGAGGTTCATACAGCTGCTTTCCATGAAGTAGTGTTCTATTTTATTAGTGTAATATGGATTCATTAATAAAAAAAAATGTCTGTCATAATTCTTTCTTACTTAAAGTAAACATTCAGTGAGCAAATCCCAAAATGTATAACTTTTCTTAAATTATTCATATAGCAAAAAAAAAAGTTATATTTTCTCTTTATCTTTATAATTCTTGTTCGCATTTCGTTATATTTTTGATATATTTTCGCTACTTAGTTTTAGAACGAATATAAAGGCCTTTACTTAACCTTTAGAGAAGAAGTAACAAAGAAATGTATCTCTTTTCGAATATGAAACAGACGTACACTCAATAACCCACCAACTTCCATCCTATTTCTAGTTAGTTGTAACAGAGACACTCATCCTTGGGTATGTACGTCTCTGTCACCTTATTTTATTTTCTACCATTTATTTTATACAATAGATAACTTTCTAATACTTTTTTTAGTTTTATACCTGAAGAAGAAAACTACGTGTTCGAAACATGTTATTTATATTATTAAACTTCTATTTGTGGAGAATATTTCATTAATACTTTTACTCTACATCGAATTCAGCTATATTTTTATTATTAACTAAAATATTAAACTATATATATAATAATTGTATATATTTATACACAATTAAAAGAAACGGTCCAGCGGACTTTTTTAAAATAAAATAAATTCAAAACGAAGGAAACACACAGAAAGACACAGACATAACTCACATCGATATTTCGACCATCGTCGTCATCAGGAGGTGTGAAGAGCGAAGAGCGAAGAGTCCCGCAGGAAGACTCAGTACTCAGTACCGCCCTGTCTTCCTGCGGGACTCTTCGCTCTTCACACCTCCTGATGACGACGATGGTCGAAATATCGATGTGAGTTATGTCTGTGTCTTTCTGTGTGTTTCCTTCGTTTTGAATTTATTTTATTTTATAAATTTATACATATATATATACATTCTAATATAGTGTAATCAGTTATTATGTGGTATTTACTCATTGTAGGGTAAAAATCAAATGAAATGGTCTCCACATATAAAAATTTAATGATATAAACAACGCGTTTCGAACACGTAGTGTTCTTCCTCAGGCATTAACTAAAAAATACAATGACACCAGAGATTTTTTGTATTTTTTACCTCATTGTATTTTTTAGTTAATGCCTGACGAAGAACACTACGTGTTCGAAACGCGTTGTTTATATCATTAAATTTTTATATGTGGAGACAATTTCATTAGATTTTTACCCTACAATATATATATATATATATATTGTATGTATTAATGTGTATGTATTAAGGGACTTAACCTTAAAAGATAATTCTTTGTACATTTTTTTTTTTTGTACTTTTTTTCCAGTATTCTTTATTCTCTAGTACTTATTTCTTTTTTCCTCTTTCGTATATTTTGTGTATATCTATTTTGTCTTCTTCACTTACTACTAGTTTGTTTTATCCTATTTTATTTTTCTAAATTCTTATTCCTAACTAGTTTCCCATACTTACCCTTTTATTCAGTCTCTATCTTTTATTTACTAAAACAACCAACGCAAGTTTTTTGTATTGTATTTATTTTTATTTATTTATTTATTTTTTCTTCTTTTCTCTATCATTATTTTTGTTTCTTATAGTTTGTTTTTATCTTATATTGTTTATAATTTTTCACCTACTTATAGTTTTACCCAACCAGTACTGCTTATCTGAGCTTCTGTTTTTATCTTCTCCTAATTTTATACTTTAAGACCGGGTACGGTTGACAGCACTGGCGGTTGCCGGGTTGGTTACTTGCCGTTGCGCCTACAACGTGCTTGGTCTCCCATTCTCTTTTCTCCTGAAGACGGATTACCCGAAAATTTGAGTCTGTAAGTGTGTTTCCCTACTTTGTGTGTTGCTCTTTGTTAATCTCGAACTCGTATATATATATATATATATATATATATATATATATATATAATAATTCATCATTTTAACTCATAATATTATAGGTTGTGCCTCATATTCAATAAATGAAACAAATTGTGAAATTAATGTATTATTATTTTTTTTTACATAAATACCCATACGACAAAGACTTAAAAAAAATAAATGAGGGCCAGGAAATAATGTCAATATTTAAATATGTACGTGCTTTTACAATTTTTTTTATAAAATTTTCCCACGTTTTCAATAAAAATAAAATACGCCCCGATTGCCTAAGGATGTTTACTTGAAGTCTAAAAGAATTAAAGCAGGTTTTTTTTTTTATTAAGTAATGCAGATTACATTAATAAAATAGAAGACCATTTCATGTCAGGAGGGTATCTTGAACGCTCAACAGTATTAATTTTACGAAGAATTAATAGTCTCTTTAATGAAATACTGAAATCATTTCAAAATTTAATTGAAAAATTAATTTCATACTTCATGTCTAAATAATTTTGCTTCTATGTGAATAACCTTTTTAAAACACAGCGTTAATTTTCAGGCCAATTACAAGACTCATGGGACTTGTTAGTTAAAACAAGATGTCTGTGGATAAGATATTGGAAAGCCTGTCTTAATTGTTTTCCTTATCTAACAGTACTACTCGTATAAAATTTATATTATTAATATGGCAAACTGTCATACCTCGTAAGATGATCTTGGAGTCATTGGAGCGCTTTCAGACGTTGTCCATCTTCGATCGCAACTAACCTACTAAGCAGGGGGTCAGGCTAGTTCAGTGGTTACGTGCTCGTAACCCCGATCTGATAGGACCGGGGTTCGATCCCCACCTGGCTCTCGATTTATTCACGCGGGAGGTGAATAAATCTGAGCAAGTCGTCCTTCGGAGAAGGATGTTAAACTGTCGGTCCCGAGCCTGTACGATGTCAGGTACTCGTTAAAGATCCCTACTCTAAATTCATTTGAGTTAGGCAAAATTTAGGACTCCCACTGTAGAATAAATCTTCATTGTGTGGTATCACAAAGGGTCAATGCTCGGCCGAAGTGTGTTCCCTTGTGGAACTGCCACTGCAACCTTACCTACTGAGCTGTTATAAAGGGGCTATCTGTCAAGTCCATTTTATAATCTATATAAATAAAAGAATGATTTTGTCTGTACATTGCTTATAACTCATTTCAAGTTTTCTTTATGTTTCATACATATATGTAAGTTCTAAGCAATGTACAGACAAAATTATTCTTTTATTTATATAGATTATAAAATGGACTTGACAGATAGCCCCTTCACAACACCTCAGTAGGTTAGTTGCAATTGAAGATGGACAACGTCTGAAAGCGCTCCAATGACTCCAAGATCATCTTACGAGATATGACAGTTTGCCATATTAATAATATAAATCATATTAACCTCAATGGTAATAATAATGTGCATATATTTAGTATTATAACATTTCACTTGATAGAAGGGTTCCAACATTTCTCTTATTGTGGGGCCAGATTATCTCAGTGGTTAACGTACTCGCTTCAGAACTGGTAGATCCAACGTTCGATACCCATTTGCCCCTCGATTTATTCACGCGGGAGGTAAATAAATCTGAGCACTTAGACCCTCGGAGAGGACATTAAACAGTCAGTCCTGAGCCTGTACTATGCAGGAATTCGTTAAAGATCCCTACTCTAAATACACTTACGTTTAGAGAAAATTTAGGACTCCCAATGTAGAATCAACAGGTGACGTGGCGCACCCATTACTAAAATGGGTGCAAAATAATAAATGAGCCACAATTTCCGCCACTAAAATAGAACAAAAAGCTGAAAGCCTTATAACTTGGAAAACAAACAAACAACTTCACGCTCATTCGATCCAATTTCCTTCTTCACTTTCATAATTCCTGCTGTAAGTTCATAAGAAATTAATTCATCTGCAAGCAGTTTCTTAAGATGAGTTTTTCGTTTGTTGATCAGCTATTTGAATCTAAATCACCAACTAAATTAAAATAACCATATATGTAATAATACTTAAAACCATTTATCTTTGGATTTGGGTGACTGGGTGGTTGAGCGGAGAGTATGGTAGCGTGGGTCCAGACTAGCACGAAACAAAAGTTTCCAAACTGCAAAACGTCCACATGTGTCCTGAATGAACATATTCTCACAACTTACTTAAAATCTTAATTATGTACTGAAACGAAAATTAATTTTTTTATATTTAATTACTTTAATAATTTTTTTTACCATCAGAACTATTATCATTTGTTTATACTTTTCTGTATAATATTTTTTCATTTTATTTTTCACTTGTTTTGTCAGCTTCAGATTTTATAGCCATTTTCTTTTACGAAGTACAAAAAATAGTTTAATTCATATATGCTTGCGATTTAAGTGGCATGAGGCAATACCTTCGAAAACACAGATAGCTCTGCTTTTTCACCTTTCGGAAAATAGCTAGACAGAAGTGAAAAGTTCTTTCTTGTTAAATGGATAGGCTAGAATCAACCGTGGTGATAGGTTTATATAAACCAAAAATAGTACCCATTAATGTCAAAAATAGGGTGACAAATGCGATAACAATTGCAGAGAGCTACTCTCAAACAAGATAAAACGAAGCTATAAATAGTAATCAGTATTGCGAAAATACCAAGATCTTTAAAACATGCTAACCAAAAAAAATATGTATTTTACAGGTTCGTTTACGTCTGAAAATTGCAGAAATGAGCGAATACTTCGACAGTTTGGCCTGTCGTATGATAAAAGAAGGTTTGTAAGTTGAGTCATTCTTTTTCGAGAAAAACCTTTCGTAATATGAAAATTTCATATGAAGAGACTTTCATATGAAGTGATACCACAGTATAGTAATCATGAAAATATGCTAACTCAAGATTTTGAAGGATACACAATCTAAGGTCTCCAATGTGTATTTTTCATGTTTTTCAATACTGCTTCTATATGGGGGTAGATTTGTATCCAGAAACGTGTTGGAGATAACATCATTTGATGAATCAAATTAATATTTATAAAGAAATGAGTCCTATAGTGCAGATGAATCCTATTGTTTCCGTACTATATTGCATCATCTCAAAATTACTTTTTTCGGGCAAAAATTGTTTTTAAAAACTCTTTTATTCCTTTTAAATTACAAACTCTAGAATTTTATTATTTCGTGATTATTATAAAATTAATATCTACAAAACGGATAAAACTATCAGTTATTATCAATATTTGAAAAGGCTTGTTTTGGAATAAAATAAAAAAAAATATGGACTTATAATTCATTTTGAATGCTTTTGGACAGGATGCGCTTCACACCGGTTGATTGAAATCCAGTCCTCGAACTGGACAGCTTCACAGATTATGTACAGGTTGGCCATAACGAAAACCAAAAAAAGTAATAGGAATGCTGAAGAAGAATAGCTACCAGCAAAAACTTTAATAATAAAGAAATTATTGTTTTTAAAAACTCTTTTATTCCTTTTAAATTACAAACTCTAGAATTTTATTATTTCGTGATTATTATAAAATTAATATCTACAAAACGGATAAAACTATCAGTTATTATCAATATTTGAAAAGGCTTGTTTTGGAATAAAATAAAAAAAAATATGGACTTATAATTCATTTTGAATGCTTTTGGACAGGATGCGCTTCACACCGGTTGATTGAAATTGATCTATTTTGAAATTAAATTAAAACCGAAAATAGTACCTATAAGAGAATGACTTAAGTACTTTTTACTTGAAATTACATTGAAGGAAAGAGCAACATGATACATTTTCTAAGCAGAAAATATGCCATTTTCTGTTCAAAAAGCATCAGCGTAAATGCTTTTTTTAATCTAAGTAGTTAAAAAAAAATGAAAAACTTGTGATGAAAGTATTCAAGAAAAAAAAATCCAATAATTTGTGACAGCTGTTGCAAGCAATATAGTTATAAAAACCGTAAACTAATAGATTAACTTCTTTTCTTGTGGGAGTTTGTTTACAAATACTTAAACATTTTTCCTCAGAATCAAATAAAAAAAAAATTGTTTTAAGATTTAACGAAAGAAATTTAGTAAAACAAGATGTTTTATTGATTTGATATGCTATTTAAGAAGAACAAAATAATTAAAACTATATAATCAAATGATAAACAATCATAAATTTTATAATGATTTCCATGGTGAAGACTGGGTGTCTATCGAGAATGTTCTAATCAATCTACATGTAAGCTTCAACATATATTCTTCGTGTTTTATAATGATGTGTTTTCTTGATTATTGTCTGGTAATATTTGAGTATGGCAAAAGCCTTTTTATTTTTGCTTTATGACAATATAGCTGCTATTTGTAAGAAAATTAAGGTCTGATTTTACAAAATTATAATATATTCTTGCATATTATCGTATTATAAATAATTAATGAGCCTACAATATTAGATCAAGAATTTGTAAATAACAAAAGTTAAATTACTCTCTTAGAAGTTAAATTAAATTAAGAGACAAGAATAAGGCAAATTACTGAGTTAAAAGGAATATGAGGTCAACAAATACCAAGAAACTACAGGAAGTCGGATACCGGCACTAAACGCACTTGACACTTTCCAATGAAATCAGATCCGGTCGGACTATACACTTTGAAAACTTTGAGAAACACGAATGAAAAACAGAAACTAGGACTCCCATTCAATATTTCAACCCTTTTAACGGTCGTTCTCTTCATTTAAAGGAAGTAGAGTGGCGAGAAGACAAAAGCGAACTGGACAGCTTCACAGATTATGTACAGGTTGGCCATAACGAAAACCAAAAAAAGTAATAGGAATGCTGAAGAAGAATAGCTACCAGCAAAAACTTTAATAATAAAGAAATTAATAACGAAAAAATTATATAATAAAAAGAAACCTTATAACTAAAAAAATCAAAAGAACAGAAAATTAAGAATTAATAATATAAGTAATAATGATATGCATATTAAAATTGTTATTAATTTATGAAAAACAATTTAATTTAAGTAAACTTCACCTCTGAATACTGCTTAACGGTACAGGTTGATACCTAGATCTGAACGTGCTCTTAAGAGCCACATATGGGCTTCTTCAGAAGCTCTTAAAGTTTCTGAAATATATATATATATATTGGGTTTTTGTCAGGTTCAGAATCAGTTGGGATTTTGACTCTAACAAAGACAGCTTGTTACGGTTGAATGATCTTAGTCTTGTTTTCCCATTTCATATTGTGGTTTGATCATTGATTGTTATTTCACGTGTTTATGTGAAATCTTTTTATATATATATGAGAAACAAAAAACGGTCCGGCAGGGCAGATAACTCTTAAAATAAAATGTAACACATAGACTGAAACATAACAAAGACTCACTTTTCAATATGTAATGGCGGTCATCCTCAGGAGAAGAAGTGAATTGACGGAGAAACGACAGTCAACCAAAGAACTCACTGGGTGAGGGCTAAAGAGTGCTGCCGCAAAGGAGAAACATAAAAAAGGAACTAAGGAGTCGAGAGGAAAGAATAAAAATTGTTATTTAAAAAGCAGAATAAAAGTGAAGAAAACAATAAATAAAGGAAATAAATACAAAAATAAAAATAAAAGAAAAAAAATTAAATAAATGAAAAAAACTAACGGTTTAAATTCAAGCCATGTTTCCAGCGTGAAACCTCGTGTTAATTATTATGTATATATATATATATATATATATATATATGCTAAATTCTTTATTAATAATATTCCTTGATTATTATTATATGTATATTTAATTTAGATACTAATTAGTTTCATTTTTTTATTATTACATAATTTATTGACGCATATCTGCAGTAATTTATCAAATTGTACAATAAGCATTGTAAATGATGTGCTTTAAGACACGAACTACAAATAAAGGCTACAAAACACTTTTATTAGTAAGAATAATGAAAGACAAACTACAGGAAATAATCTAATTAAATAACATAATTGATACTTACATAATTTAATAGTTAATTAACCTGGTAAGATTTTATATGTAAAGCATACAATGAAATGACATCTTCTTTTGTTATGGAGACCTTTTAAAGGAAATGTAAAGGTTATTAAGAAGCGGGAAAGTTTGGGCAATGAGAAGAGTGTATTGATGAAACTTCCAAGTGCTTTTATTGCTATTTGGAAAGAGCCTTTAGTAATTGTCCCCTTATTGTTACTCCAGTGGGGCAAGCTTGAGAGTACTTGGCGAGTACTTCACCATGTCTGCCTCTCGCCGACAATGCTGCCCATATTATCAGAACAATAGTATTCCTCACTTTTCATAAAACACTATTATTTAATAAAACATTAAGAAATTATATAAGAATAACATTTAAACAAAATATGGAATATCTTGCACTTGTCTTTACAAAAAGAAAACACATCACTAAAGTGATTAACATTGAATTATTATTAATACTATCAATATTACAGACTGTTGTTGAAATCCACAAACTATTTTTCTTTTTAAAGTAATTTCAAATGTAATAATTAGTTTTTCTGTTTCAAAATTTATATTTATACTTCTGTCTATGAAAAGGGTTTTAAATAAAAACCGAAACGTTCGCAATGAGAGTTTAATTTGAAATTGAAGAACTAACCGAACGGTTTAATGGCTCACCGTTAAGTTTTCACAATAAACTTTAGTTTTGTTTCTATTCCACGGTCGATACTTTTATCAATATATATATATATATATATATATATATATATATATATATATAAAGATTTCACATAAACACGTGAAATAACAATCAATGATCAAACCACACGTTTGATCAGTTGGGTTTTTGACTCTGACGAAGACCGCTTGTTACGGTTGAAAGATCTTAGTATTGTTTTCTCATTTCTTATTGTGGTTTGATCATTGATATATATATAATGATTTGCTTTCTTGACCCAATATTTATATGATGTAATTTTTTGAGGGTTGAGGTCTAATGATTTTAAACTAGTCCTCTTGCCGACGTTTCGACATATATTTATGTCATCTTCAGGGCTACAACCTGATTGTTTTACAATTAGCACTACTATTACATTGTAGTAATAGTAGTTAAATAACATAATTGATACTTACATAATTTAAGACTTATTAATAGTTAATTAACCCGGTTAGAGCATATATGTATTAGCACTACTTGTAATAGTAGTGCTAATTGTAAAACAATCATGGTGTAGCCCTGAAGATGACATAAATATATGTCGAAACGTCGGCAAAAGGACTAGTTTAAATCATTAGACCTCAACCCTCAAAAAAATTACATCATATATATATATATATATATATATATATATATATATATATATATATAAATTAATAATCAACAATAACTCTTGATATAATATATGAATTAAACACCGCAATAAACAAATATATATTAATTACAATGCTCTAAGGCCTTTCGTTACAACATCATCAGAGAGCTAAATGAAACAAACTCTCATTTAGCTCTCTGATGATGTTGTAACGAAAGGGCTTAGAGCATTGTAATTAATATATATTTGTATTTGTTTATTGTGGTGTTTAATTCAAGATATATATAAAAGTTTCATATAAGCACGTGAAATAACAATCAATGATCAAACCACAATATGAAAATGGAAAAAAGACATATATATATATATATATATCAAATATTCCAAACACTTTTAAACGAAACTCGTTTTATAATCAGGAGTACTTAATAACTTGGATCAAATACTCAAACAGTCCATTTTGAATTATAAGAATCAGTGGTCGAAAATTTTACTTTGATGTCAAATGTCCGTATGGAATAATCAAGAAAAATATATATTCAGAGGAACTCCATGATCAATAAGAATATTTTCCAAATTATTGAGATGTTTATCAGGCGTCTTGTATGAAAGGTGAAAGAGAAGATAGAAACTTAATTTGAATTGGATGGAGCTTCACTGCAGGGAAAGATTGTACCTCCTTATCTCAATAACAATCTGGCACAGAGATGGAGCGGCTTAGTGGAGGTGAAGACAGTTTGTGGTGAAATTGCTGCTGCGATCTCCAGGCCTGTCCCTCGGTTATTTCATTTTATGAGAATTTTTTAAGAGAGTTGTTTATGCCCCACCTAACAGCGATTACTCAAGCAGAGAATTACATTACACTGGCTAATGTTACCGGTAACATGTTACCACAACTTGACTAGACTTGACGTGTACTGTCTCATATAAAACAACGATCTGGCATACACTAGGTATGATTAAAAACTAAGGACACTTTTGTAGGGTAAAAATCTAATGAAATGGTCTCCACATATAAAAATTTAATGATATAAACAGCGCGTTTCGAACACGTAGTGTTTTTTCCTCAGGTATTAACTAAAAAATACAATGACACCAGAGAGTTATCTATAGTACAAAGTAAATAAGTACAAAAATTAATATAAAATAAAATAAGGCAGAAAGTACGAACCTAAGGATGAGTGCCTCTGAATAAGACTGACTGGTAATGGAATGGACATGGGTGGGGGTATAGTCCATTCCATTACCAGTCAGTCTTATTCAGAGGCACTCATCCTTAGGTTCGTACTTTCTGCCTTATTTTATTTTATATTAATTTTTGTACTTATTTACTTTGTACTATAGATAACTCTCTGGTGTCATTGTATTTTTTAGTTAATGCCTGAGGAAAAAACACTACGTGTTCGAAACGCGTTGTTTATATCATTAAATTTTTATATGTGGAGACAATTTCATTAGATTTTTACCCTACAATGAGTAAATACCACATAATAACTGATTGCACTACATTCGAATTAATGACACTTTTCCAATTTCGTGTGCTCTGTAAATCAAAATTTCAGATATTCTTTTTTTATGTTGGTACACTCATCACGATCATGTGCTAAAAATTTTGACTATAGCATGTGGTTTTATGTAAGAGGCATAAAGGTTAGATTTGCCTGCTGGGTAATTTTTTGCTATTAAAAAATAATTACCTGTGCTATAACTTATAGCTGTTTTGACTTTATATGTGTTTCTAAGCCTTTCGGCCATATAACTACCAAAAATCAAATCAGGCCGACTAGTTTAACGTGCTGCCCTTTAGCCACTTTAGATTACTCCAAAGTGCCCGAGGTGACCACGCGGAGGCGGGCCCGCACGATACTACGGTGCGCAATACTTACTTCACGCATCAGTATCAGGTCAGCGTACTCAAATCGAAAAAAAAAACAATTTGCCTGATACTTAACTTTTAACTTTACCAGCAGGGGAAAAAAAGTGGGGGGGGGGGTTCATTTTACTCGACTCCCGTTGGTCACTGCTGGGAATGCAAGCATTCTTTTCATTTTTCCTATGTCATACACATACTCGAGGAATGAGGCTCAATATGCTATAACTTATAAACAGTTTTTTTTTTTGCTCAAGTTAAGACACTAAACCCCTCTGTTACATTTTATGGTTTCTTGAGCAATTAATTCATTTTTCTACACTAAAATGAATACAAACTTTCTGCTTCATTACTTTTAACAGCAAAAAAAAAAACGCTAATCATGCAAACAGGCATCTAAACTAGCTAACTTCGAAAGAAGTGTACCAACATTACAACAAAAATTTTGAAATTACAGTGTACAGAACACGCAAAATTCAAAAAGTCACCTATTTTCGATCACATCTCGTACTGAACAAGTTGACCCGGAAATTTAAACCAATATTTTGATTTTATTAATGTTATTATACTGACTTCCTCTTGTATCTTTTCTACAAAAGTAATATTTGTTGTTATTTTTAGAAGACACATTTTGCTTAGTAATCTTATTTTAGTCAACTCAATTTGTCAGGGAATCCTTTTACTGAACGCGCCAAGCAGAGTTACAGGTGGTTAATGGTCTCAGGCATTTAATCCCTTATAGAAACTCCTTTCTTGATATCTCATGAAATCCACTTATCAAGTTCAAACAATGGCATCAAGCCTCCATTAGAAAGGGGCTGCTAAACCTCTTTTACTCCTTCCAGACAAACTTAATTGATTAAGAAATTCCATTAAATGCGTTCTTTGGGTTATAATTCTTGGTATTCAAAAGTCAAACTTTTTTCTTTATATTTATCAACAAAAAACAACATTAATTTGGTCGAAATCCAAAATAACTGTTGTTTGGTTATCCTCGTTATGAAGACAGATACCATTATCCAGTTCTGGTCTTTTCATTTTCCTTTCTTCTTTGTATACATTAACTAGAAGACCAAGAAAATAAAAGACTTGTTTTTTTCTTACTCCTTTAATCAGATACTCAAATCTGATATGTGTTTCATTTGAAACCAATACACCAAAAAATAAAATACAAAACAGTAACTTAATTATACTCAAGATACCTAAATCTCTATATATAAAGTTTGTGAGTTTGTTTGTTTGTTCAGCCAATTTCCGTGGAGATAGAGACCTAAAATTAAATACATATTATTTATTACTTGAATCATGTTAAATAAAAGAAAATTATCAATATATTCCCAAAATTGGAACCAAGGTAGCAAGTGTCTTGCGTGCTCGCCGATGACAGTAGTGCAAATGTATTATATATAAATGTAACAAATTTTTATTTTTTTCATGTCATATTTGAGTAATATAAACACTGATAATAATCTAAAGGCTTGGAGCTAGTGTAGCCCACTCGCTTGCGTGCTCGCCGATGACAGTAGCAGAAACGTATTAAAAATAAATGTAACAAAAAAAATGTCGAATTTAAAAGTTGAATAGTATAAACAATGGTAATAAAGTAAAGCCATTGATCCAGGGTAGCAGGTCGCTTGCGTGCTCGCTGAAGTTTTATTTTGCTAAATATACTTGCTGTGTATATATTTTGAATCATGTTAAAAATACTATATCAAAAGCTTGGGTCACATAAAAATCGGTTTCCGTGTGTTAATAACAAGAAACGACAATTAAATTTATCCCTGTCAATCGTGTTCAATGAATTAATTTCAATACCTATTGTTATAAGTTCTGAGTGACACAAAGGGTCACGGGTAGTCTAGTAGGAAAATCAATATTTCCCTGAATTATTAAGTTCTATGGGTGGTAATAGTATATTGTTCGTTTTTATTTAATTTAATTATATTAGGGATTCTGGAGTGTGGTTTTCCTTCTTTTTCCCTTAATAACGACAAAGTTTATACTTATAAGCAATTAATGATCAAACCACAATATGAAATGGGAAAAAAAAAGACTAAGATCTTTCAATCGTAACAAGCGGTCTTCGTCAGAGTCCAAAATTGAACTGCTTATTATATAACCAATGGAATGAAAGGACTCCAGGATCTAAATAACTTAAACTCACTGAAAGAATAAATAAAAGTGATTAAAGAAACAAACCTACCACGAGACGAGGTAGTCGAAATGTTTGTGTGTTCTCTTTTATCTGGGTTCTTTCTGTTTAGTTAATATAGAATATATAACACTTCACGGAATACGGAATAAACGATTGGAACCTTTTTCCTCATCGTATCCAACAACTTTCCGTTCTATTCTTTAGAAAACTTTAATCTTTTCTACAAAAAATAGTTCTCCATAGAATAATCGTTATTTTTGACTCGAAGGAGGTGTGATCAAAAACACATTTATTGAATTTCTTATTACTTTTTGAATTTCCTGCCCTCTGTAAACTGAAATTTCCAAATTTTGATGTTGACGTGTTGGTCCACTTTAATGTTTTGACTGAATAGCATATGTGTTTATGTGAGAGGCCTAAAAATTAAGCTCGATTATTTTTTGCTGTTCAAAAATGCTGTGCAATAACTTATACCCCTTATTAACATTTTTTTTTTTTGCTCCAGTTGATTCACCAGACCTTACTGTCAAGATTTCAACAGTTTTGAGCAATTAATACCAATTTTACACAAAAATTAATAGAACCTAAACTCTCTGATCCATTATTTTCAACTGGAATAAACCAACATGCACGCAAGCAAACATGTAGCTACTCACATAAAAACAATACATGCTATATAGTCAAAACTGAAAACATATGATAACGTTGAGAGTGCAAACACAACAAAAAAAGTTTGAAACTAGAGTGTACGTAGCGCTCAAAATACAAAAAGGCACCATACGTTTTGATCACTCCTCGTATAGGTGATGGAGCTGCCGTTTGCCTCACCAGTCTATAAATCGCAGAACCTTTAGTCTTTAAACCTAAATATAAACATGGATCTCATTTTCTGTAGCAGTTACAGCAATTTCAAGAACTATGTATATACTATACTGTAGAATATAGAACTGTTCATTTGTGCTACTGTCATCGGCGAGCACGGAAGCGAGTGGGCTACCCTGGTCCCATGGCTTTACTTTATTACCCGTGTTTATATTACAAAAATATTAAACGAAAAAAATAAAAATTTGTTACATTTATATCCCATAAATTTGCACTACTATCATCGGCGAGCACGCAAGACACTTGTTTAGCGTAAATTATCCTATATGTTGGGAATATAGTGATCATTTTCTTTTCTTTAACATTATTCAACATTTAACCAACTACAGTACTGTCAATGTTGTGACCTGTAGATTTTGCTCTATACATTAGCCTCTATATTCTTATGAATATTGAAAGAACCTTAGTCAATCAGCTACTGAGCCAGAGTTATCACTCTGGTAGAGGTGGTTTTCGATTGTGACTCCTTTAAAGTGGAAATATCCAGGCCAACAATGAAAACACTTTAAGCAGCCCATATTTTGTTACTTGAATCCCTCATAGGTGCTACATTTAAGTTCTGCTTTAAATCGTCAGTTTGTTCAGTACTGCAAGTGTGACCATATTTGATTTCTTTTATCACACACACGCTCGAGATCTCTTCTTAATATTATGATCTTGAGGACATTTAAAATTGTAACAAAGTTCTTCTTTACTTACTATTTGAATTCATTCCCTCTCTAACGACATGTAACCATGGGGGCTCCGGAGCGTTAATCCCGTAGACTATGTAGTAACTTACTTAAATATTTAAAAAGATTTCACATAAACACGTGAAACAACAATCAATGATAAAACCACAATAAGCAAAGGGAAAACAAGACTAAGATCTTTCCACCATAACAAGCGGTCTTCGTCAGAGTTGGGTTTTTGACTCTGACGAAGACCGCTTGTTACGGTTGAAAGATCTTAGTCTTGTTTTCCATTTCTTATTGTGGTTTGATCATTTACTTAAATATTTATAGACGTCCAGCACTTATAGAATTTGTCGAGACTCGTTATTATATAAATCTTACCCAGTTCTTGGCTCTAAAAATAAAAATCCACCATTGGTAATGGTTTGTTACTCAGGATGAATAAAATCGTTATATCTGTTCGAATATTCCATCGAAGAATATATCATCAATTAGTAAGTAGGTCTAGAGTTTAAAAGATCATTACAAGTGTAACAGTAAAAAATTATTGAGAGTGGTTTTATATACAAAAGATTATATTGAATCTGTTTATCCATGACTTTCAAGGTGCTATCGGCACAGTTACCACAGAGAGAGATAAAGAAAAATCTGAAAATAAAGTAAAATTCATTGTCAAAACAACTGGAAATTATGAACTTAGAGCAATGAAATGGCTAGTGACGAGAAAGTTATTCGATGAAAAGCCTCTATGGTGAGAACTTGCCTGATTACCTTGGGTTTCGGAAGCACAATGAGAGGGAGTATTTCCTTCCGGACACTGAATTTTGCCTGATTGAGAGAGCTTTTGGTATTGATCTTTCACCCAACCAAATTCCTCAAACTTCATAGAATTGTAAATTTCAGAGAGTATAAAAAACTCAGTGGCCTTAGTAAACACATAAGGGCAAAAATGATAACGTATTATTATAGAAGAAGTAAGATATATTAAAATTGTAGTACCAATCATTCAATAAACAAAGAAATTAATCCAATAATACAAATTATACTTAAAGTAAAATTAAAAGTGAAAAGAAGACCGATGGATTTGATAATGACAAGTTAAAATGTAATTTTAAAAAAAAAAACATTGCACGGAGTACACCAGGAGTGCTCAAAGCGTCGATTGTGATCTACCAGTTGGTCGCCAAGGAATTAAAAAAAATAAAACCAGCCTAAAATTCATCCTGTCACTAATACAGGACGACCAGTCAAATGAATATTGGTTTTTCTGATAGTTAGACTACTGTGCTACAGCAAAAGTGTCTTTAAATGCTGTAAGTTTAACAAGCCAGTTATTATGTTCCCTCTTAGTCTTTACTTTTAATTTTGTTTTAAGATGAAGAAAGGGTATAAGTTAATATAACGAATGGGATCAGGTAAGAAGAAAAAACATATCAGTTTCATATGAAAAGGGAAGAAACGGTTTTTTCACAATGAAATATTAAATATACCATCCAGCATTCTGAGAATCATCAATATATCTATATACTTTTAAAACTCCGGTGTTTGCGTTTAAATATGTAAACACGATCTAAATTGAGTAAAATATTAGGAATTGGTAGGCATTGAACCGACGCCCTTGGCATTACCTTCTGAACCAAGGGACTTTTTGTAACATAAGCTAGAACATAAAGAGGAAGTCCTTTTTCATTCATATATTTGTATGAGAAACATGTATTCACTATGCTTATGTAATGGAACAAGACTCATTGTAGGGTAAAAATCTAATGAAATGGTCTCCACATATAAAACTTTTAATGATATAAACAACGCGTTTCGAACACGTAGTGTTCTTCTTCAGGCATTAACTAAAAAATACAATGACACCAGAGAGTTTCTATAGTACAAAGTAAATAAGTACAAAAATTAATATAAAATAAAATAAGGCAGAAAGTACGAACCTAAGGATGAGTGCCTCTGAATAAGACTGACTGGAAATGGAATGGGCATGGGTGGGGGTATATGTTTCTTATTAGAGCAGTTACATTTTTCTCTTAAAGTTAGGCTGAGCCTTTACATTTTCTTTTAGACTAAGTGTAGGAAACATATTGAAAAAATAACACACAGAGCTATAACGAAATATAAACCAAATATATGTATAAGGAGAAAGTAGAACTTTTTTTTTTTATTTTTATATAAATAAATTAAGAAACGTTGTACATTTGGGAATTTGCTCATTGAGGCAAGTAGAAGAATTATCGCGCACTAGTATGTTGATTTCATAGCCTTCTAAAATAGTTATTTCCCGGAATTTATTGTTTCTGTGTAGTATTTGTATATTTTGGTCTGGGAAAAATTGGTGGTTAGTGGTGACTAAATGTTTGGCAAAATCAGACATAAATTGTTTATTGTTGGGGGATTTGGTTTTCTGTTTTACTTCTTGCATATGTTCTTTTATTCTTTTGTTGAATGACCTTATTGTCATCCCTATATAATGTGCAGGGCAATTAGCACATGACAATTTATATACACCAGAAAAAGAAAGGGGTTCTTGAACTGATTTTAAAGATAACAGGGACTTTAAGTCACCTGAGTTTCTGTAAGCAACCTTTAAGTCATATTTTTGCAATAATTTGGCTATTCTTAAGAATGGATCACCAATGTATGGGATCACCACCCAGGTTTGTGTAACTTCTGTAGAGGAACTGATTTTGCCAAACATTTAGTCACCACTAACCACCAATTTTTCCCAGACCAAAATATACAAATACTACACAGAAACAATAAATTCCGGGAAATAACTATTTTAGAAGGCTATGAAATCAACAAACTAGTGCGCGATAATTCTTCTACTTGCCTCAATGAGCAAATTCCCAAATGTACAACGTTTCTTAATTTATTTATATAAAAATAAAAAAAAAAAAGTTCTACTTTCTCCTTATACTTATATTTGGTTTATATTTCGTTATAGCTCTGTGTGTTATTTTTTCAATATGTTTCCTACACTTAGTCTAAAAGAAAATGTAAAGGCTCAGCCTAACTTTAAGAGAAAAATGTACCTGCTCTAATAAGAAACATATACCCCCAACCATGCCCATTCCATTTCCAGTCAGTCTTATTCAGAGGCACTCATCCTTAGGTTCGTACTTTCTGCCTTATTTTATTTTATATTAATTTTTGTACTTATTTACTTTGTACTATAGATAACTCCCTGGTGTCATTGTATTTTTTAGTTAATGCCTCAAGAAGAACACTACGTGTTCGAAACGCGTTGTTTATATCATTAAAAGTTTTATATGTGGAGACCATTTCATTAGATTTTTACCCTATAATGAGTAAATACCACATAATAACTGATTGCATTGCATTAGAATGAAACAAGACTACTTATTAAGGAGCATTATGTCATTGTTTATAAAATGATCTCATCACGGTATCAAGAGGGAATAGTTTTAATTCCAAAATTGAAAACTGTTTTATCTGAAGAGGACAACATTCCTTTTTTAAGGATTCAATTTCCAATTCAGTTAGCATTTTCCATGACTATTCATAAGTCTCAAGGAGAGACTGTAGAAAGTTTAAGTACATTCATGTAAAACAGCATTTCAACGTGGCAAATTACATGTTGCTATCAGTAGGGTCAAACAGAAAGAAAACACTAAAGTTTTCTTTAAACAAGACATTTGTTTTTCGTGATATAAAACATTTCGTGGTTACTGCGATTATTCTACGTGAAGGAGGACAATGCCAGCAACTGGTCTTGTTTGACCAGTGTCAACGTTCAATACCTACTCTGGCCTCTATTCATCGATAAAAAGATTTCACATAAACGCATGAAATAACAATCAATGATCAAACCATTTCCCATTTCTTATTGTGGTTTGATCATCTATTCAAGTAGGAGGTGAATAAATCTGAATAAATAGTCCCTAAGAGAGGAGTTAAAAAGTTGGTTGCAGACCTATAAGAAGCGAGGTATTCGTTAAAGATCTCCATAATCAAAATAAACTTGATTCGGGCAAAACTCAGGAGTGCCAATGTGGAATTTTTATTGGGTAGTATCTCAAAGGACAGGGTATGAAATATGCCTAGTCTCCTCTGACTGCCACTGAAACCAAACTAAACTATCCTATTTTCCAGTATAGGAGGTAAGACAGTGCCATTTACTAATGTCATGTCAACTAACCGTTGTGATACAAACAATATGAATGTATTCAATAACGATAATGGGAAATTTTTGTATGACTACCAAAATAACAATTTCATATAATATAATAAAATGATAAAAAGTTGAAATACACACCATTATCAGCCTGTACGACTGGAGACAGCATGAGATAATTTACAGAAACAGCTCCTGTAACAAAAACACACAACATAAAAAAAAGATCCATATATGCAAGATTTTGAATTAATACTCTCAAAAATCAAATAGCACATTCTGCAATTTTACTGTGATGCTCATATAATATTTACCGTAACGCTACATTATAGTTATTGCAATTTAAATAGTCCAGGTTTGAATACTCTGAACCTCGATTAATTCACGTGGGAGGTGAATAAATGTGAGCATGTTGTCCCTTGAAGAGAACATTAAGCCGTCGGTCCCGAGCCTGCATGATATCAGGCACTCGTTAAAGATCCCTACACAGTTTAAAGAATCTTCATTGTAAGGGAACAATGACGTCAACAAATTATTTAAACATTATTATTAATATTAATCATTAATAATAATAATAATAACAATATTAACATATAAATCATTAATACTATTATTAAAAATATAATAACGTGCAGAAGATATACCGTAGTTGCTTATTATATTTTTTTCAACATTGTAATTAAAGTGCCTTATAAATTACAATAAAATGTCATAATTTTAAAATAATACATTATTATTAATATACAAACAGAAAACATGTATTTAAATTCTGTATTATTAATAAAATAAAATTAATAACAAATAACATGGAAATATATACACCAGTAATAAAACATGAAAATAAAGGACAAACTTAAGTGATATAAATCCTTAAAATATTATTTTTTCTTGTACATTTCCCCAAATGTACATAAGTTGTACAACCTTTGTAAAAAATTATTCACTATTCTATATCCTAAAACACAGTACAACATTCAGAATTGAAGAATTTATGCTTACATACTTCAACTTTTATAAGGATGTAGCTGAGGAATAGATGAAAGGAAAATTTTATTTCAATGAAATATAAAGGTGAATGAACATTACAAAATGTTAATAGTAGATATTTAAGTATTTAGTTTCGACATCGTTCTTTTATATACCTATTAAGTTAGCTTAAATTAACATTGTACAGATAATGCAGACTCTGTATCGACGGGGCTTTTAAACGTTTGAACACATTCTATCTAAATGCGAGGCAATTAAAAGTTACACAGATGGGCTGACTGAGTGGTATTCTGACTGGCGTCTGCGGATCAACCCGGGTAGGTAAAAGCCGATATATCCGATTCAGTAAAGGTTCGACCCGCCATCCTGCCCCTGTCTTCATTGATGGAATCAGCATTCCATTTACAAGGGAAGTTCGCTATCTGGGAGTTATTCTGGACAGCGGACTAACTTTCAAATCTCATCTACCAGCCAAACACAAGCTGGGCACAGCGTTGTTGTGTCATCTGTATCCCATCTTTAAATCAAGGGATACTCCTCATGCGGTAAAGGAGGTCGTCTATAAGGCGGTTATAAGAACTACCATGACCTATGGGTGTTCCGTCTGGTACAACTCTGCGATAACGAATAAAAAACGACTCCAGATTGTCCAGAACAAGTGTGCTCGCCTTATAGCCAATGCTCCTTTTTATGCGAGAAATGTCGATATCCAGCGTGATCTAAGGATGGAACCAATACAAGATTACATTAGGCGTCTGACTATCAATGAAGACAGAAAACTTCCCGTACACCCAAACCTGCTAGTAAGAGCACTTTTACCTCAAATTCCTTGAACCCATCATCCTCTGAATAATTGGATCACCAAACTCACAACAGACTCTAGTACTGTAAAGACCATCCGACCACGAAACATACTCACCCTAGACAGGACAGAAACTAACATCATACCAACTTACCTGACAGACCTGCACAGTTAAAGCAGTACTAATAGACAAGCAGGTGAAAGCCTCTGGCTTGGAACTGCCTGACTCCAACGTACAGCACTGCACGGAAACTCTCGTTGGTCGTTGGTGGCAATTGATTACCTTTAAGAGGTTGTTAAAGAGTTTTGCGTACGTTAAAGAGATACATATCTACCAATAAAAGTTACAGATATCTCTTTGAGGACAATTATCTTTTTCTATAAAGAAGACAAAATCAAAAGTTCATTTTAGAAAGGAGAAAATGAGACACAATATGAAAGAAGAGCTCGAGTCCAGTTGACTCAGTATCTCAGATTAAAAATAATTTTTTTTTTTTTTGGTAAGGAGGTGAAATGCATTTATGCACATAGTGCTGGGCTCCCAGATAAACCAGACTACCAACTGAAACACCCCCTTTTCTCCTAGGACCTAGCCTGGAACTGTTTTTCACATCAGATTAAAAATAATAACAATACTATTACTAATAATAATACGAACAAGTCAGAAACTAATGATTTCAAGTTTGCTGTTATTAATCAAATGGATATAGTCGCACAAGAATTAATGAAATTAAACTGATCAGCTATGATTTTAATAATATTTACTACAGCATTTGACATTACTTCTAAACCATTTCCACATTAAAATAAAATCAAACTTAGTACGATGTCAACAAGTTTTTTATTACATTTAATTATTGTAATGTTTGGGGGCCAGCCCAGAGGCAATGCGCTCGTCTATGGACTGGTAGGTCCAAGTTTGAATACTCTGACCCTCGATTAATTCACGTGGAAGGTGAATAAATATGAGCATATTGTCCCTCGAAGAGGACATTAAGCCCGTTTTGATCTTCGCGTTCCTAAGGCATTTTGTGCCATAACCTCTTAGTTGGCCGCCTTAGAGGACATTAAGCCCTCAGTCTCAAGCCTGCATTATATCAGGTATTCGTTAAAGATCCCTATTCGAAACACACTTGAGTTAGGCAACATTTAGGACTCCCAATGTAAAATCAATCATTATTGTAAGGAATCACAAAGTGTTATTGTTTGGGTTATGAGAATTAATGCACTGTCAGTACAACCTAAGCTAACCTACAATAAAGTTTATACTCCAGATTTTTTACATTTTTATTAATTTTAGTAACTTTTCTTGAGGTAATTGTCAGAGTTGTGAACCAACAGCGTGTACCCCTGGAAGTGAATTGACTGCATATGCGATAGTGAAAGGTTCTTTTACCATTGTCATTATTCACTGCTGTTTTTTTTTTGCAGACGAAAGTGGATTAATTAGTGAAGCGAAAAGGGGTTATTGAGGAGAGGTTACGATTGGACTGCAGCCCATTCGACTGCTAATGCTCTCGCTGTTTGCAGATTCGACTTAATACAAGAGGAGTGTAATGATGCATTTAATTCGGCTGATTCCTACTCCTCAGTCACTACCCAGTTATGTTCCATTACAATTGAAGATCGTTTGTTTTAACTAACTTCAATACTAATTCAAGTTTTCAATTCTACCAAAATCCTCCATCTAGCCTCGCGTTTCTTTAATCCCTTCATAATTGCTTTTCTTTAATTCCATGCTTAATAAAGTTCTTAATTAGAACCAACTCTTCCGTATTTCTCCTTTTTGAAACTGTCAAGGGGAAACAACAGTTCTCATTTTAAAGCCTCTGCTTGTAGATTGTGTTACAACATTATAGCAACAACGAAAGCACTGAAATGTCCTCATTTGTTCTATACCACTGTTCTTTAGCCGTTACCTAGCTCCAATAAACTCCAATAGACGCATTTCAAACACAATAATGATACTATTAAGTTGAACCAGCTACTCGTAAATTTATAATAAAGTTAATCAAAAACAATTTCAAATTATTTTTCATGGGCAAAGAAAACTTTGTACCTATACAAAAATAATGAATTATTGTAAAAAAAAAACAGTAAAAAAAGTATTCAGACAAACAGAATTAAGTTACCAGAAGCATATTAGGGTTACATTGGGTTGTATTAACGTGATTGTTTTGACGATGCGTTATTAGGAGCTGTAGAGTCAAAGGGTTGGGTTATGTTAAACAGGTTGCTTCCATTTCAATTATTGCTAGGAGTGAGTATTTTGACTGTGTCAGAAAGTTTGTATGCTTGCCACAAAGCAAAAAGACTTAAAGTTTGGATAGGTAAAGGTGCTTGTTTAATCAGGGTTGGGTTAGTAAGAATTATAAGGAGCAACGGGTTTTCCCGTTCTCTTCTGTTTTACGAGCGTTATTGCTAGAATTGAGGTGTTTGATTGAGTGACGATAAGGTAGCTTTTTTGATTGGTTTAGACTAAGATAGTTCCTTGATTCAGTCAGACCAGGGGTTTTCAACCGGGATCCATCGAATATTCTTTGGGAGTCCACAGGCAAACTATAACAAATTGGAGGTCCACAATGATATTTTGGTATCTCATGAAGAAAACCAATTCATAAGAGTTATTATTTTTGAAACTTTAATTTCTACTGTAATTTTGGTTTGACGTGGTAAAAAGCTAAAGTAAACAAATTCAAACGAATTTAAATGTATTTTCTAGATTTCAAAAAAATTCCATAAAATTGAAATTTTAATAATGCAAGATGAAGATCTTGCATTCTATTGTGAATATATGGAAATTATGAATAACGACAGGCGAACACGGTTTAGAGACCTACTCATGATAGTCATACCAACTTGGGTTCCAATTCATTTCGAAGTTAATGTTACCGATAAAGACATCATTGCAAGGGCCTTTCATCGAACAACAAAGTAATGAAATTGTATTGCAAAATTCAAAGATGGAATGTGTGAATGACAAATTATGTTGCTACAAAGTACCCTTTGCTCTAGGATAAAGCACAGCTGTACGTTATTGCTTTTCCAACATTTTATCTTGTTGAATCGAGATAAAAGACAATGACTGGAAATGATAATAGACAAAATACTAAAAACCAGAAGAAATAAAATAAATTTAATAATGAAAGAACCAATAATGATAAATACGCGTGTATAACGTTTATAGGTCAAATAAGTCATAAAATCGCGAACTTACTAAATCAATACAATATAAATATAGGGTCTAAAACAAATAATTTAATAAACCAAAGACTAAATAACTCAACGGAAAATAGAGCTAATAAATATGACAAAAGCGGAGTATACAAGCTAAAATGTAAAAGTTGTAATCATATATATATATTGGACAAACGGGAAGGACCCTAAAATTAAGATATAAAGAACACATTAAAGATTATCTAAATAATACAAACAAATCTAATTACGCAAACCACTTATAAGAATATGGTCATGAACCGGACAGTTTAGAAAATTCAATGGCCTTAATGAAGACAAGACAGAAAGGAAAAAGACTAAACGTAACTGAAGAATTATAGATATTTAAACATAAAGAATCGGGTAATCTAATAAATGAATAAGTAAATCATCAAAGCGATATACTATTTAAACCGTTAAGGAAAATGAAGGGACGACTTGACAGACTTGACAATGACGAAAATAATAGAAAAAGAAGTAGACTAAATAATAGTAACTAAAATAAAAATAAAATTAGAGTTTAAATAATAAAATCTAGGCAGCATTGGGAAAGTAGGTAGGTTATATAATCAGAAAGGTAGGACTCCTTAGATCATTTCTTGTTGAAGATGGGTGACATCCGAAACCGGTCCTGGAGAGCTTCAGCAGCAGTGTACGAGGTAAGACGGTATATTATAGTTTTAATATTAATAATAAACTTGATACTGTGAAAAGAGGTAATCTTCAATTATCATCAACATCGATGGAACCAGATATAAGTACCTCGTGGTGCAGCATCAACCACAGGGATCTTATTGAATAAATATATGTCTATCTCCTTTTTTATTACTCATTTGACTTTAACTGTTTATCAACAATTTTAACCAGTTTACATAAATGTTACAGAGAATTCAATTACCTGAAGAGCTGTGACTTCCATCAGGTTGACCATGGAAGAAACATGATATTGGTAAAAGATTATCATAACAACAATTGTGATTATTATTATTACTAATTTCCATTCTTATCATTATTTTTGTAGAATACTTTATTTGCATTAAATTACTTTTCGTTTAAAAGTAAACCTTAATTATATACTATTTCTTTGTATATTAAAACCCCTTGATTTAAATTAGTAAAAAATAGAAAATTGTTTTTGACAAAAAATTTTAGAGGGTCCACCAGGATGAAAAGAAGAGAAAAGGAGTCCATGGATAACAAAAGGTTGAGGACCACTGAGTTAGACTAAGGTAATTCTTTGATTGGGTAGGGATAAGGTAGTTGTTGGATTTGGTTTGACTGAGGTAATTCAATGACTTGTTTAGCAAATCAAATAGTTTATTTTCTATGATAGTTATTTATTTGGGTTAGACCAGGGGTCAGTAACCTGCGGCTCTTTCATCCTTACACAGCGGCTCCGAGTCGCTTGGGAAAATAAATTACTTTAAAAAAGTATTTATGAGTATTTTATTTGTGTTAGTTATTTTTTTAGTGTTTTAGTTCTAATTGGAAGATCTTTACGCGATCTTGAAATATTAAAAAAAAGTATATTTTATTGCTTTTTGTATCTCAAAATAAACGTCATACTCGCGAAAGTCGGTATTCCCGCCCGAACGCCATCTCAACTTTCAACCCCAACAAGGCCAGATATGGAGAATCTAGTTAAAGAAAAATATCAGAGGAAAATAGATCGTTCAATGACGCTTGGGCAGATTCATTTGCTTTCACCTCTAACCAGGGTAACACTTTGTACTCTCTGTAGCACTTTGTGGATTAGCACTTTATACATTAATAAGTGTATGTTTATTTTTTACTTTCCAATAAATGCGTTTTACCCAATTTTAGATGTCGAAAAGTGGGTTTTCTTTTTTGGAAACCGAGTTCAAATGGCTCTTATAGTGTTAATGATTGCCGACCCCTGTGTTAGACTAACGTCTAACCTTACCAATTGTAAGGTAATGCAAGGTAAAGTTAATTGCTATTTATTTTTCACACAAAGTTTTCGAATAACTTAATATAATTCTCCAAAGTGTTTATAGTTTAAAAAGAAATCAATATAAACTGTTCGTACAATTAAAACATATACTAAATTTAATCACTAAATAGAGAAAAAGAACTTTAGAAGTTTTTTATTATAAATTCTATTTTCCTTCATAAATGCAGTATAACATGAAATAATTCATATACTCCAACTTAAAATCAGATCTACTTTAAAAAGAAGAAAACTACGAAAAAATGAAACAATAAAGTAACACAGAAATCTGAATTTAAATTTTTACTATCGAGGTGATATGAAATCAAAATCGACGTTTAATGCTTCTTCCATCTCTACAGTAAACTAATATAAGTGAAGTATTAGAAATGTAATTTTATCATATAAAAATAATATTTACGTAATTTTATTGTTTTCCTTTTATTTAACTATTCTAATTTTGCAAGCTACTGTTGTTATTAGTTGGTACATATTAAAACCCATATTTCTTTCCAGAATGTAATATAGCTATAAATTTATTTACAATATAAATTACTAGTTCAATAATACAACAAAGAAATACGTTTCTAGTAATTTATTAAAGGGGGTTTATTTCTACAGTAGTTGTGCTTTATGGATCATAAAATTCTAGTTTACTCTGCAATGAATTACAATTTAGCTAAAGTTCAGCGAATTTAATCATTAAATGGAGAACTAATATTTACAATTAAAAGTTTTTAACACAAACTTAAACTCAATTTCAGTACTAATAAATGGAATCCATTTCAAACAGATGTATATTAATTTATATCTCCATTAATATTAATTATTCTAAATGTATTTATAATTCTATATTATGAGTGAAATAAACTAATGGGTTTAACAAATCTTTAAACCTTAGGGACAAATTTATAAACTGTCGAGTATAAGGTAAGTGAAATATATGGCACAGTGCAATTGAGTTTGTTCTGTTAGGGTCCACAAAGACTGGTAAGTAGGAGTTTCATGGAAAGGGAACATGATGTTTACCGAGTTATGCCCATTTAGTAAACTTTCTCATATAGTTAAACATTTCAACTAAATTCCTAAAATGAATCATCTCTTATGATTTGCACATATTTTATGTTGATTAATGTACTGTTAATGGAAAATTACTTAACCAGTTCAAATAATGTTTTCCTCATTACATTAGTATGGATGAAGGAGATTTCACTTTTGGAAGGATATTTAACTGATTTTAAGTTGAACATTGTCAGCTATTATCATATCAGGTAAGATTTACCATGTTTGTCTTTCATAAATATTAACTTTCATAATATCATGCAAAATGTTCTAGAAAATTGCATCCACATGTATATATATAAACGAAAAAAGACAACAAATAGAAGAAGCGAGAAAACTTACTGGATCGATATTTCGAACTGAAGTTCGTCGTCACGGAGAGAGTAGAAGGGAAGAAGAAGAGGTACGTGCGTTCACTTTAACCAGCAGAGAGCGACTCTGTACAAGAGTACATGGTACAAGAGTACAAGAAACATGGTACAAGTGAACGCACGTACCTCTTATTCTTCCCTTCTACTCTCTCCCTGACGACTAACTTCAGTTCGAAATATCGATCCAGTAAGTTTTCTCGCTTCTTCTATTTGTTGTCTTTTTTCATTTATATATCTGTCCGGTTTCGACCGTTTTAATATTTTGATTATATATATATATATATATATATTAGTATACTTTGGGAGCAGACCTTCCTTTAATCACATTTCGTTAAATGCCTTGCTTATTTCCAAACTTGTATGTC
This sequence comes from Hermatobates lingyangjiaoensis, assembly GCA_026182355.1. Taxonomy (NCBI): domain Eukaryota; kingdom Metazoa; phylum Arthropoda; class Insecta; order Hemiptera; family Hermatobatidae; genus Hermatobates; species Hermatobates lingyangjiaoensis. The sequence continues at coordinate 250,320 of JAPFBL010000270.1, forward strand.
TCCTACATACCTTCCCCAATTGTCTAATATGAGTCTTCTATTTCATTGGTAACATCTAAACCAACTCATCAAATGGTTTATCCTTGATATTTACAAAAGGATCCGACGTTTTCGTCTACATAGACCATTATCAAGAGAAAAAACATAAACAAACATAATTCACAATAACATTAGTCCATGTGGAGCATTTATTCAATATATATATAAACAAAACTAAAGTTTATCGGGACTCGGTCAGTTCAGGTTCAAACTGAACTCTCATTGCCAACGTTTCGGTTTTTATTTAAAAACTTTTTCATAGGCAGAAGTATACATTTTTCTTTGTAAAATAATTTGTAATGTAATACTTAGTTTTTCTGTTTCAAAATGTATACTTCTGCCTATAGTCAGTCAATCTGCCTATGCCTAAGTGAAAACCGAAGCCTTAGCAATGAGAGTTTAATTTGAACCTGAAGAACTGACCGAGTCCCGATAAACTTTAGTTTGGTTTCTATTCCATACTTTTATCAATATATTATATATATACATATATGATCAAACCACAATAAGAAATGGGAAAACAAGACTAAGAACTTTCAACTGTAAGAATCGGTCTTCATCAGAGTCAAAAACCCAACTGAGTTTTTCATTCTGACAAAGACCGCTTGTTTCAAAGACCCATTTCTTATTGTGGTTTGATCATTGAATATTATTTCACATAAACACGTGAAACAACAATCAATGATCAAACCACAATAAGAAATGGGAAAACAAGACTAAGACCTTTCAACCGTAACAAGCGGTCTTCGTAAAAGTCAAAAACCCAACTCAGTTGGGTTATTGACTCTGACGAAGACCGCTTGTTACGGTTGAAAGATCTTAGTCTTGTTTTCCCATTTCTTATTGTGGTTTGATCATAGATATATATATATAGAGGTCATCAACTGTCTTAATAGCGACTCACATTTCTCTTCCTGATGTTGAGGTAATCTAAATTCAATAACGAGTTTCTGTAATGGGCTTCCAACCGTTGCAAGTTGCAAGTGCGCTTGGTGTGCCTATCTACTCTATCCTGATAACGATTAAACCGAAAATTAGAGACAGTAAGTGTGTTTTTCTATTTACTGTTTACCAATAGTTTACTCTATAATATATATATATATATATATATACTATATAAGAAGATTTCACATAAACACGTGAAATAACAATCAATAATCAAACCTCAATAAGAAAATGGGAAAACAAGACTATGATCTTAGTCTTGTTTTCCCATTTTCTTATTGTGGTTTGATCATTTATATATACTATATATATTCAAATATGAACATATGAATGAAGTTCAGATCCGAACGAATAATATACTTCGAAAATTTAATGAAAAATAAAGTACGATAACCTGATACTAGGGCTCAAATTCAATATTTGTGAGTCAATCAAATAATGTTGAGTCCTACTAGCAGTTTTTATTTGTGATTACTTAATTATTCAAGGTATATATATATTTATATACTTTCAAAATAAAGTACATTAAGTGTACATACATAGGTCGTCATCTGCCTTCGGAACGACTCACAATCTTCGTCCTGATAATGAGGCAAAGTGAATATAGTAGTGAGTTTCCGTGATTTCTTTTATGTGTGATCTTTTTGTAAATCTTTTGAAAGTTTATAGATATACTCTAATATTATGCTGTATTCATTTTTGAAAATAGTTCAAAGAGTGTAAAGCTCGAACAAATTTATGATCACTGTTAATTTGAGGTAGTCACAACATGAAAACTACTCATAATAACGGACAAATTTAACCAAGAACAGTTCGTGATGTGACATGAGCTGAATAAACTCTGATTTTAAGAGGAAAAGTCACGCACGCTTTCCACTAGAAAACAAACTCACTTGCTTCAAATTTCAATCAAATTAGATAGTCCTGCTTGCCTTTGTGGATATGCTTAACAAACATGGTACCACTTGTTGTTTGAGCGCTAAATACTGAAGGGATTAAGAGTGGACTTTGTCAGAGACCTCTGGTGGTATTTGGCCTGAGAAAGACAGTGATTCTGTGAAAAGCATTAAGAATCTTGCAGAAATTACTAAATAATATAGATTTATCAACGTACTAAGAATCAATTACTTATTGATGTAAATATCATAAGTAATATTTGATGAAATTGAATCAAAAAATGGCAATCCGGCCACCCTGGAGAATAAGGAGTAATGGTTGTGACAATGCAGTCTAATTCCCTTTCTTCTTCAATTCAACAATAAAAAACAATTTTGCGTATTTTAATTTAATATGTTATTGAATATATAATCTGTTTTATCTTTAGAATATGACATCAAGTAAGAGTTGTAAAAGTTCTATATTTTCCTAACAATAAAATTAACTTAGCTAGACAAACTAGTTATAATATTTGATTGTTTTTATATTTCTGATTCAGGTGCTGTTTAATAATTGAGTAACAAATATATACAGTACAGTAAGAAAAAGTAAAAAACTATCCACTAGCTGAATAACAAAATCAATGTTGTTAAGAAATATTATTGAAGCGTCTCTAATTAAATTTAATAGATCAAATATTATAAACATTAGTAACGGCCTCTTCAAACTTGATACTTTCGTCACGAGGGCAATAGCCTCTTCAAAGAGGGTTGACACCCAGCGGATAGTTTTTTACATTTTTCTTACTGTACTCCTTTGTTTCCCCAAACATCCCTTTCTGGACATTAGTCCTTTCCTGTGCGTTCACCCTTTTAAAATACTACTCTTCTCAACTCTTCACCAGATGTTTTCTGCATCTAGTGTTCAGTTGTGTTTTTGATTGTAACGAAGACCGCTTGTTACGGTTGAAAGATCTTAGTCTTGTTTTCCCATTTCTTATTCTGGTTTGATCTTTATAATTATATATATATATATATATATATATATATATATATATAATATTTTGTTGAATAACGCCCCATATTTGGCTTGTATCTGCTTCTTACACAATTTCTCCATTTCCGGAATTCCTTCCTCGTCTCTTCATTAAAACTATAAAGTCTATCACCAATATTACTAGTCGACATGTTTCGAATGTACCACATTATCATCAGGACAATAATGAGAGTAATAGTAGGAAAGCTAGTTATATATATAGAGATGGATTATAAATGGAATGTTAACAGGGCATCGCCCTGTATCACGGCGCATTATGGGGGATTAAGTAGGGTGGTTGGCTCACCTACTACCTAGCTAATCTGGATGTTTCTGTTTGCAAATAGTTTTAAATTCGACAAGAATTATTAACTTGGATATTTATGGCTGGTTGCTTTTCTTGAATAATTATTGCTTCTAATAGTTGTAATTTAAAATGATTTCTTTCTCGAGCGATAATTTTCGTGAATTTACCATCATTTCTCTTGTGAGTTTTGTCTTATGAACTGCTGTTGTATGGCATTTTGGCGCTCCGGCAGAAAGGTGCATAGTAATTCTTCTAGACAAGAAGTCGAAGTCATTCCTATATATGAGCTTTTACGGGCCTCACAGCTCCCGATATTCATGAGTACTCATATACAAGATTTGTTTCTTTTGACTCCTTTACGCTAGGACTATTTTTCATTATTAAACTGCTTATTGAAGGGCTTTGGTAGTAAGTTATCAGGTCAAACTATCGTCAGGCTTAATACATTTAACATGGCTTTTTATAATATTTTTCAAAACACGTTCATCAGTCTTATATTCATCTGTATATTGGTTTTTGTAGAATATTTTGTGGTTAGTGCCTGTTGTTAGGCTCTTATTATCTGAGGTGAATCTATTTTCGAGGTAGAGTCTTAGAATGTTGTCGAAATACTTGTTTGAGTAACCATTGTTGATTAACGCTTGCTTGGTTGACGAAATATTACTGTTGAAAAGGACCCAGGTTGAGGCGGTCTTGTACGTTCTGTGGATTAGGGATCTGATAGTGGCGTCTTTATACCGTTGAGGGCATTCACTCTTCGCATTTAGGTATGATGCTGTGTTGGTAGGTTTCCTGTAAATAGAAGTCTGCAGTATGTTATTTTGCAAGTTAATATTTACATCAAGGAAGTTCATTCTTTTTTCTATTGCTGTTTCTATTGTAAATTTGAGACAGGAGTTATTTTCAAATGCTGACTTGAGGTTTAGTAATTGTTCTGAATCTTTTGCAATCAGTTTTTCAAGTTTGAGTTTGTTCAAGTTTGAAAATTTGAGTTTGTAAGTGTTTCTCTTTCTCTGTGTGTTGCTTTTCTTCGTTTTTGAGATGATTTGCGTCCAGTTTGGATAAGTTTTTTCGAATTTTGAGTGAAATATATATATATACTTTTTGTTATAAATACGATCCGAAATGGACAAATACAGTTCAATATCCATAAATAAACATAGAGAAATTAAAAACACACACTTACAGTCTTTAATTTTCGGTTAACCGTCATCAGGAGAGTTGAGATAGGTACACCAAGCGCACTTGTGAAGCGATGGCTGGGTCTCAATATATGTTATATAGATATATATAAATAAATAAATATATATATTATATATTTATATATATAAATACAGAAAAAATCTTACACCGGAACATTTCTTTTGTTCAAGGCCTCTGTACACATGGTTAATGCTTAGCTAACCTTAACATGAGCCACAATTTCACCCCTGGATGTCACAAGAGACGAACAGCAAATAAATGTGGACGGTAGAAAAAAGTATTGATGTAATCTGTCCGAAATGCGTTTTTATACAGCATTCTTATGTAGATACTTTTATTGGAATTTTATTCTAAAATAAACCATATTATCAAATAAGGCACTAAAATTCACCGTGTATTCTTAGTATGTCAAGCCGCACAATAGTGAAAAACAAAAAAAATATAGAACCATAAAATTAAAGGATTTGAATAAATGGGTTTTATTTGTTTTACATGAACTTGAATTTTAACTTGGTCCATGATACTAAAAACGATAAGGCTGGAAGAAAAGTTGAGTGAATGATTACATCTATTTGTAGAGGGTATCGGTTGTTGGAACCGAGCCACCCACCTCTTCCCAACAACACTGAGTCTAATCTCCTCCTTTGCCATACTCAAATCAATTCAACCAACCAAACTGTTTTTTGCTAGATAAACTTCATTTTTTTTCAGACGCTCTTACATTAGTAACAAAAGAAAAATAAACAATATAATTTCGGTTCTATAGATAATATAATAAAACGATTTACAAATGGACTTCTGCCAATTCAGGCTTTCAGAAGTCAAATTCCGTTTACATAGATTATACAATAACTATTATTATAAGTGCTGATTATTCATCAAAACATCAAGCTTTATATGGTTCATTTCTACAATTGACCATTAAACTGCAGCACTTTAAAACCTAAAATGTCTACTTATTTGGGGGGATATATACATATAGTTTAATATAGACAAAGAAACATAGAGAAATCAAAAGAACACACTTACAGTCTCTAATTTTCGGTTTGAACCGTCTTCAGGAGAGATAAGAGAGGGAAACCAAGCGCACTGGTTCAGAGACGGCTGGAGACCGTTGGGTCTCCCTCTCTTATCTCTCTTGAAGACGATTCAAACCAAAAATTAGAGACTGTAAGTGTGTTCTTTTGATTTCTCCATGTTTATTTATCCATATTGAACTACATTTGTCCGTTTTGGATCGTATTTCCAACGAAAAAGTGCATATATATTATTAAAATAAGCAGCAGCTTCTGCATTGACCAATTTCTTGTTGACACTATCTAGTTTTCGTATCACTTTGCGGTGAGACTCTGGTAGCTTCCAAAGAAGGTTAGCGAAAGACATTAACACACACAATAAACGTGAGGTGAACCACGAGAACACTTGAATAAACCACTTTTTTAAAAAATCCGTTTTAATCACTAAAATAACTCTAACTAAATGAACAACACATACGAGCTTTCGGCTGTCATTCGCCATCTTCAGGTACAAGATAAAATTAATTAAGGGAAGACCTGCTGCCATTGTACACAAATATATATATATATATATATATATACAATCAATGATCAAACCACAACATATGGTTACGGTCAATTTGAACCGTAACAAACAGTCTGTCACAGTTGGGTTTTGGACTCTGACGAAGACAGCTAGTTACGGTTGAAAGATCTTAGTCTTTTTTTCCCATTTCATATTGTGGTTTTAACATTTATATATATATATATATATATATATATATATACCACAATTAAAAGAAACGGTCCAGAGGACCTTTTTAAATAAAATAAATTCAAAACGAAGGAAACATACAGAAAGACACAGACATAACTCACATCGATATTTCGACCATCGTCGTCATCAGGAGGTGTGAGTTATGTCTGTATCTGTCTGTGTGTTTCCTTCGTTTTGAATTTATTATATTTATATATATTCTAGTATCTAACATGGTACAGGTTCAGGACCGACGGCTTAACCTCCTATCCGAGGATAAGACGTTCACATACTCGTACTTATCCACCTCTCGCGTGAATACATACATCTTTGGCCAGAGTGGGTTTCTAACCCCAGATATACCAGTTCTGAGGCAAGCACTTGCTAATAGGATAGCTGGTCCCCTAAATAAAATAGTTTAAAAATAGTAAACTTATAGGGTTTAATAGCGTTTTATTAATATTGAACGATAAAATCCTTATTCAGTAAATTGAGATTGGGTTGCATTTTACAGCCATCATATTTATACTTAGTCATATGCTATATATGTGTATAGTGTCATTCTACAACGATTGAACATAATGTAATGCAGTTAGCCATGTATACTGTTACAGGCTGATTTAATATGAGGAACATAATGAAGATAAGCGTGTCGGAAGTGAGTAATATTAAAGAAAGAACGAATGTCAGAATTGGCAGGAGGTAGAAATGTAAAATTAATGGATGTTGGGGGCAGTTAATTAGGCGTTATATTGGAGGCAGGGATTGACAGAGACTAGGTGGATAGCCTGCTTCAACAGACACATGCTTTGAATACCTGCCAACAGCTAGCTTCCTGTAAAATCAAACTCTCCAATTCTCTCTAGCTTACCTCACATCAAGAACACTAACTTGCTTCTTCTTATAAAAAAATATTTCCATCAAATAACAAAATGAACTATGTAAAGGAAACAATTTGAAAGTGAGGCTTAATGCTGTGGTATCATTGAGGATTAATTGGTTCCTTTCAAAGTGGTTATTGGCATTCAGCCATTAACAGGCTCAGTCGACTCTTTTAGACTGAACAGATGACTTTGTCTCCTTTAACGGACATATATTCCATCTGAAAGGATTATTAATGTGCTAACAAGATGATTCACCTCTGATTCACTGCACTCGTGTCTATAAAAGCATTAACCTTTTAGTTCAAGTATTTTTAGTCTCTGTTTATCATATGTTCAAACGTTTTATTTGTTCTAGCATTAAAATTAATACTTTAACTCTAATGAGAATCCACAAAAATATACGATTATTGTGATTTATTTTTCACACCAAATCAATAACAAATTCAATCATAGGGCTCAGTTAAATCATGTGAAATTAAAATTACTGTAAGATAGTTTTCGAGACAAAAACCCACAGATTACAGAGGAAATAGAATATTTGTGCAAATGGGTAAAGAATTATCTAGAACAAATAGTTGAAGCATATCCACATTCTGAAAGATTTAGGGATTGATAGATAGAGAGAGGGAAAGGATATAGCTTGAAAGAGAAAGGCAAGTGAAAACTGAAGACTGAGGGAGGATAGACTGATGGAGGAAGAGAAGAATAGAGGAGGATAGACTGATGGAGGATAGAGAAGAATAGAGGAGGATAGACTGATGGAGGATAGAGGAGGATAGACTGAGGGAGGATAGAGGAGGATAGACTGAGGGAGGATAGAGGAGGATAGACTGAGGGAGGATAGAGGAGGATAGACTGATGGAGGATGGAGGAGGATAGACTGATGGAGGATAGAGGATAGACTGAGGGAGGATAGAGGAGGATAGACTGAGGGAGGATAGAGGATAGACTGATGGAGGATAGAGGATAGACTGATGGAGGATAGAGAAGAATAGAGGAGGATAGACTGATGGAGGATAGAGGAGGATAGACTGAGGGAGGATAGAGGAGGATAGACTGAGGGAGGATAGAGGAGGATAGACTGATGGAGGATGGAGGAGGATAGACTGATGGAGGATAGAGGATAAACTGAGGGAGGATAGAGGAGGATAGACTGAGGGAGGATAGAGGATAGACTGATGGAGGATAGAGGATAGACTGAGGGAGGATAGAGGAGGATAGACTGAGGGAGGATAGAGGATAGACTGAGGGAGGATAGAGGAGGATAGACTGATGGAGGATAGAAGAGGATAGACTGAGGGAGGATAAGAGGATAGACTGAGGGAGGATAGAGGAGGATAGACTGAGGGAGAACAGAGGATAGACTAATGGAGAATAGAGGAGGATAGACTGAGGGAGGATAGAGGAGGATAGACTGAGGGAGGATAGAGGAGGATAGACTGATGAAGGATAGAGTAGGATAGACTGATGAAGGATAGAGGATAGACTGAGGGAGGATAGAGGAGGATAGACTGAGGGAGGATAGAGGATAGACTGAAGGAGGATAGAGGAGGATAGACTGAGGGAGGATAGAGGATAGACTGAGGGAGGATAGAGGAGGATAGACTGAGGGAGGATAGAGGAGGATAGACTGAGGGAGGATAGAGGATAGACTGAAGGAGGATAGAGGAGGATAGACTGAGGGAGGATAGAGGAGGATAGACTGAGGGAGGATAGAGGATAGACTGAAGGAGGATAGAGGAAGATAGACTGATGGAGGATAGAGAATAGACTGAGGGAGGATAGAGGATAGACTGAGGGAGGATAGAGGAGGATAGACTGAGGGAGGATAGAGGATAGACTGAGGGAGGATAGAGGAGGATAGACTGAGGGAGGATAGAGGAGGATAGACTGAGGGAGGATAGAGGATAGACTGAAGGAGGATAGAGGAGGATAGACTGAGGGAGGATAGAGGATAGACTGAGGGAGGATAGAGGAGGATAGACTGAGGCAGGATAGAGGAGGATAGACTGATGAAGGATAGAGTAGGATAGACTGATGGAGGATAGAGGATAGACTGAGGGAGGATAGAGTAGGATAGACTGATGGAGGATAGAGGATAGACTGAGGGAGGATAGAGGAGGATAGACTGAGGGAGGATAGAGGATAGACTGAGGGAGGATAGAGGAGGATAGACTGAGGCAGGATAGAGGAGGATAGACTGATGAAGGATCGAGGAGGATAGACTGAAAGAAAGAAAATATCAAAGGGTGGAGAGCGTTTTATTTTGAATTGAACTAAACCAAAATATTTAATCTAATGAAAGTTTAGATTTCTACTTAGAAAATCTGGAGTGGCCTACACTCTACTTTACTATAAGTAACTTAATGTCAAATTTCTTGAGTATATAAAACATAACGTCTCATTTAAGCATAACATAAATATCTAAATGGGATATAATTATTAGCATTTCATTCGTGAGGTAGTACAGATAGTGATTGAAGGACATATCAATTTATAAGCTTATTTTTGTACATCACAAATAATTTATTATTTGCAAATAATTTCATTAGTATAACTACAGCAGTAATAACATTTTTGAAAAACCCATGTAAACATTTCTTGATACGAAATATTATCTTACAAGAGAACATGACTTTTGTTCAAATAGCCAGTAGATTTCTTACATCGTTTACTTGACATCCTTCTACATTGAATATTAAAGTAAAATTTTAAAATTTAAAACAGGAAAATACCATTTTTTTTCTGAAAAACATCTTAAAGAGCGAAGAAAATGTTGTTTTAAGGTGATTTGTAATCACCTCTTGTTTTAATTAAAGATGTACGATAATTACATTTATTAATCTCTAAACGAAGGATTTCAATTTTGAATTATCTTTTACATTTTTCGTTTTTAACCGAATTATTATACAGGGAATTTTATGGCTTCTTAGTATTTAACAAGATCATTTTCCTTCCCTTTGTCAAATAACATATATACGATTTTTTTCTGAGTGAGTGTTATAATTTTCCTGCACATATTACTCCTCTTACATCTCATATAAGTCAATAAACATTTTAAATTGTTCCTTTATAAATATCAATTTTATATCAGTGGATTTGCTCAAAAAATTTCTAAGTCAATGTAAACAATGTAAAAAAATACAAAAAATTCGACAAGTATAGCAGGTGATCTCTTAGTCTAGGATAAACAAACAGTTTTTATATCGTTATTGCTCTTTCCCGTAATTGAAACTTCATGATTTTTTTTTTTATGAATTGCTAATGTTTCGTTTCATTTTTGGCCAAATTTTCATTATTTTTTAACGAGCCGTTTAGCGTAAAAAAAAATTTTCTGAAAACACAAATCGTACTGTAATGCCCCTTTAGCGAATGTAATTTTAGAAAAAAATATCTCAACTCATTCTCCATATAATGTTCTATTTATAGGCATAGTTTCATTTTTGTCCGTCAAACAGTATGGCTTGTATCGCTCTCACAAGGTTTGAGATTGAATTATAAGTAAAAATTTTTACATTTTATTGAAAAAAAAATATTTCCTGTTGTTTTAAAATTCTGAATATATTTTTCGTTTGTTGCATTTGAAACCTCAAAGATAATGTCAAAATTTCGAAACTGTAGGGTTATCAGTTTAGGAGAAATAAATGTTTTAAAAAAAACGGTTTTTGGAAAAAAAAGTGACTTTCCCATCATGCATAATTCTTCCCAAACAATAGGGATCTTCGTCTTTATGAGGCCCATTTTTGTGTAAAATATCAACTTGATCCATCAAAGATTCTGGACCGTAGCGTGGTAACAAGCAATGCTAACACACTCACCCACCCACCCACCCACCCACACACACACAGACATCATCGTAAAAACGTCATAAAACGACTTCTGGGACCTCAAAACATGTAATTCCGTCAAAATCTCGAGATCGAATTTTTCACGATCACTATACTTTACTTATAGTAAAGTAAAAATTGATGTTTACGTTACGTGCAATTACAAAATAGAGATGTACCTTATATTTGGTATGGTTATCTTCACATGAACAAAATGGGATTATTAATTGTGCACAATTGAGGAAAGCACTATAATTGCTCCATTTACCACTGATTTCGATAAATCTCCACAATGAGCAGAAATAGTTCACAATTATCATATAAACATTTTTACCGTAACATATAAATCGCATAAAAAAAAGGGAGGCTCAAATAAACATCTTTATCGACCGGACACAAATTCAATTCTTGAATGAAATGGCTTATTTTTTCTACTGATCCGGCTAAATGAATGTGGCTCAATTCCGGATTAAGAGACCCGTCCATCCCTCAACTCGATTATCGCTGTCACCCTTTGTGGTCTCAACAGCCAAGCCATAATTTTTCATTTAACTCAGGCCAATTTTGTGTACTTTAGAAAGCAGGGGTTGATTTATGATAGTGCCGCTCAGGCATTAACACATCCAATTGCCTTAACAGACTCAATTACAGGCACTTCATCAATACTTCTTCGTCCATTATACATCTGCCTTATTCATAACTTTTGAAATATTTCATAAAACTCTTTCATATTTTGTAATCTGCATGAACAAGTGTATTACTCTCACTTGATATATTGTTCAAATCCATTTCAAAAAAAAAAGAAAAGAAAAAGTATTCAATTTTTCTCTTAAATTTGAATTTCAGTTTATCCATAATTCAATAATTTTATACCAACATTACAACTTTTTCCTTAGCTTTTTCAGCTGATAAATGTGAAATTTTACTTGTGAGCAAAGTAGACACACATTTAGAAGGAAATGTTTAAATATTAATAACAAATAGGAACACTTTATATTTATATAGTGGTCTGTTTTACTGCAGCATCATTAGAAAGTTGATGCTCACACAAAAATCAAATATTGTATTCTCCTTTTTTTATTATTTTCACAACTCTCCGTATATACCAATTTTGTATCCTTTCTTTGAAAAAAGCAAGGCACATTATTCTCATTCATTCTAAAAGTTAGAGAATTAGTATTCTCATTCATTCTAAAAGTTAGGGAATTAGTATTCTCATTCATTCTAAAAGCTAGAAAATTAGTTTTCTCATTCATTCTAAAAGTTGGAAAATTAGTTTTCTCATTCATTCTAAAAGGTAGAGAATTAGTATTCTCATTCATTCTAAAAGTTAGAAAATTAGTTTTCTCATTCATTCTAAAAGTTAGAGAATTAGTATTCTCATTCAACCTAAAAGTTAGGGAATTAGTATTCTCATTCATTCTAAAAGTTAGAGAATAGTTATTTCATTCATATCTAATAAGTTAGGGAATTAGTATCCATTCATGTGCAAAAGTAGAAGATTAGGTTTTCTCCAATTCATTTCTAAAAGTTGAGAAAATTGTTTTATTCTCTAAAAGTAGAGAATTAGTATCTCATTCATTCTAAAAGTTAGAAAATTAGTTTTCTCATTCATTCTAAAAGTTAGAGAATTAGTATTCTCATTCAACCTAAAAGTTAGGGAATTAGTATTCTCATTTATTCTAAAAATTCAACAAACGCTTCTTTAATACGTGTATACTGTGAGATAATTAAGCAGTGATACCTGTATGGTGGCCCATGAGAGTGACAGAGGTAGGGTCACCTCCGAAGTGAGCGATGTTATCCCTCACCCATTGAAGAGCAGCAATCTGGTCGAGAAGGCCAAAATTACTGATCATATGAGAGTCCATGCCTGGACGAAGGAAACCTGCCACACAATTACGTCAAATTAGTACGATCAAATTAAACTCCACACAACAATGAGAAGTGAATAAAGCTGAGCACGTTGTCCCTCTGAGAGGACGTTCAACTATAGGTCAAGAGCCTGTACGATGTCAAGTACTTGTTAAAGAGTCATAATCTAAATATACTTGAGTTAGGAATAATTTAGAACTCCAATGTACAATCAATCTTCTTTGTGTGGTATCACAAAGGGCTAATGTTCAATCTATGTGTGTACCATTGTGGTACTGATTCAACCTTCATGATCAAACATACTTTTCATGTAAAAAATAAACATTTTTCTAATAAAAATATATAAAAATTCACTTCTTTTTGTAATTTTCGTCCATAATAAATCCATCCCTTCATTGATTCAGAAATATTTTTATTTATATGAATTTCAAAGAGTTCGATTGAATATTACTCCGTTCATTTATAACTGATCAAAACTTCTTTGATTATACAAACTGCCTTACAATATTTAATGATAAAATGGTTTTACAATTCGAGGAAATATAAAACACAAAACAGGGTTTAAGATAAAATTTTGGATGTTTTATTTTATTTTAGATTATGAAATATCCTTGCACACAGAGTTTAACAAATAACCCTGAACATATAAACATAGCGAGCTGTAAGGAATGTGGCATAATTACGACAAGAACTTCAGCTTATCTCAATGTTTTGAGTTAGCATTTATTTCAATTTATTGGATGGAATTATTCTTAAATGCCACAACTTAGGTTGACTGATTTATAATTTTTTTTATAAATCATTAAATTTATAAAAAAAATATTTTACATAAATAAGGACACTAATTTTTTTCTTCATCTGCCACTTTTATACACTTTCCAACCTCCGTGATTTCCTTCTTATTCAAATTACTAATTCTTCTACCATACTCACATTTATATGTGCAAGTTACGCTAGAGTGTAAATTGTGCATTATATTCTCCTTACTTAAATTTACTATAGTAGAGATCTGTTACACTTGGGTCTCCAACCCAAGTGCGCTTGGTGTCCCTACCTCTTTACTAGTGATGATAGATAAACAGTAAGTTAGAAACTGGAAGTGTGCTATTCTATTTACTGTGTACCTATAGCTTACTCTAAAGGGCCAAGTTAGTTCAGAGGTCAACGTACTCGCCTCTGAACTGGTAGGTCAAGGGTTCTATACCAACCTGGCCCTTGATTTATTCACGCGGGAGGTGAATAAATCTTAGTACGGCATCCCACGGGGAGGACGTTAAGCCACCGGTCCCGAGCCTGTAGAATGTCAGGTACGCGTGAAAGATTTCTACTCTAAATACACTTCAGTTTAGCAAAATTTATGACTCCCAACGTAGAATCAAAGATCAAATTAAAAGATCGTAAAGGGCTGACGTTATTAACCCACTATGGGTTAAAGAATAAAAAAAATATAGCTTACTCTGAAACGTTTGTTGGCTTTTGTGGATCGTTTTCATTATGATAATATATTGTATATATACCAATAAAAAGATTTCACATAAACACGTGAAATAACAATCAATGATCAAACCACAATATGAAAATGGGAAAACAAGACTAAGATCTTTCAACCGCAACAAGGGGTCTTCGTTTTCCCATTTTCATATTGTGGTGTATATATCAAATTTAAAACACATATAGGGATAGAAAACACACTTTTTAAAGTTAAGTTCTTTAATTTAAACCACGATGAACGGTTTTCAGATGAAACAGAAATGGAATGTAAAAACCTTTGTTTAATATACAGGTTCTGCACTACGTGAGAAACAGAACTCCAGTTTATTACAAGACAATTTATACAATAGTCATGCAAGTATTAATGGTGGATATACTGTAAATATCACAGTTCTATGCAAATGTATGATGGTGCTTTTCATAAAGTACAGCAAAATTTATATTATTAATATGGGAAACCACCGTACTTCGTAAGATGATTTTGGAGTTGTTGGAGCGCTTTCGGAGACGTCCATCTTCGATCGCAACTAACTTACTGAGCTGTTATGAAGGGGTTATCTGTCAATTCACTGCTGTCTTAATATTATAATATTAGATCTTGTAGATTTATTTTTGATTTTTTTTTTGCCACTAATAAGCATAATTACTTATATCATTATCCAAAGATTATATGGAATACCAAAGTATAAAAAAAATGTATAACATCGACTGTTAAATTCATTTGATAGAAATTAGTCCCTATCGGTTACCCTGTAGCAGAATAATAAAGAATTTCTAGGTTAAAAAAGAATAATTCCAACCCATAAATTGAAATAAATACCACTAAATCCAGAATTTATGAAAGAAAATACTGACTCAAAACATTGAGATAAGCTTATCTCAACAAAGTTACAATCCACTTTAGCATCTTGTTTTCAAAATATAGAGATGTAATAACAAGAGAGGGGTGTCCAAGGCGGGGTTTACGATCCACAACAGGTGCTGCGGCTGTTTCAAAACATTTACTGCTCCATAAAAACCATTCTATTGCCAATCGATCTCGCTTAAGTACATTTATGCGATTTTCAGAATTAACAAATTATTTTCCTTTATTGATGTGAAAGCAACATTATTGTCTGGAGCTACTAATATATATTTCAATTAGTAACCTCAACATGGCTGCTGCGGTGAAATAGTCAGAATAGAGTGCTTTTGCTTTGGTCACAACAGGAGTTTGATATCATTAACTCCTTTAGTTATTGAGTTGTCCAAATTTTATTTTCCACATCGATTGACATAAATAACCTAACTGCTTGAAATGAAGTCTAAAAAGAATAACATTTCATTCCAATATATTAAATAGGAAATTCTAACGTAGTCCAATCAGTTATTATGTGGTATTTACTCATTGTAGTAAAAAGTAATGAAATGGTCTGATCAAACACTACGGTTTGAAACTCGTTGTTTATACGATTAAATTTTTATATGTGGAAACCATTTCATTAGCTTTTTACCCTATAATTAAATAAGAAATTATCATAACAAGAATCCATTTATAATTAGATCAATACTGCAATAAAAAAATAATTTGAAATAAACGTAAATTGACATAAATGTTTACATATGACGTATGATGGAAATGACGTCACTATAATTTAAAACCGAGAGTTTTATAAAAAATGAACAAAAAATGCTGGATTTTTTTATTTTTTTGCTTTCCACTAATTACAGGTTTCCTCTATTTGAAAAAAGAAAGGGAAAGTGAAATTTCTCTGTATGAAAGAAGAATTTTGTCTAATGTTGACTGTAGTAACAGACAAAACGTATTTCAAGAATAAACCCTGATACACGCATAACAATAAATAATCGAAAATAGGATACTGAGTCCAACACCTTACAAGAAAACAATAGAGGCTTTACTATGCAAAGAAGCTAATGTCTATTGCCATCATTTGTCTACCATGAGGGAGGAAGGCTTAATTTTTTTTTTTTTCTTTTTGGCATGCTGACAGAGGCTTTATTGTTTAAAAGCAGGTCTCAACTGGACCACAGTAACAGGAGAAAGATAATAAATAAGAATGAACCTAGGGAGCTTCCACGTAGAGTAGACAATGTCATAAGTCAACTTATTGACCCTCTAGTGTACTGTGAGCCTTTTTTCATTGTGGTTTCATTTCATATTGTGGTTTGATCATTGATTGTTATTTCATGTGTTTATGTAAAATCTTGTTAAATAAATACGAGGGCCATCCGGAAAGTAGTACCCGTTTTGGAATAAAATAAAAACGACAGCATTTTAACAAATAATAATGTTTTATTTGTAAAGAACATACTTTAAACTACTTCTCCACATAGTCACCTTGCAAATTTAAGCATTTGTCGTAACGTGTGACGAGTTTTTGTATCCCAGCTTCGTACTCCTCTGCCGCCAGTGTATTTAGATACGTAGTCACAGCTGATTTCAGTTCTTCATCACTTTCAAATTTCGTTCCTGCTAAAAAATTCTTCAGTTTTGTAAACAGATGAAAATCTGAGGGTGCCAAGTCTGGGCTATAGGGTGGATGGTTAAAAGTTTCCCATTTGAATTGTTGCACAAGTTGTTGTGTTATCCGAGCTGTATGAGGCCTGGCATTGTCGTGGAGAAGAATGACGCCGCTAGACAACAAACCTCGCCGTCGATTTTGAATTGCTCGCCGTAATTTCTTCAATGTCTCACAATATGCATTGGCATTTATAGTGTCTCCACGGGTCATGAAGTCAATGAGCAGTACACCTCGTCGATCCCAGAAAACGGTTGCCATAACTTTACGGGTAGACATTACCGTTTTGAATTTTTTTGGCTTGTTGGGGTGAATGAGCATGACGCCACTCCATTGATTGTCTTTTACTCGTAGGTGTTGCATAACAAACCCTTGTCTCGTCACCAGTGACAATGCGAGTCAAGAAAGAGTCTCCATCACGAGAGTAACGTTCCAAAAACGTCACTGCTGCAGCCATACGGGTGGATTTGTGTTCGTCAATAAGCATGCGAGGAACCCACCTTGCGCAAATTTTTGCATAATGCAGGTGGTCCTTAACAATTTCATGAATAACTGTTCGTGAAACATTACTGAAATTTTCACTGATCTCATCAATTGTTACGCGCCGATCAGCCTTCACGAATTCGTTAATTGAACTCACCAGTTCGTGCGTAATGACTGACGGCCGTCCGGAACGCTCGTCATCATGGGTGCTCTCTCTGCCCAAGCTGAAATTACGACACCAGCGCCGAACAGATGACTCATCCATAACATTGTCTCCATACACCTCCTTCAATTGACGATGAATATCGCAAGGTTTCACATTTCTTGCGTTAAGAAACCTAATCACAGCTCTAATTTCACAACTGGCGGCGTTTTCTATTTTCTTGAACATTATAAACACTCACAGAAAAAAACCCAGAAGTACCAGCGACCAGTAACTTAGCACACAGACAGCTGAAACAGAACTGAACGTGTTGCAACTTGTCCGGCGGCTACTCTACTCATCAGCGCTCCACACGGCACAAACGGGTACTACTTTCCGGATGGCCTACGTATATACAAGATTTTTTTTCAATTGAATAAGTTGTTTATTTGTTATTTGTTTAATAGTTCACGGTAGCGATAGATTACCACAAAGGTGTAATTCACCAGGTGACATAGATTCGCAATTCCACACAGCTCAGTGTGATGTCACAGCTCACTCATTGTTCCATTAATTACTACTCGTAACACCCTTTTCTCTCAAAAATGCTATTGTCATCAACATGGCACCTGAGGTCAGTTCCTCAATATACTCAAACTGCTTGATTTGGTCAGCAGTAAATTGAATTATCGAATCTCATATTCATTACATAACTTTTATGTCCAAGAAGAAACATTTATGAAAGCGCCCTCATAAAAGGCTTTTCTAAGAGCTTAGTCAACACTAGTCCAGGCCTTTTTAAATTGGATGAATATCTAATTGAAGGAATCGTTAAACAAATCAAGACTATTTCTAATATAACAGGGGAAAATACTGTCAATGATGCCAATCTTAATCCTACTTTAAATCAATAACCTGTCAACAACTTGTATTCACTTGCTCTCTGACGACGTGAAAACGAAAGACCTCAGAGCTATTATCTTCAATCATTTGTGGTGAGTTACCTGCATATTTATATCACGTGTTATTGTGATATATGTATATACATATATATATTAGGATCATACACTTGTTGATTTTCCATAAACATTATACTTTAGTTCATTATCCATCCTATGTAGAAGCACATCCAAAAAAGGAAGTTTATTATTAATTTCATATTCTACTGTAAATTGTACAGATGGTAAAAACGTGTTAAGGTTGTCCAAAAAGGAGTTAATATTTTCAACATGTTATCAACAAATGTATGATCCTATGTTCACTTCTTCTCTGCTCATCCTCTTAAAGTTAAAAAAATGTGTTTTTAGTAGTATGTTTTTGAGAGCATTTAAAATTTGTAGTGCAGAGTTTGTAGAGGAAGAAATCAAAACTATTTATAACATACCAAGTTCTTTAAGGTATCCGAAATTATTAATTGATAATATCAAGAAAAGAGTAAAAGAATCCCTGACATCAAACAATGAAGAACAGCTCATTGAAAAGAAATATGTAGTTATTCCATATAACCCCTGTTTGAAAGATCTGCCCTCATTTTTGAAAAAGCTGGACCTTTCCGTTGTGTTTAGTAATGATGGTAATTTGTTTAATAGGCTTGTTAATAATAAGGGGGAGGAAAAAGATAGTTGTGTATGTAGGATACCTTGTACTGATTGCCAAATGTCTTATATTGGACAGACGAGTAAAAGTCTCTTTACAAGAGTAAAACAACACCAATATTCAATCAGATGGAAAGATGAAACGAGTGCCTTGTTCATACATGTAAGGGTCAAAAATCATATCATTAATTGGAGTTAAGCAAAGGAATTAATTTTTGTACCTTCAGAAAGGAGGAGAAATATAATTGAAAGTGCACTCATAAAGAACTTCTATAGAAATTTAATGAACAATAGTCCGGGATTTTACAAACTAGATGAAATATTAATAAAAGAAATAAGTAAGCAGATAAAGACTCCTTCAAATTTAGGAACATTAAATTCAGACAGGGATGCCAGCAATCCTCAAGACATCAATCAACCAGGTTAACTTGTTATTATATTTTTTGTTTGTTTCATTTAGCTCTGTGATGATGTTGTAACGAAAGGCCTTAGAGCATTTTAATTAATATATATTTGTTTATTGTGGTATTCATATTCATATAAACTATGATAAATACAAAGATCAAATACAATTTTTTCTCCATGATGTGCTGGATATCCCATACGATGCTTTTAGTATCACAGAATATAAGAGGTCGTACAGCTAGTACTGCACTTGTAAATTATATTCTACAATCACATAATAACATCCTATTCTATTAATAACTC